>OZ018320.1:204958992-205486492 GCA_963969495.1 Ceratothoa steindachneri | reverse complement strand
AGTGAGCCTAACATGGGTTAAAACATCAAAATATTCAATTTCACCGCATATGCCAAATTAGAGGAGCGTCGTCCGAAAGCCAGAAGTTCCCTTTAAGGCTAGCTGAAAGACGCCTTGAAAAAAAACGCTTGAGGAGTCTTAATGCAGCGTCCATATGGCCCCATCGTGCCACTGTCCCCAGTGGGGTGGCGAACTATATATGCAAATAACTTTGGAAAAACGAAGTAGATTACGTTAGTCATCGAGATAACTAAGTCCAGCGAGAGGCCCGGCTACCAACAAAAGAAACTTAGAAGAAGCTCATCCTGAGCCAGTTTTTGGTGGTCACGCCGAATTTAGAAGCCTGTCAAAGGTAGATCGTTAGAGAGACCTAGGCAGCGAAGAACAGCCTCAGTACCCGGCAAACCCTACGAAAGGATCTTAGAAGTAGCTCACCCTTGAGTTAGTTTTTGGTGATCACACCGAATTTTAGTTAACTTTGATTGAGAAGCAAGTTCAACTAACTCGCGTCAGATAAGCCACCCAATCCTGGTGTACCCCTAAACCCAGATATAGTCCTCGCCCCTGAGGAATACTCCAAAGTGAACTGCCTCAAGCACTCCCCTTAATCAAAGGATTCATGCTTTGGCTCATCACTCGCCAGTGCAAATTATTCCCAGAGTAACCCGAAGATTAGAAGAAACGTCCTTCCCTGTTCCGTGGTGAAATCATTTCAAGAAAAGTACGTGCTTAACTCCATCAGCCACGCGCTCAGAGTTCCTCTGCGCCTTTAAAGCATTTCCCCTTCAAACCCCATCTGGACGGCCTGGCCACGCGCCGGTCCGGAAACATCATTCTTGAGGCCACATAAATATTGATGCCAAGGTCAGGCTCAAACTCGATTCTCGTAGGAATCTGGAAAGGTATTTAAACCCCATTATCTGTTTCATGAAGGTCAATTTACATTCAATATTAAAGTGAGCTTTGGGTCAACCATTACTGTAAATTCAATTGTGTAATTTATTAAACCTCACTTAAATTTGTTTAGTTCATTCGTGTGTAGTTTGTTAGTTAAATTTCAATTTTGGTTCATGTTTTTAATTAAAGGTCTAGTTTTCTTAGAAAAAGATTTTATTCATTCCTAGAAACGCTGTGCACAAGAAACTCACAAAGATTAACGTAATAATAATAATTATAATGAAATATAGCACTCTTAGATAGAAAACTTAATCACGGAGTTTTGAAGTACGTAACAAAACTATAAGTACGAACACCATCACTCGGTTCTTCCTATACCACAACAATTAATACTAATATTACATACATATTCATGCAGAAGTCTCACAATTTGGGATAGGAAATGGTCGAGGCAAATTCTCGAGACCAATCATCTGCGACCAAGGTCAGGGTGGAAGATTCACGCTTTGCAAGAATACCTTAATTATATAAATACAATATCAGATTTTTAATCTTACCGAATCTCCGCTGTCTTCACACTCTCTTCACCAGCGAGTCAGCTTCCTACTTCTTTTTATATTGTTTTTCTTTTGGTGGGAGCTGCTTGAGGGTGACTTTCAAAGAATGAACTAAAGGGAAAGTCCCTTTATCCACAAGCATAGGAGATAGTGAAACGCACATTCACATCATGAGATAACACATCAATTTATGTTATGTAACAGTTAGTACATACGAGGGGCGGTCAATAAGTTTTGCGAATCGGTAGGGCAAAACAGAGGAAGGGGAATGGCTGTTTGTGGGGGTGTTTGGAAAAGTTATGCAAAGTCAGGACCTGCAGCGACACGCCCCTGCCTCGTCTATTTAAGAAGCAGTAGCTGATCGCAGATCGTCAGTCACAAATTTTTCAACAATGGTGAAGGTTGAGCACCGCGTAGTGATCAAATTTTGACCAAGGAAAGCAAGAATCAAAAGAGATGCATGGTTGCAGTGTACACCGACACCGCCCCTTCCTATTCAACCATTGCTCGCCTTGAATAGGGAGTTCCGCCATGGTCGTGAGTCCCTTGAAGATGACCCCCGTCCAGGACTCCCGTCAGACGTGACCAACGAGGACAATGTAGCCCGTGTGGAGAGGATCATCCACAAAAATCGACGGGTCAAGGTCGAAGAAATCGAGCGAGAACTTGGAATATCACATGGAAGGGTTATCAACATCATCCACGACAATTTGGCCATGACAAAGGTCTCTGTCCGTTGGGTCCCTAGAAACCTCACGCCCCATGATCGACTTCAACGTAGTCAATGTCTACAAGACCAGAGTTGCACAAGCTGCCCTGCGCGAGTGCGGAATCGAGGAGCTCAACCATCCCCCCTACAGTCCAGATCTGGCCCCTAACGACTACTTTTTATTCTGCCAGCTCAAGGCTGCACTGCGTGGATGCCGGTTTGGGGACGATGAAGATGTCCGGCTCGCCGTCCAAGAGTGGATTGAACAGCAGTCTGCAGATTTCTGGTTGTCGTTAATTCGAAGCCTCAGGGACAAGTGGCGCAAGTGCATTGAAGTCGAGGGTAGTTATATTGAAAAATAATAAAACACTTTTGCTCATATCTCGTTTCCGTATATCCAAATTGCAAAACTTATTGACCGCCCCTCGTATGTAAAACTTGTGCTTCAATGTTCCCAGGTTCGAGCGGATTATTCGATCCAGAGATAATCTACTGTGAGCTCACCATCTAAACATATTTATCGGCCAATCGAGACAATTCAATTAGTCCCTTAATAATTTCCTAAGAAAATAAATTTTCTAATGTATATTGTAAAATTGCTATTCAATTATGATAAAAAATTAATATTATTATTAATTAATGTTTATCAAAAATAAAGGAAATTACGTTGGAGGATTTGACATTGATAAAGCAAACCTATGGCCGCATAAACATGATAAATTCCTATACCGTTCCCATATTTCATTATCATCCATGATATTTGGCCCTTATCCTACCATCTATCCATAAGCAGTCGTAGAAATGATGGATAATACCTAAAGCTTGAGGCTTTGACTTGCGAGATGAGGCCAAAGAAGGAGGTAATTTAGTCGCTTCGTAGCAGTTTCAATTACACGAGCAGAAAAGCGAAAGCCGAAGTAATCTGGTTGAATAATAAATAACATTCATTAGCGAATGCGCGCGATGTGGGGTGGAGGGTGGGGTAGTTTATAGTGTTACAGAATAATGGGCATGATCGTTAGGCCAAAATAAAAGAAGAATTTGGTAGGGTTTTTACATCTGCTCTCCGGTAGTTTGTTGTTTTTTTTATTTTTGAGAGGAAGTAAATTTTACCATGGCATTTTAAGGCGGGGCTCGAAAGAGTGTCTCAACCATCGAAGGTCGATCCAAAGCAAGATTCAATACAAAAAATAGCCAACCTGATGTAGCTTAACTTCGCTTTAACTGAAAGCGTCGTTTCACTTGGTTAGGACTAGTTGTATTGTTAAGCAATGAAATTGTTATTATTGTTATTTTTTAAAACAATTAGAAACTTAAATTATCTTTACTAGATACGTTGTTTTCAAAGCAAAATCTTGATACAGGGTGCTTAAGGTATTTTAAAAAATATTTTTTATTCTAGCAGCATATTATTTGACTTTATATTTTCTATATTTCAGAATTATCAATGGCAGACCCAATGCTTACAGAAGAAATGAAGAGTCACACAGTTATCATCGTGGCTATAAAGGCTGAACATAGCAATTTAGAAATAGCACGACTTTTAAAAGTCGCTATATCCTACGTCTACAAAGATTGCAAGAAGTTCGAGGCCAAAGATGGTTAAGCTATGGATCGACAATGTAGGTAACGGAAGACCTTGTGTGTTTCAACATGACTCGGCACCACCACACAAGACTCAAACAACGCTGGAATGGATGGCGGAAAGTTTTTATGATCACATAACCCCTAACCTTTTGCCTCCTAGCTCACCATATCTTAATCCATTGGGCTACTATGTATGTAGAGTAGTTGAGAGAGAGGTTACTGAGCAACTACATAACACTAAAGAATCAGTATAAGCCTCCATAGTCAGAGTAATGTTCAATATGAACAACAGGCACCTGATCCTTGCATACAGGCGATTCAGACATCGAATAGAAGCCGTTTTCGAAGCTGAAGGAGACTTTATTGAATAGAATTACAAAACGATATGTTTATTCTTATCCTCATAACCTTTTCAGCAAGAAGCCATTATTATCTCTTTCTAAGAGTCTTTTTTGTGTAAGTATAAATCTGTCCTCAAATTCATTGCGCACCCTGTATGTTAGTTGTGACATTTAAAGATTGTTTATTTCAAAATCAGCAAATTTTTATTATTTTTTTAAAGGCTCTTGTTTATTTAGGCCGATTACAGATAAATAAAAGCCGAAGCTTATAAAATTCCTCAAAGATTCAATGCCTGTTTCGAAGAATTATTCATGGCATCGAAATTCATTAATCAAAGTTTTGCTCATTCGTCTTTTTTAGAATCAAAATTTATAAACAATTCAAAGACCAACAAAGTAGAATTCCATAATACAGGATATGAGATACAAATTTAAAGAAAACTAATCTGAAATGAAAGGAAATTTTGAGTATTTACTCGCCTCATTGGCCATACGATTCGGCTGGGATCTGAACCATTTAGCCCTCCCCTGGCTAAGTGGTAATGCTTGCGATTGATGATGATTTACTATACAACAATGAAAGAAAAAACGGAAATAAGAATAATCTTTTCTAGGTAGAATTGATACGTAGATCACGAATATAACATCCTTTTCTTTCTGTAAACATCCAATTTCTCGTCAATTACCATATTACCTATATTAAATACACTTATGGTTCCGTGGGGATTGAATGCAAATAGGATTAGGCCGAAACTGACAACTCTAAAGGTTATAAACAGATTTTGATATAATTTTAATAGAGTGTTCCTAAGGTATTTGTCAACCTAATCTATAAAATTTAAAAACACATACTCAATATTCTTTTAGTTATATTGGTCCAAATCCGTGGTAACTCTTACGAAACGCTTGATAATTTTGTAACTTACTATAAATGCTTTCTACTTTTACCTTTTATTTAATATTTGTTGATGCTACTATTTTAATTATTTTTCACAAACTACAATGTTTTTTCTCTACAGAAGACAGAGCTAAAATGCCTAGAAAATGGAAAGATTGCCTACACAGTTTCTGTTATATATATGTATATGGATCAGTTACATTAAGACAATACAAAAAAAGTTGACTAAACATGTGAAAGAACTTTATGAGCTATACTATGGATTTAAAGTAGGTGAACTAACATTAGTTGTGTCAGGTGTACAAGTTCCCTTTCTGCCTGGGTGAAAGGCAAAAAGCCTGGCTTCATGTTTGGCGTACCAATGGTCTGGAGGGAGCCAAAAGGAACATTCATTCGATTGCTACTTCTGCTTAACAGATATTAAAGTTGGCTATTCAATGTTTTCTTTCTTGGTCTTTAATATCTTTTCAGGAGATGTATCAATTAAAAAGATCAAAATACATACTAAGTTGTACTTCCACTATTTCTGCAAGTGACCACAGCCAGTAATATCCAATTTTAGTCTGACTTTATTTTAGTTCACTGCAGGTCAAAACAGAAAAGGCGAGAAATCTATCATGTATCCAGATCTTCCGTCGGAAATTCGTCCAGTTTTCAAATCAAGTGCTATTCCTGTTCCACATTTGCTCTCTGAACTACTAAGCGATGACACTCAAAAGATTCAGAATCTCAAGGTACACCATAAGTGGCACAGCTTGAATCTGACAAGAAACTACACCTTATCATCCAACCGGAACTCAATCATCTAGTTGGTGATCTAACACTTACTAAGCAACAGAATGAACTCCTTAGCTCACATCTGCAACAATGTAACCTGTTTGATGAACATGCTTGAATTAGAGAAGGTATTTAGGAAGCATTATGCAAAACTACAGCAATTCTTCACTTTTGAAAACAACTTGACATATTTTAATAATATCAGAGGCCGAGTTAATGCCCTTGAGCTGACCTATGAAACATATGAGAGGAGGTTATTCATAGATGCATCCCTTTAAAGCATAAAAGCGGTTCTGTTGCAAATTGGGAACACCATGCCTTTAGTTTCAGTTGCTCACTCAGTAATTTTAAGAGAGACATGAGAATATTGCTTTTATTCTAGACCGCATAAGTTACAAGGAGCATGAGTGGCTAATTTGTGTGGACTTGAAATTAGTATCCCTACTTAATTGGCTACAAACTTGTTACATCAAGTTTATTTGCTTCCTTTGCAAGTAGGATAGTAGGGACAGGTCAGAATATTATGTACGCTTGGAATGGTCACCTCTGGAAACTATGCCGCCTGGATGCCCTAATGTAATTCATGATCTACTAGTTAAGAAGGAGAAATAAATTTTGCCGCCACTACATATAAAATTAGGCTTAATAAAGCAATACACCAAAGTACCGCAACATAATAAGCCATGTTTCCACTACCTCATAGCAAACTTCCCTAAAATAAGTGATGCCAAGTTTAAAGAAAGCATATTTGTAGGCCCACAGATTCGTCAACTTAGAGCTGATAAGGACTTAGAGGTGACAATGAATGAAACTGAGCTAGCGGCCTGGTATGCATTCAAAGATGTATGCAAAGGCCTGCTAGGAAACCACCAAGGGGCACAGCGAGAGCGTATATTGGGGAGCCTAATCAAATGCTACCAAGAACTCGGATGCAAGATGTCACTGAAGATTCATTTTCTTCATTCTCATCTGTCCTTCTTCTCATAGAAGGCAGGAGCTTTGAGTGATGAACATGAAGAGAGGTTCTAGCAATATATAGCGTCAATGGAAAATGAGCCCTGCTATGCTGCCTGACTTCTGCTGTAACCTGAAGTGTGACACAGCGGAAACGTATTACAAACGAAGAAGTAAATACTAAAATGGAGGTTAATACATTATATAATGCTAACAAACATGCTGATTTATTATATATTTATGAATTAATTACAATGAACACATTTAATCTGACTTTGGAAACGAAATACATTCATGATATCATGGAAATCGGTATCAATTGCATAATTATTAAATCAGAAATTTACAAGAAAATGTTCGGCAATAAGCCGTTTTTGTTCTAAAATTTGAATTCAACACACTCAACTTTATAATAAAATACACATGAGACGCCTCTTACATTTGCAGCACTGTTATATGTTAAAGAACTAGATTCTCTGCTAATCTGGGAATTAGTTGGCGCAAAGGCAAAGTTTTGAGTAGAAAGGAGAAGTCTTCTATTAGGGAACACCCCATAAATTGTAAGACCGATATTTCTATTCCTGATTTTAATGTACTAGCCTCTAATAACAACCTTTAATGGTTAAGAACCCTTGAAAAATTATATATAAAGAACTCCAAACCTACTTTCAATGAAGATTTTAGTGCAATGCAGTTATTAATTACCTAAATTTTAACAATCTTTGGTTAGTTGGTTGTATCAGTTCTTTTCCATCTCGCTCAAGCACCAGTTTTTCAAACCTGAAACCTATAAATATTAGCCCTATTCCAATTCCATCATTCACTCTCTAGAATGGATCCTCTTCAGTAAGTACTAAAAGCAGCCGTATCTTAAATTTCTATAATTTATTTCATTCCGTTAAAGCTTATTTGCTCTTACCACTTGTAATTTTTTTATTTTTAAACCAATTTTTAATTTATTCTTCTTTGTTAATTAAAAACCACCCAGCTGTTTATTCTGATGAAATTCTTTATCTTAATTAGAACTTTTTAGTCATTTTTAAAGCAATTTAATGTCTTTTTGACCACTGCTTGTTCGTATTTTCTTTTTGTGTATAAATTTAAAACTTATTCTCTTTTGTCGATTTAAAGAAAGTTGTTTATCAGCCTGGAGATGAAAACTGCAGTATCATCCGTTACTGGTGGCTCTAGGATTTCTTCTCAATATATATATATATATATATATATATATATATATATATATATATATATATATATATATATATATGTGCGAAGGTGTTTGAGCTAGATTTGACGGGTTGGATAAAAGAAAAATGACACAATATCTCAGCCAAAAATAAATGTATTTTTAAAAGTTGAAAAATATCAATCAAACAAGATGGCTCCAAAAACTGGCCCTTGCGTTTTTCTCACTGTCTTTGGGAGTAACTTTCAACACTTTCTTAATCATGGCCACGAGCTCGGAACGTAGTCGCAGTCAGAGTGGTTGTGGTCTTTCTACATCTAGTCTCACACATAGTAATCCATCGAATCAAAATCGAGAGATCTAGGAAATCAGAAAGTGTGGGTGATGAAGTCGTTGAAATTCTCCGACAACAACTTCTTACTCTTTCCGCAAATATAGTGATATAGTGAGAAAATTTATAAATTTTCTCACTTCTGAATGTTCTTAAAAAATATTCTTTTGTTAAAAAAAAATTCACTGTTTGCCTAGAAGATGACCTTTGAAGAAGTTGAAAGACATCTTGGAAGATAAAGATATGCCACTTGCCAGCAGAAAAAGGAGAGCAAGCAGTGAATTTAACATATATGACCAACATTTTGGGCTGTAGACCCATCTCCTGAGCTAGAACAAGGAAAATATATAAAATATAATTATATTTTCAAAAGAAAACAATGAAAAGGGTTAGGGGGCTATAGGGGAAAATGTACCAAAAAAAAAATCAGGCTTACTCAGAAGAAACACTTCCTCGATAAAGGCGGCAAAGAAAAGGGGAGGCTAGTAAAAAGGTGAATTTTTATTCACTTCTTCCTATAGGGATTTTAAGAAAGATCTTTTCAGAGCATTGAATATTCGACCTCTGTCGAACTAAACTCACCCCTCACCGGGGTAAGGGAGTAGAAGTGACCTGAACTGCCATTCATCTAGCCTCTTCCCAACTATGTCGTTATCTCTGGTAGACATGAATAGAGGCGCCAAGGAAAGCAGGTTTGAGGATTAGCCCACTGTGCAACTTGGTGTCAAAAGCACACGGACAAGGGAGGCATGTCTGCAACTTCTGGGGAGCCCTCCCTCTACCTTGGGGGCCCAGCCAGGACCACATAGAGAAGCAACACCCGTCTCTATGTGTAAAGGCTCCAGTTATGATACCTAAACCCTATAGGGGCGGCACCCTCGGTTAGTGATGTGTGATTCCGCGCTAACCAACAAAAAGTCTTCCATACAATCACACCTCGTGAGCGCCTTTCCCCTCTCTCTCGAAATAACTCATCATCATTTCACCCACCTCATCCGGCCGTTCATGCTCAAGGAAACTCGCTTGTAACGGGGAGGGGGGTTGATCCCCTCAAGCGCTCTATAACAAGAGGAAGAATTGCGGTCCACAGAAAACGGCAAAGGAATATGGATTGAAAACAGAGAAAATACCACGAAGAAGGTCGTTCACTGGTAACTCTCCCAGAGGGGCCCTTTCGGACAAAATGATTGAAAATGGGACCACCTGGGTTTCGCTGCGCACTATTAGTGGTCACAGCAGATCAAGCAGGGAGAAAGTTTTTGAGGTCGTCTAAAGACGACTAAAAATTGACATTCTCAGGCTGCTAGAGGTCTCCACGGGTTACGTCGCTATGTGCGAAAAGGAGAATGATGTGGAGGCCCTGACAAAGGAGGAGGCGGCTGAGTTCCTTCGCGAATTTGGCTTGCAACCAGCCATCCCAAGCAGATTTAAACGCACAGGAGTGTGCTCTGCGGGAGGTTAGACACCTGAAATGTGGAACATTCCAGGGAGGACATAAAAATGAAATTATGGAATACTAACCAGCGATAGGCAAAAGTAACGGAAATCGTCAAATTTAAGAACTATAGGGACAATTCGGACTATTCCCACGGCCTCAAGATCATCTTTGGAGACACATCAATGGCCAAGAAGGCGAAGGAGGTTGGGCAATTGCTTTTAAATGCCAAGATCAGCGGGAACCAGATTGAGAGGTAGGAGTTCCATCCTATTGAATTCTGCCTCCGCAGCTATAAAATGAAAACACACAAAACAAGAGAATGCCAAGTGCCCCAAGAGGTATGCTATAAGTGCAGTGAACCTGGTCACCACTAGAATAACTGCCAGAGACCTCGCGAGAAGGCGCGACCTGCAGGAAGGCCACAGATCCATGACAATGGCCTGCCCCATGAAAAAGGAACTGATTAAGAAAAAGCTGCAACAAAGTAAAGAAGAAGCAGTTAGAGAAGCTAATACAACCTAAGCGCAGATCACAAAGGCGTCTTACTCCGAGACAGAAAGTAAGAAAACATATCTCAAAATCCAGAATGAGGAGTCAGCAAAAATATTGACGTGAGTCTTGTATGCACACGTCAGAAATCTGATGCATCCAGGGTAATTTGAAGGGAACTGAACCAGATGTTTGTTAAGAAAGGCATGAGCCAGATGTGGTTTCTGGATAACGCCCCCATCAGGAGATGCCCTTCAACTTTAAATGGTGCCAAAACAAATGATTGAAAAGACACAAGAGGAGAAAAAATAGGAGGAAAAACAAAAGGAACAGAATAAAAGCCCAGACCCGAGAATAGAGGCAAGAAAAGAAAAGCAGGCTGCTGCCAAATTGACAAACACCCCCAAACTTAAGAAGAAAACTCAAAATAAGAAGACCCAAAAGAAGAAGGAAAAAACGGAATCATCGGATTCCACAGACACTTGGGACTCAGGACAGCAGGAGAAAAAAAGCGGGACGGCAAGAGACCGCTCGATGCAGACGAGATTAACTCTCAGTATACACATCTGTGCAGGTCTCCTTCCCAGAGGACATGGATGCCAACAAATCTTCGTCGGTATCAGAAATAAATAGTATAAGAGGAAGTAAGACGTACAATGCGCCGAACAAACTGTCGGGAAGCTCTCTTCAACCAAAATGTTACCTTTTACTGGGAAACATTTGAAGAAATTAGACCATAGATAAATTTAAGAAAATGAGAAACGGGAAAAAGCGCCCTTCTACCAAGAAACACTAGAAGCCAGTAAAAAAGAATGGAAAACCCGAAAAGTAGGTTGAGAATAGTGACACTCAACGTCAATGGATGGGAAAGAAAAGCTACCGCATATGGCAACATATCTTATGTACTCGACCCCGACATCATCTTAATCACAGAGCACGGCATCGACATAAAATCCTGTCAACTGAAGATATCGGGCCACAAGGTTGTCACTAAGAACCATTCACAAGAGAGGTTTGACGGTGCTGCCGTTGAAATCAAAAGGAATCTCGTTCAAGCGCTTTTCGGAACTGGACGAGTCCTTTGTGGCGGTAGAATTGCACGCATTAGTGGGTAGTGGGCAATTTAGTCTCATGATAGCGGCGGCCTATCAACCACCTCAACGAGCGTACCTGCCCCTCAATCTTGCAGGATGACTAGATTTGGCCAAAAAATCATTTTACAGAACTGAAATCCCTCCCACATACAATTTTAAAAACTATCTTGTTTTGCCGTTTTCTGAGTCCTTTACCTTGCTTCCCAGCCTCTTGAATAGGTTAAATATTTCTGTCATATGAAAGTATCGGTCTACCATGTACAAAATGTTGATTCATACTAATAAGAATAGTATAGGAGGGGTTTATTCTGTCGATTGTTCAGTTTTACCGAAGCAATAGTTTGGGCAAATTGGTAAATCATTAAGTGTACGCTTGACGCAACATAAATACAATATTAGGAGGGGTGAAAATAATAGTGCGTTCTTTGTCCATTTATCTGAAAACAGTTACCCTATCAATTGGAATTCGGCTAAATTTATTTACATATCTGATGACTTTATTCAAAGAAATATTGTCAAATGCTCATTCATTAATTCCTCTCCTAATTTTAATATATCCCCCGGTCTCTTTAAACTGGACCCTGTTATTAAAAGGCATATTTTTAACGAAATTGTCGATTTTAGATCTTAGCCCTTGTTTATTTTTATGTATTCATAATTGCGTGTGTATGTACTTAGTTTTGTGACCTAAATGACTATATTCTTTGCTCACAGTTGGAATTTCTGGAAGTAGACATTATCTATTTGGTTTTATCCTTCATATCCGGTATCTAAACCCGTCCTTAATATTTTTCTATTCTGTGTCCTTTCGTTGTATATGGCCGGGGCATCAACTCTGTTGCTTTTTATATATATATTATCTTTATATATATGTAATTAGGTAATATTGAAGCCCACAGCTGTGGCAGCATTATTAATTTGAACTTGTATTTTCTTAATATTTCTTACAAGTTTTTTAACGGGGTCTTTGAGGCGAGAAAAACCATCCGTGAATGACATTCTATATTTCTACACGTCTTTCAACCGTGTTACGTCATCTTTAGGGAATACTTGGGTCACAAATTTGGACTCGTGGGCACTTATGAGGATATAGAGGAAGGGAAGGGATCCTTCATCTATGTGCGCTATATCGATGACATAATTTTGAATACGAATAACCTCAAACAAGTGAACGGCTAGTTGAAACATTCAAGAACAACCGGTGTGTGAATTTCTGCCCTCCCTACTTCATCCTTTTCACCATCAGGATATTCGGAAGAGAATCACGAACATATTCCGTCTCCATTCCCCCGCACCGACTCGCTAAAGGAGTCAGTCTCCTTCCTCGAGGACTCCCTTTAAGGTAAAACGATTGCATCTTCCCTTAATCAACACGCTTTCCGCCTTTAAAATATTTCTTCTGTATAACTGATTTATAGTATCCCATTTAAAAGCTAATTAACAAGTAATTAACGTTACCCGATTGCCAATTTTCTATAATCTGTCAGTATTATCTTTATTTACATTTCCTATATTTCCCATATGTATATATATGTTAACTAGTGACTTATTAAAAATTATACTTTTGGTTTTTACTCTTTAAATATACCCTTGAGCTGCCACTTGGTAAACTCATTAAACGCTATCGGCCCCTGTATTAAAATCGCACTCTTATACCTCGTAATAAACGGATTACTTTTACGAAGTGAACGTACTTGTACGTAACGAAGGACGCGTACGGACATTAGAGGATATATGTGTATGTAACTGTATATATACATATTCTCGTGGCTTTTATATCTTTTCTCCCAACCAATAGATACATATATGTATATATAGACGTATTTTCTAGGGAGCGACCTATTCCTTGATATATATATATATATATATATATATATATATATATATATATATATATATATATATATATATATATCTAATAAATTCGGGTGTCAGGTTTATTGGGTTAATTTAGGACCCCTTTCGTTTTTAAGTTCCTCAGTTGAATTAACAGAAAATTTACCAAGTTGAGTCAAGTTTATTTAAAGATAGGAAAATATATTTTTTCTAATTATTTGTATTTTATTTTGAGTAATCAGTCTTTTGTGGTGTCCGTGAGGCCATATTTAGTAACATGCCATTGTTTTTGTGTGTATTTTGGGAGAAAATCTTTCAAACTCCCCTTCTTGTAATCCCCGTTACCTATTAAGAAGTCCTCTATCAGGTACTCATATAGGAATTAGTATATTATTCATAAATTATGGCTTTGTTCTGTGTAATCATAAGAATTAAGATTTTATTTAGAATTTTGTGGAACTATTGCGAGAGCCCCATTTTCTTTGCCGTAAGATCTTTAACGCGTCGAGTGGCTAAGGCTCGCGTAAGGAAACAAGATGACGTCCTTTGAGAGATTTAGGAAATAAGGTGAAATGCTTGGTCTCTCCGGTAAAGAGATAGTCGCCTATATTCAAGGTGAGGAGAGAAACGAAAGAGCAGAGAAAAAAGCACTAAGAGAAGCTTAAGAGAGAAGAAGAGAAGCTGAAGAGAGAAGAACAGAAGCTGAAGCTGAGCAAAGAAGAAGAAAAGCTGAAGCTGAAGAGAGAAGAAGAGAAGCTGAGGAAAGAAGAATAGAAACTGAAGCTGAGCAAAGAAGAAGAGAAGCTGAATCTGAAGCTGAGCAAAGAAGAAGAGAAGCTGAAACTGATGCTGAGCAAAGAAGAAGAGAAGCTGAAGCTGAAGAGAGAAGTACAGAAGCTCAAGAGAGAAGAAGAAAAGCTGAAGCTGAGTAAAGAAGAAGAGAAGCTGAAGCTGAAGCTGAGCAGAGAAGAAGAGAGGCTGAAGCTGAGGAAAGAGAAAGGGAGAGGCACCATGAAAGGGAGTTAAATATGAATAACTTAGAAACCCAGAGGTAGTTCCAGGAATGAAGCATCCCAGATTCCCGCTTTAAAGTTCCCAGCATTTAAGGACGGTGTGGATTTCAGTGCTTACCTCACTCACTTTGAAAATATTTTTGAGGTAATCACTGGGATATCTAAACTGATGGAGTCGCCTGACTCTTGCCACTCCTCAATACGCAGCTGTGAGATATATTCATTTCACTATCCGCTGAGGCTACTTTCGATTATTCACCCCTTAAGTCCAAACTCTTGGCTGCAATAAACATGAATCCGGACTTCTACAGGGCAAAGTTTCGTCCGGCAAGGTTGCAACCTGGCCAGAGTTACTGCCAGTTAGGATTCATCCTGAGAAGAAGTCTGTAGTTTTGGTTGCACTCCGGCCAGGTAAACAGCAACTATGAGTCTCTGTTCAACTTCATTTTGCGGGATCAATTGATGGCTACGCTACCCTCTGATATCCGTGCATTCGTGAAGGAACGAAGAGTTGCTTCCTTCAAAGAATGCATCGAAGAAGCGGATTTACACGCGGCCAATCATAATCTTTACCACAAAGATCCCAAGAATAGTCATTATCCATCTCCCAAGAGTAAAGGCCACTTCCATAAATTTCACCCGGAGAACGCTCCTTAATTTGTAAAGGTCCCAGGTTCTTCCAAACCGAAATATCATCCCCCATCTGAACCTAGGGGCGTTAGGCCACCCGTCTTTAATCCCCCTGCGTCGGATTACCTCAGACGACCCATCGTCTGTTTTCCTTGTGGAATTCCCAGGCATGTGAGGACAAACTGTCCCCATAATTGTCAGTTCCGTTCTGCTTCCAGCCACCAAGTCCATCAAGTAAGCGCATCTCTTTCTCCTCCGTCTGCTCGCCCCGAAACGCCTGCTTCCCATCAGCGAATATCCCCCCGGGACCTCAAGTTAATTTTTTATTTAATGAGAGCTCCCCCGGTGGGCTCGAATTTGAAACCGGTTCGGTTAACGGTTCGGTTAATGGTTGCCGGATTTCAGCCCTGGTCAGAGATACGGGATGCACGTGCATCGTCGTATCGGAAAAGTTGCTGCCCCCAGTGAGCCTTGACTACGATAAATTTGTAGTAGTCCAGGACTACTTGGAACGAGCCAACCACTTCACAGTGGTCCGTTGTTTCATATAATGCCGATATTTCATTGGTTGGGCTGACGCCGTAGCAGCCTCTATTAAATTCTGCGAGATATTAGTTGGCCAGAGACCGCAGCTCTCCCCTAGTCCCGTTGCTAAGCCCGGCATCACGAGGCTTCAAGCCCTAAAGAATGAGGCACCCCCACCGTGACTTTAGAACCCCCATTTTCTCCCGAGTATGAGACTTTGGACAAAGAGTCTTTTGTAAAGACTCCGAGAGCATGGTCTAACCATAGGTCCTTCCAAGTGTCATTTTGCTTACGACACTATCAGGTACCTTGGATTTCAAATTAGGGAAAACCAAATAACGTCCCAGCAAGAAAAGGCCAGGGCAATTTCAGATATGCCCCTTCCTTGTACTAAGAAGCAACTACGTTCCTTCTTTGGCTCAACATCCTTCTACAGGCGCTTCGTCCCCAACTTCGCCGACCTAGCGTGCCCCCTGAACTCCCTCCTTAAGAAAAACTCCCCAGATTCCTTCGTTTGGAGCTCCAAGGCAATTTCCCACTTCCAGCAGATGAAGGATAGGTTGATATCTTCCCCCATATTGCGGCTCCCGAACCCGAACAAATTGTTTGGAATCCGTATGGATGCAAGCAACGATGACATAAGTAGCGTGTTGCTGCAGTACGAAGAAGATAAGAATAGATATCCTATCGCTTTTGTAAGCCGAAAGCTGTTGCCGCGCGAAAGAACCTATGGAGTAATAGAACTTGAGGCTCTGTCAATAGTTTTTGGTGTCCGGAAATATAAAATATATCTGATACGCCATGAGTTTGTGATCGAAACGGATCACCGTTCTTTGGCGCACTTAAGAAATTTGTAAAAGCCAAAACGGAAGGCTTAGTAGGAATCCAGTAGATGGCCCTCCTCCCCCAAGGTAAAACTCCTTACATCTTATTAGTTCATGTATATATTCGAGCTCGTTGCTCTCCCATGTAAAATTTCTTTTTGTGCGTGTGTGCGTACGCCCGTATTTTAGTGTATTGCTTGTATATATGTGTTGCATTATTGATTTTTTTATTATTTCCTAGATTGTCCCTCCGCTTGATTGATTCCTTATTCTAAATTGTGGTATTGCTTTTACATGAAACTATATAAATTTTAATTATGTAATTTATTACCCATTAACCTTGTATGTGTAAGTTTATCCGTCGTCTGTGACCAAACGGAGCAAATCCTGTCTGTACCTTGATGACCGCCGTGTCGGCTGAAATTAAAATATCGATGGGTTTTGGTCGAGATGCCCCTTTTCTTTCCCCTTCGTTTCGGGGAAAACGCCACTTTTGGAAGGGAGGCATGTAAGGGAAAAGGGGACGCCAAGAAGAATACCCCGTTCTTTTGTTTCTCGAATTTATTCCCTCCTTCTCTCTTCTAACTTTAACTCCACATGGAGTAAAAAGCTCTGTATTGAACGAAAAAAATAAAAAAACAAAAGAAATAGGAATATCAGCTAAGCTGGCCGATAAAAGCTTTCACCTCGCCGATGAAATACTAATCTCCGTAGTCGGGAAAAGGATATCCGAAAGTTCTACGCCCACATCGTTGAAGACGATTAAGACCGGGGTCGGACGACAAAAGCTAATCCCTCTCGGCGCCGAAAGCTTTCTTCCAGACGTCTGTGCCTTGAAGCAAAGAAGCACCATAAAAATGGCCGTCATATAAATACCTTGGGTTTTTCAAAGATCAGCAGATTGAGTTCGAGATCTGGTCACCTTCGGTTCAGATCGTGTATCTGTTTTTCCAAGTCCCTGGTATTCGCATATACCATCGAGGTCTGATCTCACCAGGCAGATCCATCTCTTTTGTGAAGAGTTACTCTGTTCAGAGCAAAGCCTCGAATCGTTTTGTCCCTGAAGGACTGGCTAGGATTCTTCTCATCTCATCACAACCCCCCTTCAAGGATCTCCAGTTTCCTGTGTGAGATTTCGCGCCGAGCCACGTCAGAGTGTCGATTTTGGGAGGTTGCGCTTCTCTAGAGCAGAGGTGCCTTCGGCTGTCTTCAAGGAGGATCGTGAACTCGTCTTCTGGTCACCCCCCCTTCATCCTCATCACCATCAGGATAATCGGCCGAGAATCACGACCATTTTCCGTCTCCATTCCCCCACGCCGACTCGCTAAAGGAGTCAGTCCCCTTCCTCGAGGACTCCCTTTAGGGTAAAACGATTGCATCTCCGTTAATCAACCCGCTTTCCGTTAATCAGTTATTTCTTCTGTATAACTGATTTATAGTATCCCATTTAAAAGCTAATTTACAAGTAATTAACGTTACCCGATTGCCAATTTTCTATAGTCTGCCAGTATAATCTTTATTTACATTTCCTATATTTCCCATATGTATATATATGTTAACTAGTGACTTATTAAAAATTATACTTTTGGTTTTTACTCTTTAAATATACCCTTGAGCTGCAACTTGGTAAACTCATTAAACGCTATCGGCCCCTGTATTAAAATCGCACTCTTATACCTCGTAATCAATGGATTACTTTTACGAAGTGAACGTACTTGTACGTAGCGAAGGATGCGTACGTACATTATAGGATATATGTGTATGTTACTGTATATATACATATTCTAGTGGCTTTTATCTCTTTTCTCCCAACCAATAGATACATATATGTATATATAGACGTAATTTCTGGGGAGTGACCTATTCCTCGACATATATATATATATATATATATATATATATATATATATATATATATATATATATATATATATATATATGTATATATATATATATATATAATATATATATATATATATATATATATATATATATATATATATATATATATATATATATATATATATATATATATATATATACAATTTTAGTAAATAAATAAATAAATAAGAATATTAGCGACATCCTTATTTATTTTAAACAACATTTCGCATTACCTAGTCCATCTTCAGGCTAAAGGGATAGCAAAACTAATAATAAGTAAAAAAAAATGAAATAGTCTGAATCAACCTCGAAGAGAGTTTGAATTTTTAAAAAAATTATTTATATTTAAGTTAAAATTTGCTGGTTTTAGTCCTCATATCAAGCTAAGTAGCTTCTCAAGCGGACGTCATCATCCAGGGCAAGCCCCAACTTCCCACCGTGATGACCAGTCACGGTGGTAACTTCTCTTAGTAAATAGTGTTAGCTTAAAAAGAATCCTGAGAGAGATTCGAACTACCGACCTAGCGATTCCCGGGTAAGCACGATAACCACTATACAAGCCGAGAGGCTAGTATAGTAGTTAACGTGAACTGTATAGAAATGATATAAAATTTCCTGTGGCTAAATAGTTAATATAATAAAACGCATAAATTTTAAGCAATAAAGAGATATAAAAAACCCCTTTTGTCAGTGAGTCGAGAGAAAGATAGGAATTTAGGGAAAATGAAGAGCTTAATGGGTTGGTTGGTTGTTTGAAATTGTTAACATGTTTGTAAATGGTTGGTTGTTGTTATTAACGACAATGAGTGCCATGTTGAGACGGTATTTAATGTGTGTTGCTTGCTTGGATGAAAAGTGTCTATAAAATTCTCTTGTGGTTGGTAAGTTTTATAATTTGATGATTTTAAGATACGATCCGATCTTCAATTAAACTAAATATCATAATATCATAAGTAGTGAAGTTTGCCGTTCAATCACTAACTTTCTATTTCCAATTAATTGACTATGCGATGAGATCGCTCGCGGTCACACGAGTCCCTCAAGTAGGGGCTCATGTCGCGATCATTGTACTCTCCTTTAGAGTACAATGATCGCTATCTTGATCTACACCGGTAGGCACTTAGATTTTGTGGTCCGTTTGATTCAAGCTTTAGAAACATTGACGAAATCCTCCTCTCTCAACCGACTTTTGTGTCGCCACTTTGTCTTTACCTTCTGTTGCCACGGACGCTCTATTGCAAAGGTCATCTTTTAGAAATTAGTCTTGTGGTTTCATGACGCAGAAAGTGATTACAACTCTTGCTATTAAATTACAAGAGTACACATGAACGAGACAACTTTTGAGGAACCTGATTTATCTGTCTGTATACTACAGAGAGACGACCTCAGATGAGTGGGAATATTTAGTTTGTATGTGTGGCTTAAATAAACATGTGGAAAAGTTTATGTGAGTCGCTGGACCGTGAAGGGGTTCCAGACAAGGTGCATGTTTGTGAATGTTGAAATCAATGTTGCAGCTTTTTGACGCCCAAATTTATGGCAGCTGAGCAAACGTTTAATCAGGGCTCGGAAACGTTAAATGGCGGAAAGGGATTTTTAGTTTGTGGAGGCCAGAGTAATATAAAAGTCTTATCTGGTTCCTGTTTTGGAGTATGGGAGGGTATGGGGGAGATCACTCGTTTTATTTAAGTTTAATGAGGAGAGTGAAAAAAATTGGTACATAAGGATAAAGAGGAAATTAATGGAGACAAAATAGGCGAAGATGGAAATTAATGTGTAAAAATTGATGAGTGAAATTAAGATGCAAATAAAGTAATAAGGGTGAAATAAATGACTATAAAAAAGGAGAATGGTGAAGTTAATCAGGAGGAGAGGGAGAATGGACCAAATTAATGGGTAGAAAAAGTAAGAGGGCAAAGTTCTTGGGTAGAAAATGGAGTTAGGTCTAATTAATGGGGATGAGTGACATTATAGGGTAAAAAAACGGGAAGAGAAAATGTATAAGAATAATGAGGAAGAGGCTTGAACAACTCTCAGGAATTAAAGAGAGAAAGAAGCAGAGGGGGGATAAATTACCCAGCAGAAAATAAGCTGCCGTCCGGCAGCTTAAAAAGCGTCGTTATTACCGAGGATAAAAACCCTGCTACAGGGACTTAAAGGACTGAAGAAGGAGGAACTAAAATTCAAGTTTGATTTTCCTTTTATTTATGGAATAAAACCCGAAACCAACGAGGGCATATTCACCTTGGAGGTTTTGAAGACAGGTTTCGCAAAAGAGTTAAGTGTGGGTAATTGAAAATATGTGGAGAGGTCACACAACTCTCCCAAATCTGCTCCTGTTTCGATACGAATGACCTTAGAAGGACACCTTTTGATGTAAACGCGAGCCGAAACTTAAAAGGACATACAACTGCCTGTTCAGGGAAATCGACAAAGGTATTCTATTGATTCAGTATTCATCTAAAATGGACACTTTGATGTTTCCTTCTTTGCGCAAACCAAGGAGGGCATCGTTGCATGCTGATTGATATTAAGACACATTGGGCGTGGTTAGACACAGGGTGTGGTTACCGATTAAGATCGGCTCTCTGCAGGCCCCCATGGAGGGATTCCTGGTTCATGCAGTAGATGGTGGTGCCACCCTGATATAAGCATCAGACGGTGCGAAAAAAAGTTCTGAACTCGGTCCAAAATGACCGACTTTATGAAACTCCCTCGATTGCCAAGATGCGCGATGAGGAAACTTTTTACTTTTCTTCTCATAACTCCCAAAAATGGTTCTAGGAGGGAAAGGGTACTTAAAATTAATTTTCTCGGGTTGGTCTTGAAAGGAGAAAAAAGATTCAATTTTTCCTCCCTCTCAAATGGAGATATATTCAGGAATTCGATCTTTATCGAAGGCGTACCAACTCAAATTGGATTTAAATTAATCTTAAATTCTCTGCTTCTCTTTTGTATCTAAGATGAAAATTCCCCTCGTATCAAACATGCAATAGACAAATTTTAAATTCCCTTTCGCGAACTTTGTTTGAAGGCGGATAAAAGTTTGGTTTAAAAGGAGACTTTATTGCATTGCAGCCAAACGGGTTTGTAATGAGAAAACTTTAGTTACTTTAATTTTCGGACGACACTTAAATAAAAATATGAGACTATATGCATATATATATATATATATATATATATATATATATATATATATATATATATAGAGAGAGAGAGAGAGAGAGAGAGAGAGAGATAGTGAGAGAGAGCGGGAAAGAGAGAACAGAGAGAAATAGAAATGGACTAGAGAGAAAGATTAAGTGAAATTGAGTGTTTATGTTTGTTCTATGTGCCATAATCATCTAAAAGGAATAGGAGTAACTAAAGAGACGATCTTATGTAAATAGAACCTTATTGAAAACATGCATTTAACAGAGGAAGTCTTTGTCATCAATATTTGCGGATTTGGATAATCGCCAAAAGTTAATCGATTATTTCCTAAAAAGGAACACATCCAAGACTAAATTGGCAAGCGACCTCAGTAATAAAATCCATGTTCTATATTATTGATGAGTGTACAGATTTATGAGTTTGCCTCTGCATTTTAGTATTGGGGACAACCGTAAAGAAATGTCTTTATTTCTAAACGTATATCAAGGCCTAGCGAGGGATGTCTTCTCAAAATATAAGGCAGAGGTTTTCAGTTGCGAATATCGAAATTGATCCTGCTAAGCTAACAAATAAGATTCTTTATCAATTTATCAATATCCCATTAGGCTAGGCTAAATTGGGTTAATAACCTATATCTATCATTCTTCTTATTACCAGTAAAAGTTTATCATCAGTATTGAAGAGTAAGCTTATAATACATTACCGTCCCAAAAGATCAGAACGACTGAATTTCTATCACACCATGAGCCATAAACTTTGCCATAGAAATTCAACGTGTCAAAAATTGATGTACGATAACATCCAGATATAATTTAAGTAGATTTAAAGGTTATTCAAAAATGGTTGAATAAAACTAACGAGAGCGGAAAAAAATCGGCAATACTTCAGATTTGGGGCGCACGGTAGGTGGCGCTGTTAGTAGGCTACAATTTTGGGCTACAATATATCTCTTATGACGTCAGACGGTAGCTTCAGATGTGATCAATCACGGCATTATATTTATTTGTTGTTTTGGGGATTTATAGCATTTAGTTTGTATTATTTACTAAATATCTGCGCCTCTGCTCGTTTATATATTTTTTTCTAAGTTAGGTAAGGTTTCTTGATGTCTTTTATTGTTGTTTTTTTTGTTTTCGTATTTTTTGTTTCGCAGTGAACGATACCAGCTTCTTACTGGCAACGTCGTAGCTATAAATAGAACCCGCTGAGCTTTTTTTCTGTTTGGTCATGGCTTTTTCGTGCTCTAGTTGTGCTTGTTCGTTATTCGAATTCGGGTTTATTTTGCATGACCACGAAAAACTTTGATTATTTAGAGGCGCATAAACTAATCAAGAAACCTATAAAAGTAAGTATCGTTTGTCATTAAGTTAGGTTTTTCTGCCAGTAAGAAGCTGTTGGGGGGGGGGGGGAGAAACAGTAAATTTAAGGGAACTGCTCGTGGGAGAGATATCACTGCCAGGGACCGCCCTGCGATGATCCTGAGTTTCAATAAATTGGGGGGGGGGAGTGTGGGGGGCGTAGCCACCCAATATATACTCATAAACAAAAAAAATATAGTGCTGTAATTGTTCACATCTGACGCTACCGTCTGCCGTCATAAGACATATATTGTAGCCCAAAATTGTAGCCTATAAACAGCGCCACCTACCGTGCGCCCAGAAACTGAAATGTTCCTAAAAAATATATTAGAATATATTGATTTAATTATAATCAGTGGAAAACATTTGTATATGTTATAAAAAATTAGTATTCTGTGTGAAGGACTTTATTGTTGACTCTCATGAAGTAATCTTGCTCCATTCATCTTGAAGAATTGCCCAGAGTTTTTAAACTGCTTTCGGATTCAAAACATTTTATTTTTTATTTTTGCCCGAAGTATGTACAGCCAGTTCATAACAGCGATGAAAAAAAGTGCGTGAAAATCTTCATTCACTAGTTCTGTGAAAGGGGACTTTATTCTACATGAAAATTGCAGGTTGTGCTTCGTATGCTTGCATAGTCAGCAAAGCCTGCTGTCGCAGCAATTTCTTTTACAGTTTTGCATTCACCGTATCCCGTAAGGGAAGATGTTCTCCAGTGCCTTCTACTGAAATCACATTCCAGAACATGACACTTCCTCCGCCTAACTGAACAATGATTTTCATGCAATTGTGGCAAAATCTTCCCTCATCTGATCTGAACAATTTGAACTTGGATTCGTCCTTGAAGTGTACTTGGGTCCATTGGTCATCCTTTCATGTAACGTGCTCACTGAAAAAATGAAAAACAACCGCTTATTCATCGGGCTGATCACTCTTGACCCCGTGGTGTGAGCAAGGAGATTGCGTCTTGAAATTCAGTCTTCATAGTTAGAATTAAGCTCGATCTTTCTTGGCCTAACAGTTGATTTACCACCATTACATAGACCTGTTTTTTCAAGGGTTGACATAAACCTTGGATTTCCTATGGAAAATTTTATGGAAGATCTTATGATAGAAATATAGGGGTTCTGATCTTTTGGGGCAGTACACTACCTTCCTGTCTTTGGCTTGAGGACTCACCTGTGTATCAGGGGTAATACTTCCACTACAACTGAAACATGGGGGTGTAGCACGACTCTCATACCCTGGTGCCTCACGAGAACCTGGCGTTCTCTTTTGCACCTCTTTAAAGTCTACCACTATCTTTCAAGCTACTATATAGATGCAACAACAATAATTGAATCCAGCTGTATATGAGTAATTGAGAAGATCTCATAAATATCTCTAAAAATAATCAAATTCAACAAAATATTCCCAAGATAAGGCCTTGTTAAACGCAGACGCTCTTGAAAGCTGTCCTTACTTTTCTCTGCCACTAATCCACACCATGAGTTATATTAAAATTGGAGAAACTCTTAATAAATTAATTTTTTCACCTTCATGTATTAGTTAGCCATGACGAAAATTGTATTGCATGATTAAAGCCTTGACAAAATCACACGTGAATCCACTGATGATAAACAATATTGTTTATGAGCGTGGCTTATCTAGCTTATTTATAAGTTACTTGAAAAGGATTAAGTAAAGATAGTACCTCCCAAGACAAAAAGGAGGGATTAACTTTACTTGGTTAATTGAGGGAGGGATGATCTTTACTTGGTAAAATGGGAGGGATGATCTTTACTTGGTAAAATGGGAGGGACTATCTCTACTTGATCTCTTTAAAACAAAGATATTTAGAGATAATAACTCATCTGCCAGAGAAAGGATGTGTCGAATTAAGTTATTTTCGGCTAGCCATTGAGTGGACTATTTGTGTTCTTTTAACCTCAAATCTGTAAATCTGTAAAATGGTATCGTAAACAATTGGTGATGGGGCAACACGTGGAAATATTCGTCGAATATCGCAGCTGGTTGTGGCTTGAGTGGTATTGGCAAGAGTCCTTTTGTATGAACTAAATCAGGAACTAGCTCGAAGAAAACCTCCTCAATTTCAATACAGTTTTCGCAAAGATAGAAGCACTTTTGAAATAGGTTTCGTTGCTAGACAAATACAGGAAAAATGATAGGGGCTTCATCAGGACCTCTGTGTTGCCTTCGTTGACCTTACGAAGATATTTATCACGATCAATAGGAATATGCGGTTGAAGATAATGACGAAAGCTGGCAAAATTGTGATTGCTGGTGCTGAAAATGAGCCATATGCTGTTAAAGTTTGTGTGACAAGAGTGGGAATTGGCCTCAATTTTTTCTAATATCTTCTCACCTGCGGATACCGATCTTTATGGATGATCTTTAGAGCCTAAAAACGAAATTAATAACACACATAGGCTTGATGGCAACGTTTTCAACATGCGATGTCTTCAAGCCCAGACGGAACACGATTGGAGCGAGTGTTGCAGCTGAAAATAATGTTTGTACGATAGTCACTCTTGACCAGCAGTCATTGCAGCGACGCTTAGGATAGTGTACACAGTCTACCAGAAGCTCAGCTTAAATAAACTGATAAAACTGAAATTATTTATCGGTGGGATGCGGTACCAGATGATGTTCCCGCCATTAATAAAGAAATACCCTAAACGGTGTTCCCCACTTCAAGGATTTGGAACTCTCTTGTTTGCAGACTACACTTTATGTGTAAATCATTTTTATAATTAATAAAACATCTTCTACTTTATCTAGTTAAGAAAAAGTGTTTTAACGAAACCCGGCTTGAAACAGGAAACAAAGTTTGAACTTTAGAGAGCCGTCTGTATGTCTGTAGAGTGATATGGGAATGAGGCTTAGATACTATACATAAATCACATCAGGATACTCGAGAAATTCCACATAATCTGCCTTCGTATATTTATTCTTGGCGCAGATAGTGAGTGACAGTACCATTATGGAGACAACTGGCATTCTCACACCGTTTGAGGCCTACTAAATCTAACACTTACAGGAGAGGCTCAAGGATTGTCATTCAATCACTCTCATCGCTCCAGGACAAGAGATAGCCTTTACAGCTACCTTCAAGAAAGTTCTCCATCAACGCGAGCTGCAAGTGCCCTGATTGGAGGAAGACAAGACCTTCTTAATAAATATTAATTGTGATCGTGTTTGGATAAATAACCGCTCCATTGGGGACCCGTGAAGAAGGTACACTGTCTGCATCAAATAATCTCAGTGCTGAACAGAATTCTCCACGCAATCGTCATGTCTTTCAACAAGAAAATAACCAGCATTCCTCTTTTGCCAGTTCGGGAATTATTTTAGCGATTCAAGTGGGTCAATATTTGCCATGTAGGCTGAAAAACTGGCTCCGTCTCAGCGAGCTAGCATTTGAGGCACAAAATGTCTCCTCCAACAAGAAAATAATCCGCTTGGCCTTTTTCCATTTACCAGCAGACCATATGAACCAGCGCTCTCCTTATTCAGGTTGCAAGCATAGTAGACGACCTATGAGGCTCACAAAGCCATCGTCCTTCGATACAATGAGCCTTTTCATCCGCAACGATTAAGGAACCTCACCAGTTGCATCACCCTGGTCTGGCAGAAGCCCATGACTCTCCTTAGCAGCTACGAGACGCCTTGGATGCTTACTTTCCCGCGAAAAACTTCCTTAGTCGTATCCCTATTCATGTAACACACGTCCTAGAGGCGCTGGATGAGGTTCAGCCCCTCTATAGCTTAACATTGATTGTCGTAGTGTCTTAACTGGGGTTACATTAGATGGCCATTATCAAGTCGCCGCTACCGCCTACAATGATCGGACCTAACAAAGTTCGCGCAGCTCTCCAGCCAGCTAGCACCACTAATGGTTAGAATACAAGTTGGACAAACGCATCAAGGCTGTCCAGAATCTGGTAAAAGAGGCAGGGTAAAAGCTCGTTCTGCTCACGTTTTCTGTTGTTTGGTCGTTCTGGCTCTTTTCCAACGTGAGATTTGTGAGTTAGTCAGCTCTTAGTGTTGGTATCACTAGAAGTTCAAAAGTTTGGGCCATTGCTTCCTATCACCCTGTGGCTTCTCTGTTGAAGTAAGCCAATGACTATCGTCTAGTGCTTCCACCATTAAGTACCCTACGTCAATCACCCCCGCCCACTACGATGCAGGAAGCTACCGAAGAGTGGCCTGGTAAAGTTTCAAACTATTCAGCAGCTAACATTCTCAACACTGTGCCTCATCCATACACTTCCCAGAAATTACACACCTCAACTTCACCATTCAGCAGTTGGCAAATTCATAGTAAATACCAAACGTTATTTGACGATAAAATACAGTACATAACCTCATCTCGTCAGAGCTGTCATTTCCTATTCAACACTCGAATTTAATACAATAAAGAATGGTGTAGAGATTAAAGAAATGCTGAAGCTGGAGCTGCCCTGGAGAAGAAAGCTAGTATGAATGCTGTGCAACCTGCACACTGGTCAACTTCCCATACTCCATTTCATTGTTCATACTGGTGGACCTACTTTGTCATACATCAAATTATCTGTGCGAATAGGGAAGGTTCTAAATTTCAGTATAGAATTTACTATCAATCTAAACTTTATCCGGGTCCCTGATAGACCTCCAACGACCATGCCACTTGAGAAGGTCAATAATTATCTCTCAAATGATCAGCACTATGGCTAAATCAACATCCGATGGCCAACTACATCAAATAACTTTCCCAGGTGTGAGAAGAACTGCTTGACATACTCAAAGTGAAGGCATCATCCAGATACTGCCCTGCTCCGTAGATAAAAGAGAGACGGGAAAGGGTATAGATAGCATCAAGTCCATGATGGAAGATGGGAACCCAGATACTCATCAAGGAAGATTCATTTGTTAGGACCAGAAAGGCACTTACTTGACTAAACATTGAAAAGGTTGTTAAAATGGTCACTTAGAGTTCTGATAAGTATTTCTCAGAAAATCAGAGATGAGGTGACCAGGGCTGAGGAAATCAGTGGGTTTCAGCTATTCAGGAATGACTCAAATCACGACTTGTGTAACCTGGCAAAGTTTAAAGAGGAAGGAGAATGTTCTTTATAATTGTATTCCGTTACTTAATTGCAGTTCACCTCTCAATAATTATCTACATTTGAGTTGTTTTTCTCACATACATGATTTGTATTATATCTTCTAATATATCATAAAGAAGTTCAAAAGACCAAAATTTTAATGATGTAGGTAAGAGATATCCAATCCCCCAAATAATTTATTATATAAATTCCATATGGAAATGTATAGATTTATGACACTTCAAGTTTGGATTTCTTTCGGAGTCATAATTACTCCTAAGTTTGACACGCCTTCATGGATCATCTCGTGTAGGAGGCTCTATTAATTCCCACTTGTCTAAAATTAATCCCGCACAGAGGCTCCAAATCAAGTACTCGTAAAAGAGGATGTATCTACACGTAAGTACTTAAAGGAATTTAATTATCTTAGGTATGTGAACTTCCTGATAGTTTCTTGATAATTTATGAATGTTCATTCTCAAATCTTGGATCGCTCAATATGCGAAGATATTTTATTAAACCACTTTTAAGGATGAGATTCTCTGCCAGGTGTAAACTAGATGAAATTATTGGAACAAACATAAAACGCATATCAAGAGTAGTTAAATATTGTAGAAGGACCCACTAAAATGGTAATATCCTTACCTGAGAAATTCACACCGTGTCATGATGCTGTGATTGAAGTTTATCTCCCCGCCGTCTTAATATTCTCTCCCTCCGAGTCGGGAGATTATTCGTCTATTTGTAGGTTAGCCATTTGTTCTTTTTTATCCCCTCAAGACAACTTTTATAGTTCCAGCTGCTGGTCGTTCCTTCAGACTCGCTGACTCAGCCTCTTACACTTTCCCGTAAGGAAACGCTCTGTCTTCCCGGCCAATAAAGAAGTGTTGAGAAGGTCTCTCCCCCTCTCCCTGTTTTGAAGAAATCAGGGTATATATGCGCTCTCTCTAGGATTACCCACAGATTCACTTAGAGGACGCTTCCCCGAACGGAGATTTGCTTAGACGACGCTTCCCCGAACGGAGATTCGCTTGAACGACGCTCTTGCCCGAGAAGTTTTTAGTGACGGTCGCAGGCCACAGAAGAGCTGGACATCACACTCGTAACTTCGGGTCAGGAAGAAAAGTCTCTTGAGGCAACGTTAGCCTTTCTCAACCGCCTTAGGATCAAGGATTGGAAAAGCCGTGCCTTGAAGTTATTCTGGTGACCTCTTGAGGACAAGAGGCCCAATAGCTCGCTCAATCCAAGTTTAGAGAAGTCACTCCCCCACTCCGAAGTTCGTCCGTTGACCTATTGAGGACAAGAGGCCCGCATCTCACTAAATCAGAGTTTATAGAACGTAGCATGACCCTCTTCGGGTTCCCTCTACACCCGTGAGTAATCATGGTCACCAAGCCCCCCTTCCCGGTTCCACCCGCTCTACTCTCGAGGTACAATAGAACTGAATCTCTCATTACCCCAAATCTCCAATTATAATCATTAAATAACCCTGGTTATCCAATCAGTATTCGGAACCTAATTCCGTCTTATTTTTGTATATATATATATATATATATATATATATATATATATATATATATATATTGTGTACCCCTTTAACAGTGTATATTAAAATCTATTTTTGTCGTTGTGTTTGGAATATTCATTGTTTACGCAGCTGCAGCTAACTACTCAAATCGCACTCTTAGAAGAATAAGCTTTGTTGCCTTGCTTAGCCAACCTTAGAGCCTTTATGCGTATATTCTCGTGCACTTGGCCATACTTCGACATAAAGATATATATATATATATATATATATATATATATATATATATATATATATATATATATATATATGTAATTTGGCGTCAGGCTTTGGGTATTTGGAAGAATCCGCCCTACCTGATTTTGAATCACTAATTTCAATTAATAGCAGCTGCAGTGTCAAGAATATTTGAACACCAATATATTAGGACAATTTTTGGGGGATTGACGGGTACTGACCAATTTTTAAGTTCATTCTTATGTGGTGTGTCTATAGTTTTCCCAGTTCCTTAAAAGAGGTTACTAGCTAAGGGGTAATAGTAGCTGCCATTTCCGTGTCGTGATTCAGATTTTCTCGTTAGTTATTTTTTTTGAGAGTTCGCCCGATTTTTACCAGGAATTTTTAATAATTTTGTCGTTAGTAGAGTTTATATTTTTATGGGTAAAGCTTCAATAGCTCTTGTAGCTTTTCGTGTTCGTGTGCAAAGGTATAAAGTAGCATATCCGGGATGTCTTCTTTCGATCGTTTTCATAAGCAAAGGAAGACCCTAGGCTTATCTGGGAAAAGATTTAATCGCTTACGTCCAGGAAGAGGAACGTAACGAACGCGCGGAAATAAAAACGCAAAGAGAAACAGAAGAGAAAAAAAGAAAAGCGCAAAGAGAAGCAGAAGAGAATGAAAGAATTAGGCAACACGAGAGAGAGATAAGCCGTGACCAAGTCTAGATAAACTCCGTAGGATTATGAAATAAACAGGTTCAAGCGCCCTCACTAAAACTCCCCGCATACAAGGACGGAGAAGATTTTTGCTCCTATTTAACGCACTTCGAGAAGATCTTCGAAATCAAAAATTGGGACTTGGAATCAGATGGTTTCTCCCGGCTACTTCCACTCCTGAACCCTCGTTTTCAGGACATATTCATTTCGCTTCCTCCAGGGATCACCATTGATTATTCAACCCTGAAGGCAGAACTTCTTTCTGCTATTAACATGAATCCAGAATTTTATAGGGTTATATTCCGCTCCGCACGAATACAGCCAAGCTAAACCTACAAACAATTTGGATTCACGCTTTGGCGTAACTTCCAATTCTGGCTGGATTCCGACCAAGTATCTAATGATTATGAGTCATTAATCGATTTCATACTAAGGGATCAAATGATGTCGACCCTCCCTTGCCAACTAAGGGCCTTCATAGCGGACAGAAGAGCGTCCACTTTCAATGAGTGTGTGGAAGAAGCCGACCTTCACGCTTCCATTCACAACCTCTACCCTAAGGAGGTCAAGAAGAACCATCCCCTTCCCAAACACAAGTTTGGGTTTAACAGTATCCAACCCAAGGGCAACAACGGCTTTGTAAAAGTGCAAGCGCCGAGCAAATACAGGCCACACCCGCTGCGAGAGCAAAAGGACGTGAAGCCTCCCGTACTCCCCCCCCCACTCCTAACAACTACCCCCGTATACCAATGAATTCTTTACGTGTGGCACTCCTGGTCACTTAAGTTTCAATTGCCCCCCAAATTCTCAACTGAAGACCTCGTCGAATCAACAGGTCCACCAAATCTCTGCTGCCCCCTCGCCTAATACCCAGCCGCATCACCAGCGCCCCCTGCTCCCTCTTTCCGGGATCAACAGCTAAATTTCTGATTGAACAAGAGTTCCCACGGTGGGATCCATTTTGAAAATGGCGCAGTAAATAGCTGTTAAATGTCAACCTTGGTTAGAGATACAAGTTGCGCCAAAATAGTAGTATCCGATAAACTAATCTCCCCCGTAAGCCACCAGCATAAAAGCTTCGCTTTGGTACATGACTTTTTAGGCCGAGCCACCAGGTTCCCAGTGGTACGGTGCCATATTCAGTGCCAGTACTTCACCGGATGGGCCGATGTAGTCGCTGCCCGGATAAAATTCTGCGCCGTCCTTATCGAAAGAGCGCACAGCTCTCCTCAAACCCAATTTCTCAGCCGGTCGTTACCAGGGCCCAGGCTGAGAAAGGAGTATCGCATCCGGTACCCCTATCGCCTCTAGATGTCGACCTCGCCCTTAACGTTTAATGTGCTGAGGCGCAGAAGAATTGCCCCACATTAGAACCTCTGTGGGGAAAAAAAACAAGGAAGAATGAGACTTAAACGGTGCAAGGCAATTGGAAGATCGAATACACCGTGAAGGACGCGTTATTATACCGTTCTTCTGTTGAACCGGAGAGTCCCTCGAGCAAAGCGTTGTGTGTGCTGAAAACGTATATCGAACCCGTTCTTAAGTTGGCTCACGATGGCTTTAATGGTCGGACATTTCGGCCATAACAAAACAGCCCAGCGAGTATTCAAATATTTCTTTTGGCCAGGCACGGCCAAATAAATTATCGACTTCTGCAAGTCCTGTGACAATTAAACCACGCTTTAGACCACTCGGCTACGCGGTTTAATTGAGATCAAAGCAGTTGCTCGCTGCCTCAGTGTGCATGGTTCGAATCCTACCCCAGCTCGGATATTTTAGAAATAGGAAATAACTATTTCCGAAGAAAAATTATTCCGTTTTCTCTTTCTTGCGGTGTGTTGGATTTATTTCATCATTCTCTCGCGCTCATGAGAGATATACAATATATTTATATATATATATATATATATATATATATATATATATATATATATATATATATATATATATATATATATATATGTATATATATATATTCTATATATATATATATATATATATATATATATATATATATATATATATATATATATATATATGGTAATACAATAAAAAGTGTTTAACTGTTTTAAAACTATCCTTGTGTCCTTTGTTGCGACGGTCGTAACGAGTTTAACAGGACTTTGCAATACACTTTATTATTTGCTAAAAGGTAAAGTATTTATTTTTAAATTAATATTCTAGTTTATATGATTATTAGAATTAAAGGCCCTGAAAGCAGTGTCTGTCTGCGCGATTTTTAAAAAGAAAATCCAGATACCAAAACACTTTTGGGGTGGTGGACTTAGGAGTTTATTACTCTCTGTGGTGAGTAATAATAAAACCTCTTCACCGGTCTTGAATTTCCGTTCCTTGGATTTGTAATCAAAGTCAAATTACGTCCTTTATTTATGCAAGTTCGTTTTAGAGTTCTGAGGCAAGGTGAATGGGAGTGGTAAAAAAGAGATTCGCCATTAGGAGTTTACCGACGTACTGCATTAGTTCTGAGGTGATCTGGCTGCCACGATCGGATAATACCTCCTTAGACACTCCGACTTGGGAAATGATAGAGATGAGCGCCTCAGCGGAGGTGGTGCTGTCTATCTTTTTCAGAAGTACTGCTTCGGGGAAAAGGGTAGCAAAATCAACAAAGGTAAGCACGAAAGGGTGCCCTTCACTGGACGGGGATGGATTGGGCTAATCAGATCGATTGCCACACGGGCGAAGGATTTCGAAATGATGGGTCTCTTCTTAAGTGGAGCGGAGTTGACACGTACTTTTGCAGCTGTCTTCTGACATATATCGCTCGATCGGCAATAACTCGTAATGTGATCTGCAGCACCGGGCCAATAAGAATATTTATAAATTCTCTGAGCCTTCTTAGTATAGCTGAAGTGTCCAGGGAATAAACTGTCATGAGCAGTCCTTAAGATGAGCGGGACATGGGAGCGTGGAATGCATAACGCATGGGCCTCGGTACTATTACTTTCTGTGCAATCGCGGTAAAAAGGTCGTCGTTCACTATGTATGGGACGACTTTGTTTCAACGGGTGGATTCTTGTACCTTTTGCGGGCTTTAGTCTAGAGGGGACGAAGTAAATCACAATCTGTTTGATTCTTCGCGAATTTCTCATTCATAAACGCTGTTGCACTCGGAGTCGCAGGAGGCTTCAAGGGGAGTGGGCATTTCTGTTTCTTTCTTCTTCTGAGATCGCGTGAGGACGGATTGAAACACAGGGTTAGAGGAAACCCGGGGGCACTACCCAATCAGAAGAGCGCAGAATATTATTAGGGCTGCTACTACCTCACCCTAGCTGGTAAAGTACGCACACTCGATGAAGCTTTTCGCGATGGGGAACCGGTTTGCACGCCCGACGTAGTCATGTACTACCCCAAATTTGACATATTTCGGAGCTAGCGAAACAAGTACACCCTGTATCTCGGACAAGGGTGGAGACTCGGCAGCCGTTTACTGCTCCGGTCTCAAACTTTAAGACTACAGGGGAGTGTAACAGAATAAAGGCGAAGGGCGACCATGTGCCATTCTATACCCACGTGTTCCTAAGATCACCGCATAAAGCTTTGAAAGCACGGCTAAACCAGGGTGAGGGTGCAGCCTGCGCTGTTATCCCACCCCAGCTGTATTTACTTAGGGACCGATTTCATCGTATCCCATGGCCGCCTTTCAGCCAATATTTCTACCTTCCGTCATAAGATCGAAGTTCGTCGAACATTCCACGTCAACGTTATCACAATTACCCCCTCCCCAACGAACGAGTCACCAACTTTTTCCCCCAAATCGCATGTTTAGGTGGAGGCGGCCACAAAGCCACTAAACTCCACCTCACCGGGCGTCTATATAATCCTTCGACTCAATTTAGTAAGGAGCACTAATAGATTTCCCACCTACCACCGCGAGCGAGCTGAAGGACGCTCGCCTCCTCCCACTATCGGAGACGACGATTCCGATTCGAGAACGAAGGCTAAATTGACATCTGTACACTCTGCCATAGTCAATCGGCGAGTATCTGACGAGATTCCAATCTCCGAAGGCCATCTACGAATGCTCCATCATCTGCAGCGAGAGGTAACCCGACTTTCCCCTTCGCAGTCATCGTATTCCAACTGGCCCCTTTCCTGAAACGAGCACGTAAGCAATTGTAACCGTTACAGCCTGCAGATTGATCTAGAATCTGGCTTACCCAATCGATCCATTCTTTGTGTGTGCGCCCCGGTTTAAAACTCCCCTTTAAATCACCGACCTGTATCTCGCGTAGACATTTAACTCCGCCTGTGCGACAATTCCCTTTAAACCCAATATTTGTGTATATTTAAATATTCTTTTGTTTCTAGTAAAGATATATTATCGTCATTGTCTTTTTTTGTAATCCCAACGCATACCAGCTACCTGTTAATCTTTGGCCAACCTGCACTCTGAAATATTTGTTCTAAAAAGGTCCCTGCAAAGTTAATAATAAACCATCCACACTGGACTCATAACAATATCCCCATTCACTAACGGTCTTCAACCAAATTCTTTTAAAGCCCCCAAAGTACCTACGTATATATATATATATATATATATATATATATATATATATATATATATATATATATATATATATATATATTAAAAAAACTCACAAAGTGGCACGTGGTGAAAGCAATAATATGAGAATTAACCCACAGGAAAATGAAAAGATGAATCCAAGTACTTTCGAACTATATTTGCAAGTTCATTTTCAAATATAGTTCGAAAGTGTTTGGATTCATCTTTTCATTTTCCTGTGGGTTAATTTTCATATATATATATATATATATATATATATATATATATATATATATATATATATATATTTATATATGCATTTAATGTAATGGCATTATTAGACAACAGGTCCAGCAGGAGACCCTATCTTCCTCGAACTGGAAGGCTACATTTATAGGATAGCTCATCCACCATTCCAAAAATACTGGTTTCAAACTCAACCTTTTATGTCGCCTCTCTTACCGTTACAGAAAACTGTTATTATTAATATATTAACAGCTTTGAATTAGCCAAAATGCTTGAAAGATGGAAAAATATCCAAGACATATTGGTGCGGTTAAGGTAATGGCATTATTAGACAACTGCTCTGCTTCAGTTCGAGACGGATAAGATCTCGTTCCATTCTTATTTAAAAAAAAATTATACTGTGTTATTGGACACTGAGAGTACCGCTTGTAGATGCAGAGCTTTTTATCAAATATTTAAAAAAAATTTCCTATGCATATCCAGGATTATTTGTATTAGTAAAACATGACAGAAACGTATTTATATTTTATATAGATGCAGAATTAAATTAAAAACCGTAATTGTAATTATGTCTTACTCATTTAAACTTAATAAATGCTTTTTTTCCTCGTTTTTATCAACATACAATGTCTTGTCACTTTTTATCTAAAGTTTACCATTATTTTGTCGAGTCTAGTTTCAAAAGTGTCAACTGAACTGCTGGACACCACTTCTTAAGGCAACTAGTTCTAGAATTTAACAATTTTCTAGCAAAAAAAAGTTCCCACATAAATTTGTTCGAAAATGTTTCGCAACGATTTTCATGCTATTATTTCTCGTATAATTTGTTTTAAGTTCGAACCAAGTAGAATAGTCTACATTATCTATGCCTTTCATGATTTTGAATACTTCTATTAATTGAACTCTTAAACGTCTTGTTTCTAGTGTGAATAAATTGAGTCTTTCTAGTCTTTTCTCATAGTTATTATTTCATAATTCTGGTATCAATTTTGTGGCTCTAGCTTGTCCTTTCTCCAATCTGTCAATATCCCTTCGTAAGTATGGTGACCAGACCTGAGCGCAATATTCTAATTGTGGTCTTACTAATGCATTGCTTTCTTTTCAACTTCTATACACTGCACTGCTAAGATAACTTGAGATCATTTGATATATAGACTCCAAGATCTTTTTTATTATCAGTTACGGGAATATTTCGCTAAAAAAATTTATGTTCTGCTCTTGGGTTTTTATAACCTATATGCATTACTTTACACTTATCTAGATTTAGGGGCAGTTCCCATTTTGTGGACCACTGTGCTATTTTATAAATATCCTTTTGAAATCCTAACATACATCATTAACATATATAATGAAAAGCAAAGGTCCAAGAACTGAATCTTGTAGAAGTCCACTACTCATCGGAGTCCATTCTGCCTCCGGTGAGCCAATTTTTAATCCATTTTGCTATTTTTCCTTCTATTCCTTATGCGGTACTTTATCGAATGCCTTTTGAAAATCTAAATAGAGAATATCGGCGGATCTGCTACTGTCGTATTCTCTATTAACAAAGTGGAAGAAATCTAATAAATTTATGAAGCATGACCTATGTTTTCTGAATCCAGGCCTTGAATCATTCAATAATTTATTCTTTTCTAAATGCCCAAGTATATTTTATGCAATACAAGTTTGGAAGAGTTTTCCAACTATTGAAGTTAAACTTATTGGGCTATAATAACTAGCTAATTCTTTACAACCTTTTTTTAAATATTGGCGTTACATTTGCTAGCTTCCAATCTTGAGGAACAATTCCACTTTCTATCGATAAATTAAAAATCTGCGTTGGGTGTTTAGCCACTTGATCTTTGACTTCTTTCAGAACTCTTGGAAATATTTTATCTGGTCCAGGGGATTTATATTTATTAATTTTCTCAATAAGCTTTTTTATAGTGGTCTAATACCTGCCATTTTATTAGTTGGTGTGGGATTATTAATTGGATTCTCTTTTATAAACACAGATGCAAAATATTCATTTAAAGTGTTTGTTATATCAACATCGTTAAATTGTAAAATACCAAATTTGTCTTTTATTGGGCCAATGCTACTTTTTATCGGTTTTCTACTATTTGCTAAAGCGAAAAACTCCTTTGTATTTTTCTTACAATTAGGAGCTACTCTTATCTCTTTATTTCGTTTGGCTCTTTTGGTTTCAGCTTTAACTTTTCTTCTCAATTCTACGTAATGCTTTTTATTACCTATATTCGTATTATATTTTAGGATTTGATACGCTTTATCTCCTCTCTCTCTAATGGTTTTTTTAAATTTTGCAGATAACCATTTAGGTTCATTGATATTTTTGACGGTACTAACATTTGATGGTATGAATTGTGCCTGTTTATTTAGGAGATTGTTTTTAAATTCTTGCGACACTTTATCAATTTCTTCATTTTTTGTTCTATAATTTCTCAAGCTCTCCCTTAGCAATGCAAAATTAGCTCTTTGGAAATTTAGTTTAGTTATGTTTTTTTCTAACAAAAAGAATATTAATTTCAAATTCTATTAGGTTACGATCGCTATTACCAATTTTATCTCTTACATTTAAATTTGAAATTAATTCATCGTCTGATATTAATACTAAATCGAGAAAATTTTCACCACTTGCTGGTTCTCTCATCCACTGAGTAAGGAAATTTTCATCGAGTAAACAGCACTCTGTGTCCTTCTGAGTCGGCAGTTTCCATATGTCAGTTTACTTTGGCGCAATTAAAATATCCAATGAACAACGATAACTTATATTTACTGATGTTAGTCATGAATTCATAAAATTGATTGTCGATCTCCGAAGTTGATGTGGCTTCCTGTAAACCAAATTAACGTATAAATTCTTTTTTGGGTTCAGTTTAATTTCTCTTACTTCAAAAGGTGATTTAATGCCACAATCTATAGGATTTAAATCTTCACGGACATAATACAGGACACCGCCACCCTCTCTCTCGACTCTATCTCTATGAAAAATTTTGTATCCCTGTAGTTGAAACTCTGAAATAAAATCCCTCGATTGACAGTAAATCAAAGATTCTGTGATACCGATAATGTTGGAGTTTTTAATCAATACTAACGCTCGAAACTATGAAAACTTCTGTCTAATTGACCTCGCATTAAATAATACGGCTTTTAATGAACTTATCCAATTTCTTCTGTGGTGGGGCTTGTTCCGTTTCCATCTGTTACTTGTTCTTCTAGTAGCAGAGATTTATTATCCAATAGGTTCTTTAAGTTTATTTGTAGCAATTCTCCATATGTTTTCTTTCCTTTTCCGATATATATATATATATATATATATATATATATATATATATATATATATATATATATATATATATATATTATATATATATATATATATATTTATATATATATATATAGAGAGAGAGAGAGATAGAGAGAGAGAGAGAGAGAGAGAAAAAGAAAAAGAGAGAGATAGAGAAAGAAAGAGAGAGAGAGAAAAAAAGAGAGTCACAAGGAGTCACAAGGAATAGTAGTACCTCAAAGGACATGCTGACCATATCGTGGAGGTACTATTTTGGAAAAGCCCTAACCTATAGCATAAGAGAAAGTATAGCATAGGTGAAGGCTCTCCCCACCTCCCTCTCCCACCGGCATTTGCGGGACAGAAAGCTGAAACAATACCTGAATATGCTGAATAAAAATAACACAAACAGGAATTTTTTATAAAAAAGTTGAAACCTATCTCCTCTACTCAGATCTATAATCTATACTAAGGTGGTACCATCTAGGTCAAGTCGAGATTTGAACTGTTCGACTGACGAACTGTTCGCCACTTCTTGCGTTAGACGGTTTCACATCGAGCAGATTTTGTAGGAGAAGAAGTTTCCGCAAATGCTAGTATGGAATTACGGTAATTCCAGTTTATAATTGTGGTTACGTGTAGCATTTGCGTTCAACGTGAACAGCCTCCTGTGATCTACGTTTTAACTCATCGCAGTATCTTGAAAGTTTCAATCAGCTGGTCTCTTAACCGACGCATCTCCAAGGAGAACATACCCATTTCTCGTAGCCTATACTGATAACTTTTATGTCTAAGGGAGGGAATCAGTTTTGTGGCTCTGGCCTGTGTACCCTTTCCAGCCGTTCAATGTCCTTCCTCAGGTTTGGGGACCAGAATGTACGGCGTATTCAAGGTGTGACCGAACTAGAGAGTTGTACAAGGCGAGAACAATCTGCTTATTTCGGAAGCGAAAATGCCTCTTTATGTAACCCAGCATTCGCTGGGTCCTCTTTCCCACCTGGATGCATTGCCTGGAGAACTTTAGATCACTGCTGATTAGCACGCCCAAATCTTTCTCAAGGTCAGTGGTATCTAGTTGTTTGCCTAGCAAGGAGTAGTTTTCCAGAGAGAGAGAGAGAGAGAGAGAGAGAGAGAGAGAGAGAGAGAGAGAGAGAGAGAGAGAGAGAGAGAGAGAGAGAGAGAGAGAGAAAGAAAAAAGAACTACAGAAAAAAAGACCAGCAAAGATCCTAAGATCCGCTCAAGGCCAGTCCGCTTACAGAAGATGTTAACTAGCACATTCTAACATTAGTGTATTATCCTTCTTTTTTTACATGCTGTTTTTTGTTATTTTTTCCCCACTATTTTAACTCTACGGTACACACTTATCTACATGCGAACCCTTTGTATATATATTTTTTACATGATTTTCTTTTTAATTATTTCGATTCTATTGTGCACACTTATCTATTGTGTATCATTTGACCTTTCTTTACATGCCTCTTCTAATTATTTCAATTCTACGGTCCACACTTATCTACATTTGTACCTTTAACCTGCATGTTCAGCTATCCTTCAAATACACGAACACGTTTCTTCTAACCAGGGGGGAGGGTTAATAGGACAGTACTCTCTTCTCCCCTAGGCCTTGCCTGCTAGTGATGAAAATAATATACTTATAGGACAGACAGAAAAAGAAAAAAAGGGAATTCGCATTCACTCCATGCAGGGAGGCATCGCTTTACCAGTCTTCGAAAGTCTACGTATTTTCCCGATTTGTTGTCGTTTCGTTTTTTCTAAAACTTTGAGTCTTTATTACGCGCCCGAATTAAGTTACTTATTAAAGGGCTAACCCACGGTGCTCTATTTGGCTTTCTATTCTTTCGACGTACGTACCTAACTAACTCGCAATCCACTGTGAGCACATTTTGGTGTAGCTCCGAGTACATTCCCTGGACTGTCTTATTATCAAAGATCTCCCCCAGTTTATCCTTTTCGTCCGGTCACGGAAGGTTTCAGAATTACAACTTACAAATCGTGGGATTAGTTGTGAACTCTCTTTTACCTCTACGCTCGTATTAATTTCAAACCTGATTATATTGTGGTCACTCGTCGCCAAATGCTCACCCACGCAAACGTTTTCTACCAAAGTCTCCTCTGTTGAGATAATCAAATCAAGTATATTTTGATCACGCGTAGGTTCCTCTACTTTTTACACAAGAAAATTATCCTGAATGAAATTGAACAATCTCTCCCCAACTTTATCCGAAGTATAGTTTGTATAGTTAACGTTAGGGTAATTGAAATCTCCACAAATTATTGTTTTTCCTTTTCTCATCATAGGTAAAAGGCACTCAAAGATTAGTACGTCCTCTGATTCTATTAGAGATGGGGGCAATAGGAAACGGCTAAGTTAATTTTACTATTTTTAGCACGCTCGAGCTCAATTAGCAGAAAATCGCTCTTCATATTTACGGGCGTCGCGGCCATTGTTATCGCATTTATTCCCTCTTTTACGTAAGCTAAAACTCCACCGCCTCTCCCAGTTAGTTGGTCCTTGTGATGGATTTTGTACCCTTCTATATTAAATTCAACAATAAGGTCTCTAGAATGTGTATCTAATCACGTCTCGCTAATACATATGATATCGTAAACGACCTCTGGAATCATGGCTTTAAATTCGGGCAGTTTGTTTCTTAAACTCTGAACCTTTGCGTAAATGCATTTTGATTTTCCCTCTAAATAGCAACTTCCCTCTTTCGTATGGCTGGAGCGTTTCCTTGCTCGCCTAAATTTATTGACTCCTCGCGTGAAATCCAGTCCGGCGCATCTGTGACTTGGGAGCAAATAACTTCCGTATAATAGAGATTATGGAGGCTTTCATTAATAATTCTGCCAAGCTTTTAATTACCCACTGAATTTTAATGAATACAATCATTAAACAAAGTGACGGCTTGTCCTCAAAATCGTTGCCAAAATTGAAAAAATTAACTACCATTTCATGACATAAACGTTTAAGACATTCATTTGTATGGATTGACCTTGACTGCAGTCTCAGAGTCGCTTTTAATCTTGGAATTATCCCAATTACCCCACTTTATTCGATTCACTTTGGCCGCTATAATTAAGTCCCTTGCTCGATGTACAATCTCGGAAATTGAGCTGTCAAAACGGTGCACATCAATCCCACCCACGAGTGTGAGGATAGCTCGATCTTCACATGGCTTGTCCAGACTTTGGATTTCACTGACGAGGTGGTTAATTCTCCCTTCCCCTCCCCGGTAGGCAGTTTTTCTTACGCTTAGCTGGATTTTGTGCTTTGAATTGAGAATCCTGGTTCTTTATTAAAGTGTCATCGGTTAAAATACTGTTTTCCCCTTGATTGGAATTAACAAGGCAAATTGATTAGTGCACGGAATTTAAAAATGGTGGGACCTCCTCGTTGGTCTAGCCCCATTTCTGACCAGCCTAAATTGACATTCCGGGGGTCTATATGAGTTTAAGATACGCGCTTGCTCATTTATAATTACTTGCAGGTCTCTACTCTCTATACGACTCGATCGGCATCTTTGAACGCAATTTTCCATCCCCCGATGCTCATCAAAGGATGCCCGAACTCCGCTGGCCAATTAATTGGTCAATCTTACTGTCGTTACCACTACGTCTCTCCCAACAGAGTTAACTTCTGATCTAATTTCATTAATCACGTTGGTTAATTTTAGCTCGAAAGCCTCGTTTAGAAGACATAAGCGACATATTCTAACGTTATTTTGGTTTAAGGGAACGAATATTTCCTTAGTAAATGCAGCGATCACAATCCAATTTGACGATAGGCATTGTAAAACAGAAGATTGTTTAAAATGAGTTGAAATTTATGGAGCTAATGTAACGTATAACCAACACGGAATGTAATTTCTATCTATTTCACTTTACGACACGAAGGTTTGAGCACGACACAAACGTAAATTTTGTAGGAGAACAGAGATAACACGTCTTAGCAGGAGAAGGGCTGAGCGAGGGGATATATATATATATATATATATATATATATATATATATATATATATATATATATATATATATATATATAAATAAAGAGAGAGAGAGAGAGAGAGAGAGAGAGAGAGAGAGAGAGAGAGAGAGAGGGAGATTCCCACTCGATTATTTAATGCATCGATCGGAACATTATAGTTGAATTTACGTTTATGGAACTTCTTTTTTTATGTTTTTTTTATCACGCGTAAAACGAAATACGGATAGAAATGATTTGCATATCTTTACTTCTCCAAGAAAAACTCCGCGAATTTGCATAGGTAATGAATATTCAGTATCCAATAGTTAATACGAGATTTATTATAAGGAAATTTTTATGAAATCAATTCAATGTTATTTTTCGCGGGATTTATTTCTAGATGAAATTAGATGAAGTTTGAAGTGGTTGACCAGAAATTGGATGAAATTGTCCTTTTTGTAAGAGTGAGGCAAGTAATAGTTGGTTGCTAACTGTCGCTATGGCAACCTCATAGCACTATAGGGTCGCCAGTTATAGGTTCGTCGTAGGTAGGCCTTGTTTTGATTGCAAAGTGACCCTATAAGGGTTTGTTCAAGTGGCTTGCTTGTATTTTTATACCACTTTGAAATGTTTTCACTTACGGTAAAGATATAATTTGCGCAACGGAATATGCTAAATCGAGTTATAATGGCAAGAGCAAGAATAATGGAGATTCGCAGAGCGGTGAATTAAGAGTCTAATAATTAATTAATGAATGAATGATTGAATAAATCAATCAATATTGTGTCAATAATCCTAATTTGAATGAAATGTTCTCTTATTTATACCAGGCAGCATTTTGGAGGCGACGCGTAGCTCCGCCTTCCTTGGGTCGCTGAGGTGATGCTTAGCTACCTATCAGTCAAGCGGAGCATGTGATTGATTGGAGTCTAGCCTGTGATTGGCTGAAATTCTTAACTTCGTATCTTAATTTGGGGGTCTCTCTCCTGCGAGGGTAACACAGAGACTCTGTTTGCTTAAAGCTACATGATGACCTTATCAAATTTTACATTAAGGTGAATCATCTTTTGTCGCCGATTCTGTTCCCAATTCCAAACAGCTGTTTGCCCATCTGCTCTCACACTCGGGTGCGATAGCCTTAAATTATGGTCGGGTTTCAATCCAGACGTTCTAATCAGATTCTGCTGGTTTACAAACTGTCTCCAAATGACCTTATTTTATTTCTCCTACCATTCCGGAAATCTTTGATACTTAGACCTGGCAAAATGTGTATTTGTCCTTCTCTCGCTCTCTCTTTCTTTGTGTGTGTGCAGTGATTGTACACTACACACGTCCCCTCTTAGTCTACGGAGTGCATACGATTCAAAGAAATTACATTCTATTAGAGAGTTACTACTTATATATATATATATATATATATATATATATATATATATATATATATATATATATATATATATATATATATATATATATATATATATATATATATATATATGTACCACGGAAGGAAACTGAATAAAAGACGGATTGGAGTTAGTACTTTCGTCTATTCGATATTTTCAAGCTCACAATGGTAAGAAAAATAAGACACACAGTATTTATACTAAGCACGTTTCCTTATGAGGTAAACTTTTTAATGGTATTAGATAAGTCGGATTTTAGAAAAAGTGATAAAATTGGATCTAGCGAAAACATCCCTGGGCTAATATTGAGATTACACTCCTTTATGTGGGAGATTAAAAACGATTCCAGAATATTTATCTTTATAAAATTATTACTATGGATTATTGTATCAGGTTTTTGACCAGTTAATTTCGTATCCCATCTTGGAATTGTGGACAACTAAGGCATTATTCAGATATCCCTTAATTACTGCATTTTTGTGTTGTTGGGTCCTTATGGAAAGATTTTTGGAAGTTTGGCCTACATAGAATAAATTACAATCTAAACATGGAATTCGGTAAATCACATTATTATCATTATTGGAGATATGTTTTATTAAAAGATTTTTTAATGTATGATTGTATTTAAAGGCTACCTTAATTTTAATTTGTTTTAGAATGGGTACTACAGACATAAAATGATCATGATAGGGTAAAATTAATAGGTTTTTACGAGGTTCTATTGTCTCTAATTTACAATTAAAAATGTTTTTTGGGCTATATTCATACATTTATCTAGAAAGTCCTTTGGGTAGCATAAATTGGAAGCAATATCTTAAATTTTTGTATATTCTTTATCTATATAGTCGGGACTACATATTCGAAGAGCCCTAAGATACATGGAAGAAAAAACCAGCAGATTTTATATTTTTGGCATGACTTGAATAAAACTGGACATAAGATAAATTATTTTTCGGTTTCCTATAAACAGTAAATTTAAATCTTTGTGGTTCTCTAATTATTAGGACATACATAAATGGAATGCTCTTATTTTCTTCCTTTTCTACAATAAATTTAATTGACGGAACCAATGAGTTGATAATTAAAAGAAAACTATTGATGTCAAAACTGCTGTTTAAAATTACCAGGATGTCTTCAACATAGAGAAACCAAACAATATGAGTAGACCAAAAAGGGGGGATCAACCTAGTTTCGAAAAAATTCCTTATATAAATTTTACAATAAGGAAGATAAGGGATTACCCATAGCTATACCAAACACTTGTTTATAGAATTTGCCGTTGAAACTAAATTTACATTTTTTAATACATAAACAAATAAGCTCAATGATCGTATTGGTTGGTAAAGGGAGGTCTAATAACTCATCAATGGGCACTTTGGTGAATAATGAGATGACATCAAAACTGATTAGTCTCAGATCTGATGTTACCCTCATAATGTTTAATCTATTGCAAATGTCAAGGGAATTTTTTATATGCGAAGGGGATATAGTTCCCATGATAGGAGAAAATAAACTTACTAAGTATTTTGAAAGTTTATATTGGATTGAACCAGTGGCACTTATGATTGGTCTTATTGGGTATCCTGGTTTATGGGTTTTTATTACACCATACAAATAGGGTAAAGAAGAGCCACTAGAAGAGACAGAGTCCATAATTGATTTGTGTTTTTTTTAAAGTGTTTTTTCTAGTTCAATCGAATATAAACTTTCAAAATACACCATACATATATGGAAGAGAAGCGTTGCTAGATTTAAATTTAGTAATTAAATCGGGAATTTTTTTAAAAGGGATCGAATATTTTTATGAAATTCACTGTTAGTAGATAATGTAGCAACGCTTCTCTTCCATATATGTATGGTTTGGTAAAAACTCACAAACCCAATAATCCTATGCGTCCCATTATAAGTTCGTTAGGCTCTGCCTCATATTCCTTATCAAAATGGCTTGTGAATCACTTAACCCCGCTTGTGGGGTCCATCTCCCAATCTCATATTCAAAATAGTTGTGAACTTATAGAGAAGCTTAATATAATTCCTTACTCCAATAATTTCATTCTTGTCAGCTTCGATGTCTGTTCTTTGTTTACTAAAGTTTCTTTAGACGATCTTCTTCCTTTCCTTTGTGATAAATTATATAATTTAGATCTCCCTGTACCATTCAATACTTTCCTAAAGCTTATTTCTCTTTGTGCTAAAAATTGTAAATTTTCATTTCATGACAAATTTTTCCTTCAAAAATTTAGTCTTCCGATGGGGGGTTGTTTATCCCCCACCCTCTCTAATTTATATATGGAATTTTTTGAGACGTTATTCTGGCTCCAAATCAGCGATTTTCCTATTGAATGGTACCGTTACATTGATGATATTATGTCTTTTGCCTTCCTCAAAAGATATTCACAATTTTCTAGGTAATCTTAATTCTCTAGTCCCTTCTATTAAATTTACCCTTGAAATTGAGGAAAGTGGGACTCTTCCTTTTCTTGACCTTTTAATACATAGGACGCCGTCAGGCTTTAAATTCTCTGTTTATCGCAAACCGTCCAACTCTAGTTCATATATTCACTTTTATTCTAATCATAGTGTTAAAATTAAAAGATCTGTATTCACTTCTATGTTTCTGCGTGCATTACGTCTTGTTAGTCGGGAATTTTTTGATAAGGAATTGTCCAATATCTTTGAAATAGGATAAAAAACTTTGTTCCCCTTGTTAATTTTTGCACACTTCATTAAACTTTGCTAAGAGAACTTTTTATAGAACTGATAACCCACCGGTTTTCAGTTATAAAATTTGTATTATGTTGCTACAATTTAAACCATTTTTTGGTCTTACCCATATTTTTAAGCAACTTAATATCTCTGTAAATTTTAGATATGAATCCACTTTATATAAAATGTTAGTCCACAATAATACAAGGAAAAAAGGTGGAGTATATTCTATAGAATGTTCTATTTGCAATTTACCTTACTTCGGGCAAACTGGTAAATCTTTATCTACTAGAATTTACCAACATAAGTATAATATTAGAAGAGTTGAACTATTCAGCGCTTTATTATAAACATTTATCCGAAAAGAATCACCCCACTGACTGGAACTCTGCCAAATTCCTTTACCATTCCGCTGATTTCACAAAAGAAATATTGTCGAGTGTTTATTAATTGGCATGTTGCCTTATATAAATATCTCCCCTGGCTTATTTAAACTCCCCCCTGTTTTTAAAAATCTTGTACTAAATGAAAGAACTTCATAATGCAGCCTGTTGTCACTATTTATTAGTGTAATATCATTCGCATTGCCTCCCCCACCACGTGTCTCTGCTAGGATCGTGGATTAACGGGGCGGTCAATAAGTTTTGCAATTCGGATATAAAGGAAACAAGATATGAGGAAAAATGTTTTATTATTTTTCAATATAAATACCCTCGACTTCAATGCACTTGGGTCACTTGTCCCTAAGGCTTCAAATTCCCGACAACTAGAAATCTCCCGACTGCTGTTCAATCCACTCCTCGACAGTGAGCTAGACATCTTCATCGTCCCCAAACCGGCGTCCATGCAGTGCAGCCTTAAGCTGGCGGAATAAAAAGTAGTAGCTAGGGGCCATATCTGGACTGTAGGGGGGAATGGTTGAGCTCCTCGAATCCGCACTCGCGCAGGGCAGCTTGTGGAACTCTTCCCTTGTGGACAGGGGCATTGTCGTAGAGGAGCAGGACATCGCGTGTCAACTTGCCGCGCCGCTTCTGACGGATGCACTTCTTCAACCCTGCCAGTTCCTCGGCGTAATATTGGCCTGTGATGGTCCTTCCGCGAGCGCATAGTCCACCATCAACACTCTCTCGGAATTACAGAAGATTGTGGCCATGATCTTTCCGGCTGAGGGTTGAGGCCAGAACTTGATGGGGGTCGGAGAGCCCCTGTGCTTCCAGGACATGCTTTTAAGCTTGGTCTCGGGATCCCATTGATGGACCCACGTTTTATCACCTGTCACTATGCGTGACTCGAATCCAACTGGGTCTTGGTTGTACAGTAGCAGCAGCTCATCCGAACTTTGACGACGTTGAAGTCGATCATGGGGCGCGAGGTTTCGTAAGGTTTCTAAGAACCAAACGGGCAGAGACCTTGGTCATGGCCAAATTGTCTTGGATGATGTTGATAACACTTCCATGTGATATTCCAAGTTCTCGCTCGATTTCTTCGACCTTCACTCGTCGATTTTAGAGGATCATCCCACACGGGCCACATTGTCATCGTTGGTCACGTCTGACAGGCGTCCTGGACGGGGGTCATATTTAAGGGACTCGCGACCATGGCGGAACTCCCTATTCCAGCGATCAATGATGCATAGGATTGGGTGGTATCTGTGTACACTGCAACCATGCGTTCATGGATCTCTTTTGCATTCTTGCCTTCCTTTGTCAAAAATTTGATTACTACGCGGTGCTCAACCTTCTCCATTGTTGAAAAATTTGTGACTGACGATCTGCGATCAGCTACTGTTTCTTAATTAGACGAGGCAGGAGCGTGCGGCTGCAGGTCCTGACTTGTCAGAACTTGGCCTAACCTCCCTACAAACAGCCCCCCCCCCCTTCCTCTGTTTTGCGCACCTGATTCGCAAAACGCAAAACTTATTGACCGCCCCTCGTAACTCTTAGCCCTAAATGTTTTCGTTCTAATGATAATCCTTTAAAATGTTTTTATTTTTTTACATAACATTTCCATTCATATACACGGCGTTGTTGTGTGTATATCGTTTTTGAGACGCATATGTCCGTTATTAGTTGCTTAATGATCTTTTTATTGGTATTTCTCTGTCTTGTTATTGTGTTTTTCCATTGGTTTGTACTATGTGATGGTCTTTTCCTTCGTATCTTTGTACCCTATATAAGGTTGTCTTCTCCATTTTCATGCTATTCCTTGAAAATCAACTTATAGTTCGAAAGTGGTTGGATTCATCTTTTCATTTTCGTGTGAGTTAATTTTCAAATATATATATATATATATATACATGAGGCCTCCACCCAAAGAAATTGCACTGTGTTTGAAAAGAGATCTCTAGATAACCATTGAAGCTAGGGACATGGAATAAAAACAACTGAAAGATGAATAATTTATGTATAAATACTTATTCCTAGTAAAAATCGTCTTAAAGTCATTTAATGAATCAACTAGATTTTAAAATAATAATGTTAAAAACATGTTTTTTTCTAAATTAAAACCTTCAAAAGTTAATTTTTTAAAACTAAATTTAAATTTTAATGAAGGGTTCAATATGCCCTCCTCTATGGTCAACCACAGTCTCCAAGCTAACTTAATGTTGCTGTTGCTCCCCAAATTTTTTCTTTCTTTCCACTTCCTAACATTAATCAAAATTGGTGATAAAAGAGTCAGGCATTCATCAGAGGGTGAATTAATGGAAGGCGATGGGGGAGAAACTGACGGAGAAGCTGAAAAGAATTTTCGAAATTGCCCACCACGGCAGCCAGAGGGCAGTTAGCCGATGGTACCACATCCAAATTTGTTGATAATATATTGGTTTACTCCTACGCCAAAGCTGGTGCTTTTATCAAGAAATTCACAATTGGTGAGCTTACCTGCACCACTATATGTTATATATATATATATATATATATATATATATATATATATTTAATGGTTACGGTTCCTATATAGGGTATTTTAAAATACATTTTCTGCTTTAGGACCTGAAATCTTTTTGAGAACAACGTGCATCCTAGTTAAAAAGTGATTGATCTATTTTTAAATAAATGCGGTTGAGGATTATTTATATCTACAAAATTGTATGATATAAGAGACCTATTTTATGAAACTAAACCCAGTCAAACTAACTATTTCAATCTTATTGAAATAGTTGGCACTGAATAGAAATTTTTCTTCTGGTTCTGACGTTCTTCTCTACTCTGATTGAACAGAGCCTATGAGTTAGCCCATTCGCGCTATCAACAAAAACATAGACCATGTACTGGAATCAAGAGAAATACGGCCCGAGCATTCCGCCAGATGACCCGTCGACTGGCTCCTCGATCCAAGGGCAAAAATATGTATCCACGACATCTACCTAGAGTCCTCTACAAGAGCAAAATAGGTGCTGCTGAAGGTTTTAGTGAGTGTTTATTAAATTTTTTGAATCAAGACATGCTAGATAGCTCTTAATTATTTTTTTGGAGATTCCGATGTTATTTAATTGACATATTTAGGTAAATTACAGATGAAATAGCAACAAGGAAAACCATGATTAGACATCAATTGCTGACATCAGAAATTTATCTCAAGTTTGTGACTTCAGTTCTGAGGGCAGTCTCCGTCGGAGGCATACAGTGGTGTGCATTCTACCCTGGAATTTTTGCACTTGCACATCTTGATGCAGCCCTCCTGGATTTGCAAAAGACAAGCTCTACACAGAGCTTGGATGCCTCGGGAAGCGTTGTCCGTGGAGGTTACATGCCGCTGATCTTGATCGATGATTTATTGGGGATATTAGGATCACCTGGTTATTCTTTTCTGTGCCTATATTGAATCCTAGACGGGTAAAGAGTCTTGTCAGTTGTGAATTCCTTGTTATTCGAAGGGTCTTAAGTTTCTCAGGCGTACCTTTCAACAATGGACTTGGTATGGAGAGCCAAGCATCAACTAATGCTGTCTTCTTTATGGGGGACAGAACTTGACTTCCTTGGAGATAGTCTCACGAGAACGTTCTGGTAGTGCACTTTCTTTGAGTAATATTAATCAAAGGAGGTGAGTGACTGCTTCGATTTAAGGAAATTGATCAAGTCTGTGGATAAAGAGAGCTTTGGCTTAAGCCACGACGAAGCGTAAGTCCATAGTGCTACCAGTTCTACCAAGGTGCCGCCCAAAGAAGATGAACCGCCAGGGAAGGTTCCAAATGACTGCTTTGGCAACCATGCTCTAAGGGCAAGGAGGTTCAGGAGCAGAGTGACTCTTTTTTACATGAGAGGCACAGGAAGTACCGCATCACGCAAAGTGCAAATTTCCTAAATTTACCAAATAAGCTTCAGGCAAGAGCTATAAATGACACGATCTTTCTCTAGAAGATATGAGCTACATTGAACCGAAGGGGCACGCAATTCACATATTTATATATACATGACAAAGACTTTTCATTTGTGGTTCTTTCGCAGATTGCACAGATTTATGGTTGACTCAACCTAACAGGTATCAAAAAAGCGATTTATATGGCCAAAGAACGTATGACTTATTGCGGTAGCATTCCCATCCAACAATAACCGACTCAGTAAGACTGTCACATTCGAACGCGACAAAGATTTCGAGTGTTTCCTCATCGCACATTTGACCTTGATCGATCTTTGTTCGGCCAGCTCTTCCATGATGTCGTCAAACGAGGTGCTCAAGATATCCCTCGCTTAACTACTTCATTCATTAAATTCATCGTATATTGCAGTGCTAAGGTCACAAGAGAGCCATTAAGTTTGCTGATAATACTTATCATAGGTTTCTGCCTGTTAGCCCAAGATCGTCCGCATTCAACAGAAGGTTTAATGAGGTTGCAGTTAGAACATGGGTACTTTGGACAGCATCCTTCCATTAGGAGAATGAATGAGAAGAAATCTCCAGAGGCTCTCCCGCTCGTAGACACCGGTTAACACCTGAAGCAGTGGCTGCTTTGGCGTCTCAGAGGCTCCGCTAACCTTACTTTTGGTCGTTGAATTTTTATACTTAGACCCTCCACCCGAGTGCCCCCGAAGTTCCATGGCCTGGTCTTCGGCCGAATCGACAGGGGATCAAGCCGTCCTCAGAACCATCCTTCCTTGATAGTGGAAAAACCACTAGTTTTCCTCTTCTTGTTTTTTTCCTTTTCATCTTATGGGATGAAAGGGGGAGGTCATTAGGCCTTCTTATCTCCCCAATGAAAAGGTGCCGAAGGATAGAAGGATCGGATCACAGTTATCATTATCTGAAATGGGAAATGATTAGGCTATCTTGAGGCCCCAGTAAAAGAAAAGGGGGTCCTTCCTCTCTTCTTAGACTACGACCTGTGCCGCCTTAAAAGGAACTTGCACAGGGGGTGATTATGAATCAGGAGTATCTCTCACCGAGGAAGTTTCGCCACCATGAAAGCTTCTACCTTTTTGACTAGAGGACCTATGAATCAATATCGAGCATCCAGGCTTAGGCCTCAAAAGGCCTAAGACCAATCTAGCAGAAATTCATTAAGGGGATGGGCATACCGACCTCCATCGGGAAATATTGGAGGGCAGCTGGCCGCCACCAACGTTACTAGTCTTGGACCTATATAAGTCGGGGCAAGTTTCAGTGGGCCCAATTACCCTTTGGCCCTCTAAGCGGGATTTATCTGTTCAATTGCGCTTTTTAAGAGTAGGATGCAATGTGGCGCTTTAGTAGCGGAAGATTTTGTTGCACTTAGCGGGCTCCTGGGGAAGAAAAGGGGATATACTGCTAGTAGCGATTAAGACTCGTCCAGAGACGCCTTAAGGATATACATAGAAGAGATGATAAAAAATTATCCTTCAGTAGAGTGTTGAGCCGCCCCTGAGCAAGTGTAGAAGGGTCCTTTCAAAGGTTGAGCATTCCGATGCTATCTCAAAAGTTAGGAAAGTGTAAACCGCTGTACCGCGATTGCATAGTTGGAGGGGCGCCCATCCACCGCTTGAAGAGGGTTTCGAGTTTCCTCATCCTTCCTAACAACTAGAGTAACGAAGGCGCGGAAAAAAGTGGCTTTCCTTTTCCATACGATCATAAAATTCTTAAATGTGATAATTTTCACGTAGTCAGCCCGCAGATTCGCGCTAAATGAACCTTGACAACCAGCCCCACCGTAATGGCGACATTGTCAAGGGACTTTGAACCACTAAGTGTGCTGCCTTGCTATCCTCCTCTTATGTACGTAAAAGCGGCGACGGACAGAGTCAACGACCCAGCACACACCGTATCTAATACCTCCTCAAGTTCGCCATGTTGTGTCTCTCGCAGCATATAGAGACATCACCGTATATCCTGCCACAGGGCCAGACTATGGTAAGGAGGAAGATAGTGCGCAATGCCGACAGAACCTCTTTGGATAGTTAGAGCAAATGTTTGAAGTGGTTAGACAAAGATACTTAATAAAGAGATGTTGAGTTAGGCGGGTCCACTGAGGAGTAGGGCAGCTAATCACCTATAATTCTCATACCCTAACATTGGGTTACCCCTTGAGGACGTTCCATCTATAGCGAGAAAGACAGGGCCTCTTGCCTGCCCTTGATTATAAATAGATGTTTGTTTTATTTTGTAAGTGTAGACGGGATTGTCGTAGATAAAAATAAGTGGGATAAGGTTGAAGGCTCCATCTTGCCCAGATCCCACCAAAATTTCAAGTCAACCCAGGATAGGAAACTTCACTAATTGCAATCCGGCCGAGAGGGAGTGATACTTTACCAGGTGCAAATCTATACAGAGTGCCCCTGCGAGCTTTTTCTGGTGTCAATGAATGACTAATTACATAATAATAACAAACATTCGGTCACTGATCACCATCTGAGATTTGTTCCTAGTGATTATTAAACACAATTCGAAATTCCAAACTCTACTTTTACAGTTATTTTTGCCTCCGCAACTTTCTCGACCATTTAAACGGACTTAATAATCCAACATTGTTTTCTCCACGCCGGATGTAACTTTGGTCTAAAGAATAAATAGGGAAGGTTTTGGAATAAGTGTTGCTAAAAAATCCCCCACTAATGCCAAATTTACTGATCTACTCCCATAAATTTTCGGATTCAAATATAGGTGATAATGGTTGGTGGCAAGTGATTTTTGCTCGATTCTCAAAGCAGTAATCCCATGGTAATCGAATGAAATTGGTTAGCGGATTATCCACATGCGATGGCCATGATAATTAAGATTGATCGAGAATGAGTACAATTTTATTGAAAGAATATAATTTATTTCATTTAAAAATACTTAAACCAAGAGACTCTCTAAGACAAATAGTAAAGATAATTATATATAATTATGGTTAGTCAAAATTTGTCTCCTGTAAAGCGATTTGGCTCTGCTTGTATGTATATTTGTCCATATAATGTTATGTAATGCAAATAGCAAGTTCTTTACATGATTCAACGTCAATTTGAAAGTAGAATCCTCGATGAAGTTGTCTTCCTCTTAATCTAAGCACAAACTTATCCTACTAGAAAAAATTGAAAATAATTATCTGTTTATGCATCCTACCTTCATGCAATATGTTCAAAATATCCAACTCCTGTTTAAGTTTGATTTAATATTTAGAATTATTGTCCATACTTTATTGACATGGAAGAGACTCCCTCAGCAAATGTCACAAGTAAAATCAAACGGCTAAATCGAACGAAAAGAATAATGGAATTGCTTGAATATTTGCTAGTTTAAAAAACATCAACATCTCAGTTATTTAGCTCCAGGAAGTGGTTAGTATCTATATTGCATTCATGCCCTGGAAATAGGGAGCGAAATGCCTAGTTTATATGAATAATGCCATCCTTTCCGTATTTCGAAATTAACCCTTTAGTGATGGCTACCTGAATGAGCTGTCGAATTTCTGTGAAATTTAAAACTACATGGCCTCTGGGCGTAATTAAAAGTAATTTTATGTCTGTTTCATTCTAAATACACAATTTACTGTTTTTAATGTATGTTCTCAAAATTGGAACATTCGCTTATTTGGATCCCAAATAATACCCAATTGTTGAAAAGTTTTAATTACAGCTAACAAAACGTGTTTACTTCATACAATAATTGAAATAAGTTGTTTGAAATTAAATTGAACATTTGGACAATTCATTTATGTTAGGACAATAACAATAACAGTCAAAACAAAAACAATCAAAACAGTCAAATAGTGCACCAAACTCTAAACATACGGAATATTACATAACAAAATTATATCCGAGTAAAGCATTTTGGAATACCATTAAAAACCCAGGAAATGTAACACGAGCCAATTGTTAAGCCCGTTAAAAAAAATAGATTCCGATCCATTTATTATTTTTTATTCATCGAAAAAGTATATACAGGGTCACCCCCCCCCACAAAAAAAAACGGGCCAAGACACACTTTTTGTGATATATCCTTCATTCATTCATTCACTAATCACCCACCTTCATGACATAACAGAAGCAACGCCTGTGGACACAACTAGATCTCAATGGGAGCTCCAGCAAAGAATATACGGCGTCAAACATTACTACAAGACAGACTCGTTCAAGAAAATGCAGGACACTTTCGTGCATCATTTCGAATGTGAAAAAGCTCCCTCCAATCTTGAATTCAGGAATGGGTGGACTAATTTGGGAACTATGAGACAGTGGATAACCTTAATGCAGCCAGTGAAAACCGTCCAGCCATTCATGACGCCCCATGAAGCGAACAGATGAGCTGGTCGAGAGCGTGAGATAGTTAGTTCAGCAGAGTCCAAAACGCTCTGTGCGCAAACGAAGTCAATCCCTCGGTATATCCCGTGAGACTTGCAGGAGAGTGCTAATAATGGATGTAAAGGCCTACCTATGCAGTATACAGACGAAGCAGACCCTTACAACCTCAGATAGGGAGCAGAGAAATGCCATGGTAGTCAAGATACTGGAGAAGATTCACGAAATTCCAAATTTCCTTAACCACCTTTGGACCTTAGATGAAGCTCAGTTCCATCTTGAAGGAAATGCAACTCGAAGAAAAATGTCTTCTGGGGGACCTCCAGACCAAATGAGGTAGCCACTAAGCTCATACACTTCCCTAAGTGCACGGTATGGACTGCAATCTCAGCCAGAGGCATCCTCGGACCATACTTCTTTGAAGAAGCTGGCACGATAGTGACAGTCACCAAGGAGCGGTATGTTGAGGTCCTCAAAACATTCAAGAGGGAGCTTCAGACCCTGTTCCCGTCGCTTATGGGAAAGTTTTGGTTCCAGCAAGATTGATAAGCTCTCACACCTAAAACCTGTCCCTAGACTGGCTAAAAGAGAACTTTGGTGGCCGTGTGATCAATCTCAAGACTGATTTTGAGTGAGCACCTCACAGCTCAGACCTTAGCCCCCTAGATTTCTTTCTCTGGCGCTATCTTAAAGACAGACAGAGTGTACGCTGGGAGACCCAGGACCATAACGGAACTCAAGGGAGCCATCAAGGGAGGAGATCAAAGCCATTAGTCAGTCGGTTTGTAAGGACATCATGGACTACCTTGTGCTGCGCCTCAAGAAATGCACAGAGCTTAATGGAGGTCAACTGCGAACACGTGTTCTAGAATAAAGAAGAAAAGTCCAAAGACATATTTTGATGATGTTTTTAAACACAATAAACTAGTTATCATCAAAGTTTCATTCGATCCTTGCAGGAAATTAAGATATGATACATATCGAAAGTTGGGGCCCGTTTTGGGGAGTTTACCCTGAAATTACACCCGAATTAACCATAATTAATCCCTATATATTTTAAGACTACCCTGCGGCAACTGTGCAAAATCCTAATTGAAAATACATAGATTAGCAAAGATTACACCAGAGAGGGTTAAGGAAGGTGAAAGCTCATATTAGTAAAGAATGTATGGTGTTTGGTACAATTAGTGATAACCAGGATTTGTTAGTTAACATTTATTCCGCCTATTCTCTATGAATTTGGCGCACAATAATTAATCAATAAAGGAAAGAAGGTTTTCCTTGTTTAATCTACGATGCCTTTGTTCCTTAGCGAGCATTGGCTAACTTAGGTTCTGTTTCAAATTTTTTAATTTCATAAACTGATAAATTGGTACGAGAAGGATCGGATACCAGGGATGCTGAGCAAGGACCACCTTGCTCATTATTCTCTCTTGGATAGATAATATTTCGGGAATGGTAGGAGTCGTGACTACGCAGCTCCTCCGTATGAGAAAGCGTCACAATGGGTGATGCAGTGGACACTGAATTTAGCTGGGATGGGAGCTAAACCTATGGAGACTCTTGTCTAACGTAGACACAAGTGATTAAGGTTAAATACCTCAGAAGGGCTCGAAAAGGGTGTGTATGGTAGAGTGCTTGTGGACCAATTGACGGTAAAGTGCGAACTCACTTGCAAGTTGCAACACAGTAAGTTTGCAAAGTGTAAAATTAATTTCAGACATCGCAGGGTGCGCTGTATTCAATCGAAGGGTCCTGCTCGAGAAATATGTAAACCTTTTTATCTAAAAATCAACGTAGTTAAAGTTTTCCTCTAATGGAATAGGTGACATTCCGCAAAAATGATGTCATCATCGGAGCGTATAACTAGAAAGCGATTGAAATCTGCCGGTTAATAAAAGGTAAGTAATCTCTCGACGAGTAGACGTACCACATCGATGCTCTAGTTGCCATATCTGCAATTTAGTATGTGTCTGAGACTCAACGGCCAACGTCCTTTCACGGCGGAAGGTCCCACTAATGGTCCTGTCACCTGCCAAAAGGGTAGGGGAACCATCCCTCTGCGAACCATCAGTGAATGAGAGGAACCACAAATCTTCTTCAGCCTTTTACCTTTTATTTTTTTAGAAGAAGAGGACGGGGAGTCATCAGTCTTCTCTCAACCTCCTGGAATGTGCCCCGTGTTCTCGAAATGGGCAATTCTTTGGCTGACAAGAGGAAACAAACCCCTACGGGGGAGCTCAATTCTCTAGCATTCAGTCATTTTGTCATGTGTCACCTCAGGATGCTTTTGCCTATGGGCGGACTTTGCCTCAGGAGTTTCTTATTCTGTCTCCTGTTTTGCTAAAAAGGAAGACCCTAGTTTCTTGGTCAAGTGTACTCAGTGACAAATTCCAACCCAAGATGCGCCCCAAAATTGCCAATCCCAATAGATGTCGTGAATCTTGATCCCGTCGTAAGCATCATGAGGCTGGCAAGCCTAGGAAGGAAGCTATGCCGGCCCTTGTTACGGACAGAATAAAACTGTACCCTACAGTTGTGACCACGGCCCGAAACACCTTCAGAACTTCAGTCCATCTAAGGTGGTTCAATGTAACGAGCCACTCCAACCGTGGCCGATCATTTTGAGTCGCCTGATTGCTTCTAACTTATAGTGGGCTTGTGAATGGAAAATATGGGATGTTCCGTCCCAGGAATGGAGTCATCCAAGAACGGACCAAATGAAGGAGTTGAGGAGAAAGCAGCCTCATCAATAGGAATAGAAGAGGAGAATACCCATTTCCATCACAAGAATGTTGAGTGCGGGGCTGACCGAGCAAATGGGAAGAGCACATCATCTCATTGACCTTTAGGAAAAAAATCATGGCCCCTGAACTTGGCGACACTAATTTGACCACCTCAAAGGATCGGCCAAGTGTGGATTTGCATTTGTCCCCAGGCTGATGCCGATTGGATGGGCACTATACGCATTTACTACTATTACCTGGAGTCCACATGCCAAATCCCTCCTAAGGCTGATAGGTACATCGGGGAACCATTCTTGGTAACCACGCCCAACATCCAGTAGAAGAAAGATTTAAAAACCTGTTGCAAATAGAACCAGAAGGAAAAGGTCAAACTCAGAGTGCCGGTTCTTTCTATGGTTCAGTTCTTCTATGCAGAGCAGCGGGCCAGGAAGAGGTGCTGCTCCTGTGGGTACCAAGTACAGCACACTAAATAGGATGCCTACCCTGCTCCGAAATGGAAAGTGGCTGTCTGTCTCTGTCCTCGATGTTTTAGATGTATGAGTGTGTTTTTCCTAAAAGTAAAACATACACCTACTTGTATATATAGAAACTAAAGAAGGATACTCGTAGAAAGTGGGTCCATAGATGGACAATGGTTAACTATCTAGCTTTCCCAGCAACTGAGCCAGGCCTTTTCCATTTTAATTCAGACGATGAAGAGGTGTAAATTCTCTGATAGCGGGTTTTACTCATTACATATGGCCCTCTCTCCTTATGGGCAGTCGGGTCGAGAGCCCTTGCTGATCACTCATGTCTGATTTGTAGCAGGTGATTTAACACGGCTAAACCATCTATCGATTTTCATGTTGAGAGAATAGTTTGCGGATAATCGTAGATTTGGGAGTGTATAGAGAGATAAGTTAGAACGCACTAGCTTTCTCAGGCCCAATCAAAGAGTTCAAGTCAACCAAGTGGGCGAGGCCTTCACCTTTTTCCACTGGGGTCTAGACGAGGTGCTACTCCACAGAGTACCATGTGTACCAATCTAGAGTGGGGACTCCTGTGCAGGGATGTTAGGTAGAACATAGCTAACGAGTTTGCCTCTAACATATGAACTTTTTTCCCCCTATATACCTAAATAGCAGCAGGCGTATATGTGCCTATATATCATGAACATAATTTTTTTCTCCCTCATCCCCACGCTCTTAAATTAACATTCATCCCTACGAGTTTATAATTAACAAGAAAAATCTGACCTAGGCATCTGTTTGACTAATTAAGTCTTTACAAGACCTAATGAATCGAAACCCTCAAACTCTGTGATGAATTCGGAGAGAATTAATTACAATGATTCAAAAAATTGATTGTACAAAAATTTGAGGGGGAGAGATAAAAGGATGAGCTCCATTGATTCAGCAATAGGTTATGTAGACTTATGTATTGTTGTTGATAGGGTAGTTGTGTCTGTTCTTTACTATATTGCTACGACAAAGCCTTAACTCAAAGACACATAACTCACGAACACATCTAAATCCCATAACTTCCTTCTCATTTTGTTCTGCGGAATAATCTCGTGCAAACACAGATACATATTTTCTTCTTTACCTTTAAATATTATAAGGCTATTTCCTTGACAGTTTCTATAAGCGAGTTGTCAGACGAACTCCATCAATCGAATATTCAATGTCCAGAAAATCTTCGACGCGAATTTTTGGGTGAAAGAAATTATTTACATTTCAGTTTGTTGACAATTATCGATCGTACGTTTTTGTTATAAAAGAGAGGTAAAATGTATTCAGATGTAGCTTTTATTTTATTATCAGTATTTTTTATATTAAGAAAGGGAAAGCAATCCCAACATGTTGCTTAGTAAGCTTATGAACAGCATTCATTAAGATTGGTAAAGTAAAGTCAATTATTACCACGCGAAAAGAGATATGCCACTAGAGAAAAGAAAGCTCTATCAATTATCTGGGTCATAGACAAATTCAAGCTGTACTTGATATGTAAAGAATTTCAAATAGGAACCGACCACCATCCGTTAGCCTATATTAGGAATGTGCGATACTCCAACGGCCGCATCATGCGCTGGAGTTTACTCTTGCAAGAGTATCAGTTTAAAATAAATTAGATAAAAGGTTCCGATAACCAGGTCGCTGACGCCCTCAGTAGGAACGCGTTACCGAATAGCGTAGAATAATTGTATTCATAGGATTAGTATCTCCATGTAGGTATATACCGTCTTGTACGACTTAATTTAAGATTCTTTTGTAATATAATTAATTAATGTATATGTCTGAATTTTGTAACGCTCAATGTCTAATTTTTGTATGTATATATATTTGTTCTTATTAATTTACGTATAAATTATTTTGTCCCGTATGTACTAAGTTTATATCATTTCATTGTTCCATGCCCTTTTTTTTTTCTCTCTGATTAAGTTGTATTAAAGGTTATTTTCCCCTGTAATCTAAAGATCAAAATGATCATATGTATTAAGGTAATACTAGTTAGGTGCAGGAAGGTACGGTTGGTACAAGAAAACGAGTTCCCCACAACGGAGCTCTATCGTTGTCCCTTCTCTCTTTTTTTTCGAAATGACAACTTCCCCTGGAATGGAGGGGTGTGATAGAACGAGTTAATTTCAACTCCTATCCCATATTATTAAAAACCACGATGCTGCCCACGTGCATCTTCGATTCGAGGCTTGGAGTCTTATCTCAGCTACCGGATGCCAATGTTTAAACAAGGAGGTTATCGTCCCCCCGTTGGCCCCATACGCCGACCTCGCCAGATCGAGTTAGGCTTATGAACAGATAAGGCATTGTTCTCCGGCCCGGCTGTGCGTTCCCTCCAAGCTTTCACTCCATTTTCCCCCACGCCAAGGAGATGTCCTGGCTATTTATATGGAAACTTTACCACTAAGATCAGATTGGAGATCCAGATTTTCGTCGCGAAGCATCACCACGACCCTCTCTCCCTTTGTGCGCCAAGGGACCTCGACCTCGAGATTCACCATCACTTGTCCAGAAGGAGGACAATATTCCTTGAGTGCCAAAGGTTCGAGCCTTTCCGACGCCAAGTCCCCAAGGCCCCCCCCCCTGTTGTTCAAGGAGAACAGCATTAGAACAGCCATTGTTCGTTTTGAGCCCTTCGCCAAGAAACGGTTCTCATCCCCCCCTGTTGTTCAAGGAGAACAGCATTAGAACAGCCATTGTTCGTTTTGAGCCCTTCGCCAAGAAACGGTTCTCACCCCCCCCCCTGTTGTTCAGAGGAGAACAACATTAGAACAGCCATTGTTCTTGAGCCGTAGACAAGAGACGGTTCTCATCCCCCCTTTGTTCAGAAGAGAACAACCTAGAACAGCCATTGTTCTTCAAGCCGTTCGTCGAGAAACGGTTCTCCTTCCCAAGACGCCTCGTCAGTATCCTTTTATCCCCCCCCTTCGGCTGGAGCTCGCCAGCGGACCGAAACTTCTTTGCGCCACCTTCCACTGCACCACTAGTGCCAAAGTTACGTAAGCCAAACTTCACCTTTGAGTATTGATCCCTTTTGTCAATTCTATCCTGTGCTTTAAATGGTTTATCGAACCATCCCATCTCTTTAACTCTATATTTGTTTTACCTTTTTAAATCCTTTAAATCCTCGGATTAGCCCGAGTCTCCACGACCCTTTCCATTCTGTTTATGTCAATATTTTCCGTTTTTGTGTATTGTTTATAGTTATTATTAATAAAACTCTATTTTATTAATGATAGCAATATTATTATCCTTGAGCTCAGTTCCACTTCTTAAGCATATCGAAGATACATAATATCGGCCGCCAGACAGTAAACGCACTCTAAAGATAATTAAGGAAGTTCCCTCAACGAATAGTGTTATATATATGGTATCGTCGGGAGTCATTCTACGACACTATTTCCTTGACAGTTTCTATAAGCGAGTTGTCAGACGAACTCCATCAATCGAATATTCAATGTCAGAAAATCTTCGACGCGAATTTTGGGGTGAAAGAAATTATTTACATTTCAGTTTGTTGACAATTATCGATCGTACGTTTTTGTTATAAAAGAGAGGTAAAATGTATTCAGATGTAGCTTTTATTTTATTATCAGTATTTTTTATATTAAGAAAGGGAAAGCAATCCCAACATGTTGCTTAGTAAGCTTATGAACAGCGTTCATTAAGATTGGTAAAGTAATAATGTGGAAAAGCTACCTAATTGGTTTAAAGAGGAAACTACGTGGGAGGTAAACAGATTTTAGGAAAGACTAATGAATTAAATGAAGACCTATTAATTAAAAAATTACTTATAAATTTAAGTTTGGAATTAAGCTTTGTTCCAAGGCCACGAACACTTTATATAAGTTCTTATATAAAAGATTTCGAATGTTTTCAAGTGCATACAAACTCCTTTTCTACCTCGCGTGTCGAAGCTTTTGTTCTGTAAAAGAGTATTTAGACGTTGATAAAATGGAATTCAAACCACGATCTAGTTTAACTTAAGTATTTACGCCTCAAAAGCAATCAAGTGTGCAATAGTTCCACTTTTAATGTGCGAGGTTGAATCACCTTTTGAATTATATCTTATGCAGACAGAAGTTCTTTACAATAATTCGTCTCCTCTTATGCGAAATCACATCTTAACAGTAGAAAGCGTTAATCGATGAGAGGCTACATTGTCTCTTAAAATTAAAAATAAGTCCAAAGAATTCAGGCTGATAGATCGTAATTCGTATTCACTTGAAGATCGCCTTTGGCGAATTCATTTCACGGAATTCTCTAAAATACCTAAAGGGTCCTTTAATATTAGATATGTATTGATGAATGTGTTTCGGCAACAGATAGGAAGGAGTAGGATAGGAAAAACGCTCAAGCGCGAGAGACATTATTTATTGACGTTTCCCTCAGCCCAGAGGGAATGCTCCTGCTACAAGTTAAACCTGGTTCCATGGTACGCCATCTATGGAGCCGTGCTTGCAGTTAGTCTCCCCCTCTCCCCGGCTTCAATGCCTGTAAAAGGCCTCGAAAACATTCACTCCTTTATTTACCTATTTCTCCTTGCTAAATTCGAGCCTAAATTCACCCTCATTGGTTTTCACTTTAAATATATATATATATATATATATGTCGTAGAATGGACTCTCGACGATATACCATATATAACTATTCGTTGAGGGAACTTCTTTAATTATCTTTAGAGTGCGTTAATGTCTGGCGGGCCGATATTATGTATCTTCGATATGCTTAAGAAGTGGAACTGAGCTCAAGGATAATAATATTGCTATCATTGATAAAATAGAGTTTTATTAATAATAACTATCAACAAACACAAAATGGAAAATATTGACATAAACAGAGAATGGAAAGGGTCGTGGAGACTTGGGCTAATCCGAGGATTAAAGGATTTAAAAGGGTAAAACAAATATAGAGTTAAAGGGATGGGATGGTTCGCTAAACCATTTAAAGCACAGGATAGAATTGAAAAAAAGGTTTAGTACTCAAAGGTGACGTTTGGCTTACGTATCTTTATACTAGAGGTGCAGTCGAAGGCGACGTGAAGGAATTTTCGGTCCGCTGGCGAGTTCCAGCCGAAGGGTGGGGATAAGATGATCCTGACGTGGCGTCTTGGGAATGAGAACCGTTTCTCGACGAACGGCTTGAAGAACAATGGATGTTCTACGTTGTTCTCTTCTGAACAACAGGGGGGGTGAGAACCGTCTCTTGTCTACGGGCTCAAGAACAATGGCTGTTCTAATGTGTTCTCTTCTGAACAACAAGGGGGAAGGGTGAGAACCGTTTCTTGGCGAACGGACTCAAAAGAACAATGGCTATTCTACGTTGTTCTCTTCTGAACAAGAGGGGGGGAGGGTGAGAACCGTCTCCTGTCTACGGGCTCAAGAACAATGGCTGTTCTTAATTTTGTTCTCTTCTGAACAACAAGGGGGAAGGGTGAGAACCGTTTCTTGGCGAACGGACTCAAAAGAACAATGGCTGTTCTACGTTGTTCTCTTATGAACAAAAGGGGGGGGGGTGAGAACCGTCTCTTGTCTACGGGCTCAAGAACAATGGCTGTTCTAATGTTGTTCTCTTCTGAACAACAAGGGGGAAGGGTGAGAACCGTTTTTTGGCGAACGGACTCAAAAGAACAATGGCTGTTCTACGTTGTTCTCTTCTGAACAACGGGGGAAGGGTGAGAACCGTTTCTTGTCAACGGGGCTCGAACGAACAATGGCTGTTCTAACGTTGTTCTCTTTCTGAACAACAAGGGGGAAGCCTTAAGTACTTGGTGTCACGAAAGGCTCGAACCTTTGGCACTCAAGGGATATTGTCCTCCTTCTGGACAAGTGATGGTGAATCTCGAGGTCGAGGTCCCTTGGCGCACAAAGGGAGAGAGGGTCGTGGTGATGTTTCGCGACGAAAATCTGGATCTCCAATCTGATCTTAGTGGTAAAGTTTCTATCTAAATAGTCGAGACACTCCCTTGGCGTGGGGGACAATGGAGTGGGAGCTTCGAGGGAATGCACAGCTGAGCCTGGGAACAATGCCTTATCTGCCCATAAGCCTAACTCAATCTAGCGAGGTCGGCGTATAGGGGCGAACGGGGGGACGATAACCTCCTTGTTTAAACATTGACATCCGGTGGCTGTCATAAGGCGCCAAGCTTCGAAGCGAAGATGCACGTGGGAGCATCGTGGTTTCAAATAATATCGGATAGGGGTTGAAACTAACGCTGCCTCAACCCGTTCTATCACAATATATATATATATATATATATATATATATATATATATATATATATATATATATATATATATATATATATATATATATATATATATATAAATATATATGCAATGTCCCGCAGGAAAAAATGAAATCGTGTTTCCAAATACTTTCGAAATTTATTAAGTTCCTTATCAAGGATAACTACAAGAAATCACCAATGAGGAAGACGGAAGGGGGAAGGTAAAGATTCACATTAAGAATTACAAGAAGCAGGTAGTAAGGTCAAACGGAGAAGACGAAAGGGTAACAGATTTAAAGAAATGGAGATGGCCTAACGAGGGAGATTATAAGACACGAGAAGTGAAAAGTGGGGAAAATACAATGTACATAACAGAGCAGTGACAATTTAAAAAAAATTTGGTCCACTTTTGTTCTTAGTTTTTTTATATACAATTGTTTAGTTACGAGTATGTGGCCTCAATTTTTTTTTTTTTTTTAAATTGTCACTGCTCTGTTATGTACATTGTATTTTCCCTACTTTTCGCTCCTCGTTTCTTATAATCTCCCTCGCTAGGCTATCTCCATTTCTTTTAATCTGTTACCCTTTCTGTCTTCTCAGTTTGACCTTACTACCTGCTTCTTGTAATTCATAATGTGAATCTTTACCTTTTCCCTTCCATCTTTCTCATTGGTGATTTATTGTTTTTGAGGCGGTCTTTCCTACTTTTCTTTCGAATATATACCTCTAATATAATGTTATTTCTTGTAGTTATCCTTGATAAGGAACTTAATAAAGTTCGAAAGTACTTGGAAACACCTTTTCATTTTTTCCTGCGGGACATTGGATTTATTTGCTACCCTCACGTGATACTTCGTGAGTGTTTTATTGGTATATATATATATATATATATATATATATATATATATATATATATATATATATATATATATATATATATATATATACGGATTACAGCTTAGCCGAATTGAAACACCGATAAGTCACATCAGGTGTGGTTAGTTGACTGATATAGTCGGAATTGTGTCGCCTTCTCGATGGCTGTCATACGCTAAATGTAGAACCATATATATATATATATATATATATATATATATATATATATATATATATATATATATATATATATATATATATTGTCATTATTTCCTCTATACCCCTCTTTAACTTACGATTTTCTTTAAGGTTATTTTCTTCTAATTATTTTTACATCGTTTTCCTATATTATATACCGATTCAAGATGAAATCTCGTACCATTCGCATTTCCACTTCCCCCCAGGGCATTTTTGCATAGAGGGTTTTATTTAAAAGATCTTTGTGCTATACAATGTAATCATATCTGAGATCAAAGCCAAGAGATCCGTCGAAATAAGATTATCGATGAAATTAGAAAATCTCTAAACCTTTTTAATTTTATTCTCGGTAAATTTAAGAAATAAACTCAGGACTGGTGAAGATGAAGTTGACCAAAGGGATCGAACTTTTACCTTCCCTTCTTCATCACTTATATTTTCCTTTCCATCTTTTCAAATTATAGTCAAATCTAGCACAAATCTACATTAATTAGCTCCAATAATGTCAATAAAATATTTATTTAGTCAGATAATAGTATATGAAAGAATCCTATTTTAAAGAATGAGTTGTGATACCAAATTCGAGCTAACTTTGCTCTTCTTGGACAGATGACTGAGACGTGATCCGCCTGGTAGCGTGTCTCTAGTAGAAATGACTGCTATTTTACTCTGGTATTTTTAAATCAACTAAAAGATTTCTCATTGGTTGGGTGAGAGAAAAAATTTAGGACGCATTTGAGACGGTAAACAGCCACAGCTGCTGATCGGATCTTACCTTAGACTTTCTCGAGTACCGTTATCAATAGGTTTAAATCAAAAGAGAGGTAAATCGATTATTCCAAGAAAAAATTTGGCGAAAAGACGCGTGGTTATTTGAGGGCAGTTATTAAAAGGATTGGCTGTGAATCGCTTATTTCAGCATGTGATATGCAAGGAGCGACCAGAGCGATAGGTGAATACGAGTTTTGTCATCGTCTCAAAAGATTGGCTTACATTTTTAGTGTCCTATGGTTCCAATTTGATAGCCTTTTCCTATTATATGAAAGTTAGGCTTCCTCTTGACTTTACTATTTAATGTTGAATGATTGCGACCTTGCCATAGTTGCTGATTTTGGACAATTTCATGAGAGTTGCGCGCAATCATGGTTGAGTGTGCACCATATAAACTCCCCTTCCAAACTCGAGCTACTTAGCCCTCATACATTTTCTAAATTTTCCACTCTTCTTGTATATTACTAAAACCTTGGCATTAGAATCCATACCATTTAACTTTATACTCGTATATACAGTATTTAAAAATTCATCCTTGTCCCACTTTATACTTCTTATTTACAAATTTTATTAAGACTTTTGAACTATACTGAGGCTCAGCTATTTGAGATTATTGAGACATATGTTAATATAATTGAAAATTAAATCATCCACTCGCTTTTTTATAATTATTTTATAAAGCGTTCAATGCTCTAAATTTAATCCAAAGGCAAAATTCGTGTATCGAATGATGACTCATGACCGAAGACACAATGAACCAATAATTATCTTAGCCAATACACAATAATCAATAAGCATCTCAATATTAATAGCATATACTCATTTAATCCTAATTGATGTCTTAATTAACGTTTTAGAGTAGTATTTGAATTGGTAATAAGAGGCAATCCATTTCTCCAATTATTTTAATATCGAGTGCAGGACTTGATTGTTCTACTATATATGCTCTATATTACTATTGAAAATTAGATAAGAGTATATTTGGGGCAAAATGGCCACCAAAATAAGGTTTTTTATGTTCCAAAGAGTGAGAAAGGCCTTGTTCATCATAAGTCTAGTAGAAATATGGTGGTATTTAAAAATGCAATGAAAGTTATACAAATTTTCACCTTGTTTTTAATTTCTTTATTAAAGATGAGAGACGAAAATGAGCGACTCATTTGGGTCACTTTAAATCAGGGTTCATTCCGAAAGTGCTGAAAATACGGAATGCAAATAAGTTCACTGGGCAAAATGTTAGTAATGTGGCTTGATTAAAATAGCTTAAAATACGTGACTAATCATTTGTCTGGTGAGATTATGAAGACGGTACAAATCTCGAAACAAGCCTTTGGACAACTACAGATTTTATTAAAATCTTATAAGCCCCTGTACAATCTTTTTATACATTAATTTTACTAAAACACTTATACTTTTCCTGGAATATTTCAGTTAGCCGTTCTGAGTGCCAACAAGAGGCAAAATACGCCGAAAAAAACAACAGCAAAATGGACTAAAAATTTGATATTAATAAAAGAAAAAAATTACTATCTAGTTTTAATATCTCATAACTAATTAGTAGGTACCTTGCAGACAACTGCATTTTTCATTCCAGAAAGTGTAATTGAAATATTTACATTAAGAGGGATTTATTTACTTACCAGTAATGAATTAGAAAAAATTCCGACCCAAAAAATATTTTTAAAGACGAAAAATGCTTTTTCCTTCGAGTCAGAATCCTCGAGAATGAGGCGGCGAACACTTTACTGCGCTACCCTTTACTAATAAATGTATACCCTACAAGATACCAATAATTTTGTATGCAATGCCCGTTACCAAAATTTTATGCGCTACGGGGTAAAACCGAATGTATGCATTACCAGGTTCCAACAATTTCCTCCGCAACTAGGTACAAAACATTTTTCTGTGCTGCCAGGTGCTCCAAATTATCTGCGATATCGGATATCAACGAATTTATACACTCTCAGGTACTAACTAATCTATGCCCTACTAGGTTCCAACAATTTTATGCATGCCATGTACCATCAATTTTAGACACTATCAGTTACCAACCCTTTTCTCACCTACTAGGTACGCAAAGGATTTCGTTGCTACCAGGTACAAACAATTTTGTGCTCTACCATGTACCAATATTTTGGGGCGCGACTAAGTACCAATACTTTTCTGCGATACTAAAGACCAATATTTTAAGCACTATCAGGTCCTAACTAATTTATCCGCTACCATGTACAAGCAATTTTTTATGCGCTGCTAGGTACCAACATTTTTCGGCGCTACTATGACCAGCACTTTTTGGCCATGCCACGGACCAACAATTTGCGGCGCGACCAGGTACCAACCATTTTAAGTTCGGCTTCAGCAGGAGAACTTTGATAGGACCGTATAAGTGGTTTTGCTTCTTCCGCCAAAACAATCCATTTGGCTTCTTCGTGGTTTTTGCCACTACTTCTACGGTTTAGTAAGATTGATCTCTTTCTTATTTGGTTCTCATGTTTGTTTCTTTATTTAAGTTTCTACCCCATACAAATTTAGGCCGTAAACAAGTAAGAACGTCAACAACAAGGGCGTAAACAATTAAAAGCTAAACGAGTAATAGCGTAAACATTAAGGACGCGAACAACACTTCCTCAGTGGTGCATAAATAAAATATTTCGGCTTAAGTATAAATTTAATTAAAAATATCTGATTAATAAGAAAGAAGAAGACCCTTGTTCGAAATGACCGGAGCACATCTTCAGTCGATGGAGTTTCCCCCAATTTGTCTCATTTTTCAGGCGTAATTTTATTCCGTTCTTCGTCGAATCTTCACCTGAGATGTTCACCATTCGTCGTCTTCCGAACCCCAACCTTCTCACCGAGTATCTTCCATAGGACGACCGATGCCTCCTGGGCAGACATTGGTCCTGAAGAGCACACACTCTACAGGCGCCAACCGCAGCAAGGTGTATCTGCGACAGTTAAATAGACAGATTAGTCTAAAGAAGAGACTACTAGTGACACTCGGACAAAGGGGGAGGGGATAGATAGGCATAGTTTAGAAAATCTTAATAAATAGGCCTTAATTTTGTGGAATAAATAGCCTGTATAAAATAAATAATTATTTTTTTTCAATTTAATAAAAAATTTAATTGGCTTAGGGAAAAAGACGAAAATTTGCTGTGGAAGTTTCTCTAAAATCTAACCGTTTCAAAGCTATTCTGGTTGAGATTCCCACATTAGTTTTTATTATTTTCAAATAAATATTATTATTTATAATTATAGAATTCAGTTATATGGGCGTAAATTAACTCCAATGATTTATTTTTATTTTTGTAGAATTGAAAATACCCATTTATATAAAAATTCCTTCCGAAAACCTGGGGTTTCCTGATACCTTTTGAAGATCCTATTTACGAGTGTTACACCCTCTCTTCCGTAAGACCAGCTGGAAAAATGAAGAGGAATCGCTGCAATGATCGCATGGTAATGAACGCGGAAGAGAGTTCATTGCATTTTATATGTACTACAGAACTACAGAAACCAGGACATGCAAAGACCCTAAGCTTCGCTCAAGGCCAGTCCGCTTACAGACGTGTTAAACTACCACTATCTAATGTTAGTGTATCATGCTATTTTTTTTACATGCTGTTTTTTTAACTATTTCAATTATACAGTACACACTTATCTACATGTGTACCATTTGGCATGCAGGTTGTTATCCATCAAATGCACGAACACGCTTTTCAGAACCAGGAGGGTGGGGTAATAGGACAGTACTCTCTTCTCCCGCAGGCATCGCCTGCTAGTGATGAATAATAATATAGTTATAGGACAGACAGTAAAAGAAAAAGGGAATTCACATTCACTCCATGCCATGCAGGGGGACGTCGCTGGCATCTTTATTTGATCATTTCATTTTATCCCTTAACTCCTTATGTAGGATGTTTGCATCTATGGTCGTACTTCGTTATATTTACACTATTGAAGTAATGATCAAGTCGGTTTTTGAACATATTAACTGACCTGCTTTCTACTAAGCGGTGGGGAAGGCTATTCCACGTTTGCCTGATCTTACGAGTGAAGTAATTTTGAGCTTGAGTAGAGGTAAAGCGCTTTTCATAAGTAGAATAATTAAAATAGAGGGAGAAAATAGTTGGAAAGACCGTAATGAGTAAGGTTAATTGGATATCGCTTGAGACGGCGGTGAGAGAGAAACTTCACCACACAGAATTTATCAGAAGAAAAATAATGACTATAATTTAGATTTATTTTTCACTTTAATCTTATGGAGTGAGAATAACAAAGCTTATTTTCAAGTTTAAAAGAAAAAAGAGAAGATAGAAATATATATAATAAAAAAAAAAAATATTTAAGTTCAAATTGATTAGATAGTGAGGAAAAGAAAGCGAATTTTCAATTTAAAATTGGTAAGTGAGTGATATTTTAGTCTGAGTAAATAGACATGATTTAATCAAGGTGAAGGGAAGTAAATTATCTTTCAAGATATCAAAAAATGAGGCATTAATTCTGGAATTTTCTTTATTTTTGACAATGCTCTCCCACCATGACAAGGTTTATACCTTTATTAAACTTGGTATTTAAAAGAATACTTAGTTAAGCCAAATCTTAACCACCTCAAACCATTGTCGATCTTTCATTTTTAGTCTCTGGTGATTCTACATACTCGTGCATCACTATCTCGGTCGGTCGGTCGCTCCCCGTTTCGTTTTTTTATATTTTTGGTAATACTATTATAACTATTCTGCCGATTCCATCAAAATTTAAAACCACTCATATTGTTTTACATTCTCTTTCGAATGATATAATTACCAAGGTCCTCCCAAGCTTAGCGCGGGAATTTTTTTTGGGGGGGCAATAACATCAAAATTATTTGGCCGTTTCTAATGAAATTTGAAACCCTTATGTTGTTTTATATATTCTTTTGAATGATATAATTGCCAGAGATTTCCCGAGATTAGCCAGGAAATAATTTGGCAATAACTTCATAACTATTTGGCAGATTCTAACGAGATTTAAAGCCCTTAAGTTGTTTTACATTCTCCAGGGTTAGTCTGGGAATGATTGAAAGTTCTGAAGGTCGTAAGATCATAAATCAGAATAAGTGAGAGTACGCGACTTTTGCTCAGCAGACCTTGTTTAATATGAATTTTGGTTCTAAACATACAATAGCCCTCGCCCATACAAGATAATATCAAAGTCTGAAATTAGTCTGGATAACTTTAAAATGCTTTGTTTTATCCCCCTTTACAACGAACTACGAATCGTAAGAATCACTTTTCATCCTAAAACCTAAACCTAATTTAAATATAAATAAAACTGCATCCAATCTTTATATTATATTATGAAGTAATGAAATTCTTATGCTTGTATTAAGCAGCTTATCTTATTTAATTTTAGTATTTTATGAGAACTAGAAATGTTAACCCTTTACTATCTTAGTTTCTTAGTTCCACAGATGAGGCAAGGTCCTCTAAAAGTTCAAACACATAAATAAAGATGTTTTTATGAAATTTCACCATCATATTAAAACCTCGATTTGAAAGAAGCTTAGCAGTCCTAATATATATATATATATATATATATATATATATATATATATATATATATATATATATATATTATATATATATGTGTGAGGGAATTCCACGTGGAATTGATTTTCCAGCCCGGAAGTTCCATGTGCTGGAGAAGATTCTGTTAAAATTAAATTGGTAAGCCTCCCCTGTCCCTACCACAAGCGGTAGCCTCGAACCGCGTCCACCACGGTCAGCCTTTACACGGGTTAGAATAACTTCGGCAAGAAGATTCAAGGCCATTCGAGAGTAGAGCTGTTTCCCACTAACCCCTTCGCCCCGCGGGGAGAGCCTCAAACATATATAGTTCTACTTTCCTATGAGGCAGTCACAGAGATGAGAAGTTTCGCCCGGACCCAAGAAGATTCCCCTAGTTCAAAGTCAGGTGCTAACAACAAAGCAAAGTGACGGCTGAACTAGTTGTGTATCGGAATTAGCCCCAGCCAGTGAGGTAATTCCATTTAACTATCTCTACTGAGTGATTTTTCCGACTTCACCCATCAACTCCTGTCGAAACCCTCCTCGTTGGCCCCTCGTTTTCAGTTGGCCGAAATACTCTCCCCTGGGCCGGACGTTACCGCCCCCCCCCACTTTTTGGAGCACCTTCATCACTTTAAATTCCCGCTCAAAAGCTCCGAGCGGCCTCGCCTCACGTGCAAAAGACATCCGTGAAGCCTTACACCGACGTCTCACCTGGAATCCTCCGTAAGCCAACCCCTCTCCCCCTTCAGTAACCCATTTCAGTTACCCCCCTCCAATTTGAATAGTTTTCTCCTCTAATATCATAAATTTTAACTTCATGGTCTGATTCATAACTACCCCCCCCCATCCATTCGTTCATCTCATGTAATTTTGCCCAATAATTCTCTGATGTAATATTGCCCTTCAATTCTCTCATTATTTTTATGTGAATAAAATTATATTTTTGTACATGCCTCTTTAAGTAACCTTGAGCGTTGCCATTGCCATTGCACATATTATACCTGACCTTGTTGTACTCTTATCTCGCCCTCTGCCCGTCGAAACTCGTGGTGTTCCGTCTCTTTTTCGGCTCGCCTTTCAGTTATTGGTCCCTTCCCCATAGCTATAATATGGTATTGATTTAGTATAATGTCATACTACGAATATATATATATATATATATATATATATATATATATATATATATATATATATGTGAGGGGCGGTCAATAAGTTTTGCGAATCGGTAGGGAAAAACAGAGGCCTGGAGATGGCTGTTTGTGGGGGTGTTAGGACAAGTTATGACAAGTCAGGACCTGCAGCCGCACGCTCTTGCTTCGTCTAATTAAGAAGCAGTAGCTGATTGCAGATCCTCAGTCACAAATATTTCAACCATGGACAAGGTTGAGCACCGCGTAGTGATCAAATTTTTTACCAAGGAAGGCAAGAATGCAAAAGAGATCCATGAACGCATGGTTGCAGTTTACACCGACACTACCACTTCCTAAGCAACCATTGCTCGCTTAAATAGGGAGTTCCGCCATGGTTGTGAGTCCCTTGAAGATGACCTCCATCCAAGACGCCCGTCAGACATGACCAACGAGGACCATGTGGCCTGTGTGGAGAGGATGATCCTCGAACATCGACGGCTAAAGGTCGAAAAAATCGAGCGAGAACTTAGAATATCACATGGAAGTGTTATCAACATCATCCGCGACAATTTGGCTATGACCAAGGTCTCTGCCCGTTGGGTCCATAGAAACCTCACGCCCCATGATCGACTTCAACGTCGTCAAAGTCCACAAGGCAAGAGTTGTACAAGCTGCCCTGCGCGAGTGCGGAATCGAGGAGCTCAACCATCCCTCCTGCAGTCCAGATCTGGCCCTTAGCGACTACTTTTTATTCTGATAGCTCAAGGTTGCATTGTGTAGATGCCGGTTTGGGGACGATGAAGATGTCCAGCTCGCCGTCCAGGAGTGGATTGAACAGCAGTCGGGAGATTTCTGGTTGTCGGGAATTCGAAGCATCAGGGACAATTGGCACAAATACATTTAAGTCGAGGGTAGTTATATTGAAAAATAATAAAACATTTTTCCTTATATCTCGTTTCCTTATATCCGAATTGCAAAACCTATTGACCACCCCTCGTACTTGTGAATCAATTCTTCTTTAAAAATTAAAGAGATTTCGACTTGAGCCTCCCTCGAGGGTGAGCTGATAACTTCTTTTATCTTGCTCCAGAAATTTATGTTTTGCACTTAGCAATTTTGATCCAGCTAGACCTCTTGCTAAGTCTTCGAAGGATGAATCGGTATGGCACCAACACGAATATGAGACGGACTTCTAAATCTTAGAAATTGAGCCCGGAACTGTGCGAGGCAATGATCACAAAAATCTAGTTCTCTATCGTCTCTAACAGAATAATCTGTTTACTTCTTTTACGGTGCTTATTTATAGCCTAGGGAACGCCTTAACTAAGGGGGGCAGGGTAATGCCACTGAGGGGAGGGGGGAAGGAGGCGACACCGTAGAGCCCAGGTCTGCTTCTCACGGAGAGGCACTGACAACCGTCCCACTATTTCTCCTTAGTGGTCTTTTGTTCTTACGCTGCTCTTTGGCACTCTAACCACGGGCCTCCTGACCTCGTAGGTAATCGGATCTTTTGAGTTCGGCGATTAACTGGGTGTTTTGCCTAGCGAGTTGTTCAAACCTTAAGTTAGATGGATTTCTTTCTTAATTTCGCTGGGGCCAGTTTCTTATTAGAGCTGCTTAATGGCCTTTTGCGGCTTCCTTGGGAGGAGCAGCTCGAGTCGACTACCCAATCGGCGGGAAGATCAGAGCCATTCGGCATTTGCCTGTTAGTAAGACGCCTACCGTTCTCACGCACCTCAATTTCTTGTTCTTTTCTCTCGCTCTCTCCGAAGAGGGATTTTAATATATATGTCCGCTTGGCTCTCTGGGTGGCGTTACGTTTAAATTTCTTTACACTGAGCAAAACAGATTTAGATAACGACCTATAAATTCTGATACGTGTGCATGCTGACGATATTGTATAAGTCATTTGGGCATAACAAGGTCTGCTGACCAAAAGTCGTGTTCTCACTTATTGTGATTTATGACCTTACGATCTACGAACTTTCAATAATTACCGGACAAACTTTGAGAGGACCTTGACAATTATATCATTAGAAAGAGAATGCAAAAAAATATAAGGGTTTCAAATTTAGTTTGAATATGCCAAATAGTTATTGATTGCCAAAAGAAAGTAATTCCCGGGTTAACCGTGGAGGACCTAATTAATTATATCATTCGAAAGAGAATGTAAAACGACATAAAGGTTTAAAATTTAGTTAGAATAGGCCAAATAGTTACAATGCCATTACCAAAACAATAAAAAGCAAATCGAGGACTGAAAGACCGACAGACCCACTGCCATAATGAGATGTAAAATCGCCCGCGAATAAAAATGGATCTTTTGAGAGACGAAGAAAATAGATAAAAAACAGATTCTGTGAAATGCAGAGGCAAATATAATATCAAAACAAGGTCTGCTGAACAAAAGTTGCGTGCTCACACTTATACTGATTTATGACCTTACAACCTTCAAACCTTTCTATTATTCACGGACTAACCTGGAGAGAACCTTAGCTATTATATCATTCGAAAGAGAATGTAAAAAAAACATAAGGATTTAAAATCTCGTCAGGTATAGACCGAATAGTTATAAAGTTATTGCCAAATAATTCCCAGGATAACCTTCGGAGGACTTTGGCAATTATAGCATTAGAAAGAGAATATAAAAAAAACATAAGGGGTTTCAAATTTCGTTAAAAACAGCCGAATAAATGTGATTTTATTGCCAAATATTTCCCAGGCTAACTTTGGGAGGACTTTGGCAAATATGTATATCATTCGAAAGAAAATGTAAAACTACTTAAGGGTCTAAATTTCGTTAGTGTCTGCCGGTATAACCTTGGATGCCGGTGGTGTAAGTGGTGTAAGTGATGTAGGTGGTGGTCGTGTATGTGGTGGTGGTACAGTTGGGAGTGGTTTAGGTGATGTAAATGGTAGTGCTGGTGGGGTAGGCGGTGGTCGTGTAGGTGGAGGTGGTGTAGGTGATGGTGGTATAGGTGATAGTGATGTAGGTGGTGGTGGCGTAGATGGTGGTGTTGCAGGTAGTGGTGTAGGTGGTAGTGTTGTAGGTAGTGTTTTTTTAGGTAGTGGTTTTGTAGGTGATGGTCGTGCAGATAGTAGTGGTGTATGTGGCCTAGGTGCTGTTGTAGGCCGTATATGGGAGGTAAGTGGTTCAGGTGGTGGTCGTGTATGTGGTGGTGGTACAGTTCGGAGTGGTTTAGGATGTAAGTGGTGGTGGTGGTATAGCTGGTGGTGGTGTAGGCGGCGGTGGTGTAGGTGATGGTGGTGTAGGTGGTAGTGGTGTAGATGGTGGTGGTGTAGGTGGTGGTGTAGGTGGTGGTGTTGTAGGTAGTGGTTTTGTAGCTGGTGGTTTTGTAGGTGATGGTCGTGCAGATAGTAGTGGTGTATGTGGCCTAGGTGCTGTTGTAGGTGACCTATGGGGTGTAAGTGATGGTGGTGTAAGTTGTGTAAATGGTGGTCGTGTAATTGGTCTAGGTGTAGATGGTGGAGGAGGTGGTGGTGGTGTAGGTGTAGCTATTGTAGGTGGTGGTGGTGTGGGTTGTGAAGGTGATGGTGGTGTAAGTTGTGGTCGGGCATAGAGTAGTGGTGCATGTTGCGTAGGTGTTGTAGGTGGCATAAGGAGTGTAATTGATGCTGGTGTAGGTTGTGTAAGTGGTGGTGGTGTAGGTGGTAGTGGTATAGGTGTTGGTGGTGGTGGTGTAGATGGTGGTGGTGAGGGTGTAGCTTGTGGTGGTAAAGGTGTAGCTGGTGTTGGTGTGGGTGGAGTAGGTGGAGTAGGTAATGGTGGTGTAGGTGGGGGTTTTGTATGTGATGGTGATGGTGCAGTTAGTAGTTGTGTATGTGGCGTAGGTTGTGTATGTGGCGTAGGTTGTGTAGGTGGCATATGAAGTATAAATGATGTTAGTGTAAGTGGTGGTGGTGTTGGTGGTCTAGGTGCAGCTGGTGTAGGTCATTGCTACTCAAAGTTGTGGTCCATTCACCTGTGACAGTCCACGAGCCATCAGCTGCAGATACGCGGCGAGTTTAAAGAAAAGAAAGAAACAATAGCATAATTTCTGTAACTTCTTCATATGCACTGCAGTAAACAACTTATCAGCTGACCGGTCGACCGTGTTAGAGATTGTTTAAGGAAATGTATTATATTTGTAATATGACAATACATTTTCTATTTACCATAGCTTACTGGTGTAGTATTAGGATTATATTAGTGTTTTTGCTTGTAGGAAGGAAGTTGTTTCTAGCAATGTCTGGCAGCTGTGTGGGCTTTGGAATGTCTGGTCGGACCCCGTGACCGTTGGGTTGTCATAAAACTCCAGTATCTGATTCATATATAACATATTATGAGAAAGAGGGTTTTTAGCGGAGTTGATTATTATGCAGTATTAGCATTATTAAAGTGTTATATATTGTCTAAAGAGTAGAAAGGAAGAGAAGGTGAGGAGATCAAAAGGGAGTGAGTTGAGGTAGTGGAGGTCTGGTGAGTGGCGATATATGGCAACCTTGTGAATAGGCTGGTCACCCGCAGTTACCATCAAGAAGTTGTAAGTACGAATAATCTTAACTTTCCCATTTTTATAATGTTTGTAATATAATTTTAAATTTTATATTATCTTCTTATCCTAACAATGATATCTCACACATATTTTTCAATAAAATAATTCCTACTTCATTTATTCGGCTTTCATCCTAATACCATAAATTAACTCTATACCTGGGGTTATGGAATGTATATTAATTATTTTTATCCCTAATTTACAGATGGCGAAGCGGGGCCCTATGGACATATTTATCAAGCCGAGACATCCGGTTACTGAACACGCAAGTAATTTTGAATTAGATGACATCTATTTAAATGAAACCAAAATATTGCCGGCAAAAAGAAGTCGTACTAGCTTTACTCGAAAATATGACTACTCATACATTCAATTCGGTTTTGTAGCCACAAATGATTGGGGAGTGCTAAAACCACTGTGTATTATTTGTCGAAATGTGTTGGCTAACGACTCAATGAAGACATCAAATCTCAAGAGACATTTAAATAAAAATACATAAAAAAATGAGTTCAAACCTGAAAGTTCTTTGAAAGAATGTATGTTAATTTAAAAGGCCGTCAGAAATTAATACTTATGCTTTGCGGGCTTCTTATAAAGTAGCACTTCTAGTTGCTAAGGCTACAAAGCCATACACAATCGATGAGCCGCTAGTGATAGGCTGTATTCAAGATCTCTGCATGGAAAGGCTAGGCGAGCCGGAGGCAAAGAAAGTGGCTCAGGTGCCAGTTTCAAATGACACTATAGCTCGACGAATTCACGATCTGGCTCACGATATGTAAGATGAGCTCAGGGCAGATTAAATTGGCAAAGTACTTTTATTTGAAACTTGATGAATGTACAGACTTGCTAATCAGGCAATTCTGATGGTGTATGTGCACTTTGGACATGAAGGTGATGTGAAGGAAGAGTTTTTTTCTGTTTTACTACCAAAAAAAACTACTAGTTCAGAAGTGTTCGAGACTATGAGCGATTAAATCGTTAACAAATATGGGTTGGATTTCAAGTTTTGTGTAGTCTTATGTTTTGATGGCGCTGCTGCAATGATAGGACAGCATTCCGGAGTGGTTAGTCAGTTTAAGGAACTTGCCCTAGAATGCAAGTCGACGCACTGCTTCCTTCACCGAGAAAATCTTGCAACAAAAAAAATGTCAACATAAATAAGCAGTGTGCTCAGCGAGGTTGTCAAAATTGTGAACCGTGTAAAGGCGAATGCTTTAAATTCGTGATTATTCACTGCATTATGTGATAATATGGGAGCTGATCATAAGCAGCTCCTATTTCATGCCGATGTACGTTGGTTATCGAGAGGAAGAGTCCTGTCAAGAGTATTTGAGCTACCTAACAAGCTTGTCGAGTTTCTTCAGGACAAAAAACCAAATTGGTCACAATTGTTCGGAGATGTCGATTGGTTAGCCAAGCTGACTGATTTAATTGATATCTTTGCCATCTTTAATGATCTTAACACCTCCATGCAGGGAACGATGGCTTCGTGTTTTACAATGGAAGACAAGATCAACGGACAGAAACGAAAGTTAGAAAGTAGAGTGTCAAAAGATTGTCATGACATGTTTCATCAATTAGCGACAATCATCGCTGATGCAGGCGAAGACTTTAATATTACATCTTTACGAAATGTCATTAGATAAAACTTGACGAATCTGGCAGACTGTTTTCATTTTTACTTTCCAGCAGAAGAAGATCCACGGAAAGGGAATGGATGGATCCGAAAACCGTATATTCCACTGAAAGATGGAATATATTACAACATCATTTTGTTCCGTTTTGATTGAAGTGAAGGCAAAATATCTTGAGCTTAGTGAAATTGCTCTGAAAATTCTTTTCCCATTTCCTTCAACATACTTCTGTGAGACTGGCTTCTCATCCATGAGTGTCATTAAGACAAAGTACAAAAATAATATGGATATTAATTCTTCATTGCACGCGGCTCTGTCCTCAATTGAACCACAACTGGATAAACTAACAAAGAAGAAGCCGCCTCACCTCTCACATTAGTAAAGATTAAGATCATAAAATGCTTTTGTAATATTGTATTATTTGTTTACAAAATAAATATAAAAAAAATTCTCAACTTTTATTATATTCATTATATATATTTTTTCCCGTATAAATTAATATTACAAAGAAATATTAACAGTCCTTCGCACATTGGGAAAAAAACTCTGTCGTTAGGCCACATAGGATAGTTTGAGAACACTGGTGTAGGTGGTAGTGGTGTATTATGTGTACGTGTAGGTGGTGTAGGAGCAGGTGGTGTAGGCGGTGGTGGGATACGTGATAGTGGTTTAGGCGGTAGTGTAGGCGGTGGTGGGATACGTGATAGTGGTTTAGGCGGTGGTGTAGGCGATGGTGGTGTAGGTGGTAGTAGTGTAGGTGGTTGTGGTGTAGGTGGTGGTGGTGATGGTTTAAGCGGTATGGTGTAGGTGGTAGTTGTGTAGGTGGTGGTGTTACTGATCGTGGTGTAGTTGCGGTGGTGTAGGCGATATAGGTGGTGGTGTATGTAGTGGTGTAGGTGGTGTAGGTGGTGGGGGGGTAAATGGTGTAGGCCGTGGTGGTGTAGGTGTGTAGTTGATGATTCGAAACAAAATATAAAACAACATAAGGGTTTTAAATTTCGTTAGAATCGGACGAATAGTTACAATGTTATTACCAAAACAAAAATAAAACAAAACGGGGATGGACTGATCTACATAGTGAGATGAAAAGTCGCTCGCAACTAGACTCACAGGTGACTAAAATAATAATAAATAAAAAAATTTAGCTAAAAGTCGAGTTGGGTATTTACACATTGCAGATCTTTTTTTAACAAGAAATAAAAGACAGTGTTAAGGGTTTGAATCTGTTGTTAATTATTGAAGATACTGAAAAATCGTATTCTTTTATAATCTATTAAGTAAAAGATTTCCATAGAATAGTTAATATAACCATCTACGAGTATTAATACAAAACATAAAACAAAACCAGTAAAAACACTCTTACGGTACAAAGGATATCACTAAAATAGACGAAAAATACCTTATAATTGATATGCAACAAATGAAAATATATTAAAATAAACAATGAATAAAAATCAGAGCCTAAAGAATATTCAAAATTTTTGAAAATATATAGGGAACAGTAAGATATTCAATGAATACTATCAAAAACCCTGACCACAACTTCTCAACTAAACATGACTAAATTTTGCACGCACACACCTAATAGCATGAAAAATCTGAAAGTGAAAGCCGAAGATGGGATAAGAATCTTACTTTCAGGGAGTGGGGTGAATGTCTAGATGACCTACTAATTATTCTGTTTAAAAAATGGTTTCGCAAAGTCAATGCAGCGAAAGAGAAGATATTGAAAACAACAGTTAAATGTCTCTCATGACCAACATACAAATTACTCACCAAATCTATTATTAACAATGACACATGAATATTGAATGTTGTTGTAAATTGCTACATGGGAAATAAGATATACTGCTCTTGACGGTATTTTGTAGACTATAAAGAACATCACACCCGAAATCTGGCTATAACTCAGTGTAGAATTATAATAAACCGATTTGAGGAGATCGTGTGAAGACTGCACTTTGTGGACAACTCCAAGAAGTCTTCGGATGATAATATCTTTAAGATTCGCACTTTTTTTTAACATTTCAACAAGCTCTTCATCGATATCCTTTAACCGTGGGTTATTGATGAAGCCATAGAACTATATTATGGTCGAAAAGGAATAAAAAATTCATTAGAGGAAAGCACGTGAGATTTGGCTACCATTTTTGGTGCCTATTCTCTCGTGAATGACTGTTAATGAATCCTGATTGTATGAAAGAAAAGACTCTGGGTTTGAGGAAGAAATGCGTGTGGGTAAATCTGTTGTCAATGCATTGGCCAAAGGAACAATACCTAAGGGTAGCAGTGGATATGTTTACAACTTTTTTACAATACTGCCTCTTCTCCAGTTGTTCCCAGGAAGTTAATATTAGTATGATAGGTACAATTCGTAAGGACAGAATTAATGATATCCCAGTGTCAGACATAAAAAAAAGAGAGGTGGGAGGCAGAGCTGTTTAAGGAAAAAGAAAAGAAGATTGCTATTTGTGCATAGATTTACAACAAGGATGTTATGGTGAGAACTAACAAAAGTGACAGTGCATCTCTCCCAATAGGCAAATGCAAACGGTGGTCAAAATAGCAGAAAGAAGTGGTAGTAATCCCTCAGCCAAACATTGTGAAGCTTTACAATAAAGGAATGGGAGGAGTAGATCTTTTTGATTAGTTTAAAGAAAAGTCTAGCCGCATAGAGTTTCATTTTGCAAACAAGTGTGGCACTTTCCTATTTTCCGCTTTATTCTGAATGGCTCAATTGTAACTGGGTGGATTCTGTACACAGATATTCACAAGGTGTCACAGCTAGAGTTGCTGAGGGAAATTGTCAATGTTCTGCTAAAACCATCAAAACCAACTTCACCCTACCATGTACGCTACGACAGAACGGATTAATATGTTGTGATGCGAGATACTCATTGGTGATTGGGTGTGTGTAAGGAGAATGTGAAGCCTAAGTACTCCAAATGTGATGTGGCACATGTGGCACTGCACATTCAGTGCTTTTTTGAGCATCCTACACAGAAATAAGAATATGTATTTTTTAGTCAACTGATGTAAAAGCCTATGTCAAAGCTCTTATTATTGCCTGCATATAATATGCAGTCATAATTTCTGTTTCATGAATTTATGCCTCAAGATACATATAAAGGAGTACCCTGTAACCTTTCCTGGAATTTGATTTTAAATGCTATTTTTTTCCTTTATATTTATGTAGCAAATTCTTCTAAGAATTTAATTATACATGCAATTTTTATTAAAATTATCGCCTCTAAAACAAATATCTATTAAATGAGATGGTTCAACACATAATTCTTTCATTTAATACAGATCCATCAATAAATTTTATCATCAATGCACAGTAATTAAAATTGAGAGTCACACCAAGAGGGACTGCTGCATAAAGTCTGTTTAAATGGGCATGTCATATTTTCTTAGTGGAGGAGCAAATCTGAAAAAAAACTTATATTTCTCAGTTTCAAATCAAAATTGTAAAGTTCTATAGGAACAACTAATTTGGATGATAAAAAAAAGAGTAGTCCGTGTTAGAAGGTTAGCCATTGCCGTTAAATTTTCTCAAGATATTATGGGAGTTGATTCTCCTCAATATCGGCACAGATGAAATAAAGTAAGATTGACATCTTTTCTCAACTTCCTTGACAATAAATTGGCTAGTTGAATAGTGAAACAGATTAGCGAAAGAAAATGTGTGTTAAAGGGACTAATTAGATCATATCTTCCTACCCCACATCTTCCTCCATTTGAAAACAGTCTAGTAGAGTTGCGCGCTTTTTCCTATCCACTCGATTAGGGCTCTGCACGCTCTACAAATTTTTAAATCGAGACCACATAACTTTACTATAAACATGGGGCTTCTGTGAGGAAGGCAAATTCTATGTTGGCCGATCATAATACCAAGCAAATTTGTTTACCTCTTCTTGATAAAAGAATTAAACTTACTAATTTAGAGATAACAAAGACAAAATTGCTTAACAAACCTCATCAGAGGGAATCAACCAAGGACTCCATCCAGCTACTAAAATAGATGATAATATCCATATTATAAACGTAAAGATTATAGCCCCAACAATAACCCGAAAGTCACAATCTTCTATCGCCCTCTATACTCGTCGTACTTGTTATGAAAACATTGAAATTTGGATTACTTATGAACTCATTCGCCCATTCTTTCCGGAGATCTAACACACTTTTAGTGAAAAATAATTTCTCGAAACTGAACTACAATTTGTCCTGTCCTGGGTGAGAAAGATCACGACGAAGACGGACTACTCCTTTCAGGAGGACGGTGCCCCGGCCCACACCGCCAAGACAGTGCGAGATTGGTTGGGATAGAACATGAACTTAGAGTCGAATGGCTTTTGGGCAGCGCAGTCGGCCGACCTCAACCCTCTCGACTACAGGGTGTGCGCGCATGTCGAAGCAAGACTTGCAAGGTCCACCACAACAAATTTGACGAGCTGAAGTCCTTCTTCAACCGAGTGTGGGACAACATGAGAAATGACTTCGTCTGCAATTTGTGCGCGGGCTTCAGGGCTCGCGTAGAGCGTGTGCTCACCGCCACATTTATTAATATTACGATATGAACACATATTTATGTCAAATCAATAAAAAACGTGTTTAACTGCATCACAACTATCATTGTGTTCTTAGTAGAGAGCGGCATAACGAGTGTAATAGGACTTTTGCAATAGCCGGTATACTCGTCTCACCTGTTATGAAAGCATTGGAATTTAGATTTCTTATGAAGTCATTCGCTCATTCTTTCTTGAAAGATTACACACTTTTAGTTAAAACTATTTTCCCAAATGTGAACCACAACTTTGTTTTATAATTATAATTTACTTTCTAATATACATCTTACTTATACTAGAAATAGATTTAAATGGCTCAATCATATCTCCTGACACACCGTTCATCTAAATGAGTACAAATTTAATACTACTAGCCTATGTGTATATTAAAGATGTCTCATATAAGGCATACCTTTGTTGCCTGCATTTGCACTGTCTCTACCGGGTTGATATCATATATAAAATGTGGAGACAATACTCATATACACAAGTCTCAAGGTGCCTTGACACGCGCGGTATAGACTTTAATTATATACCCTTTACGTTTGGAATAAAATTGCCAATAATGAAGCGCAACATTCTATTTGACTTATTTTTACCACATTACACTCCTTAGTAAACAATAATGCCCAATATATTACCCTTTTTAACTCCTTTTCTTTCATTTTCTACTGAATTCAGCCAATGACCATCAATTTCATTGCTAAATTCCATTCAATAACTTCTAATATGAGGGTGTTGAAAGCCATCTCCGGCCTACATGTGCACCCCCCAAACAAACTTATTTAAATCACTCTACACTTTTAAGTTCCCCATAACTTCGTTTACTAGAAATAAAAGTCGAATTTATATGATATAAAATCTTTATTTAGAGTTGGTTAATTATTTAAAATCTGCTGAGGATTTTTAAATATAATTATATTAATGTCTATTTAAGATGTATATTAGCTGAATGATTTTTATGCTACAAAAATGGTGTTTTTGTCCAAGATGAGCTATTTTACGGACTTCGTTTCAATGTGTGAATATTTCTTCATCTTCAAACTGTCATATATGTTGAACAATTACAATTTTAACATGAAACACTGGAACAAACACGTCCTTTATAATCTAGTCTCTTTAGTCTATCATGTGGAAGCTGTCAAAGAATTTGCTTAAGTCTACGTACTATATATTACGTTTATATTCATTCCTTTATCTTATTATTTCATTACATAATCTGGAAACTCTACTACTTTATTTACACATGATTTAGTTGTTCTTTTATCCATTTTGAACTGTCATATAAATGGAAACATCGAAACTAAACTCACATATATCAAGGCAACACTCCCTACTTAACCTGATTCGTTGCTTGATCAAAAGAAAAAAATGCGGGCAATTTCTAGATCCTTAGTGCTCAGAATATTTCCTTGGCTGCTGGCACTATATACATATATTCTAGACTTTCTGATGATACTCTAGTTAGATATAGATTTCGGGGAGATCATAGTTTTAAAAAGGATTTACTTTAAATGGGAAATTCTTTCAAAAAACAAATTGATGGTGAGTCGCTCTGAATAGATATTTTGGTCGGTAAAACTAAGACATTTGTACATTTGGGATCACTGTAGAGACCACATGAAAAGACTTAGGATATCAAGGAATTAATAAGAATACTCTTTAGAGGATGTGAAGCAGAGGCCTTACTTCATCTGGAGTTTAAGTTGAACTCTCTAGCATGGAAAATAATTATAGAGAGGAATATAGTAATTTGTTCGGTCTTTGATGCTTTCGAGATTAAAGTTTTAATCAATTTTTCATTGAACCAGCGACGGTTGGCAATATTTTAGGTTTAGAACTTTCACACAAGGATTATTTGGTTCTGGAATTAAGCATTGAGTAGACATTACAAAATTGTAATCATCCGATACTAGTTTTTAAGTTGGGACTTGGGAAATGCAAGAAACTATTATGGTAAATTCAGTGGATAACTATCATAGTTATTAATTCATATAGAGAAGCTAGTCTTAGGTGTAAGTTTGTATACATGTATATATATATATATATATATATATATATATATATATATATATATATATATATATAAATTGTTGATATCATTCGAATGAAGTATAGAAAGCGTAGTTATACTTGGGTTTGATGTATTTTTTTATGAGAGCTCCTGTAGCGACCACGATTAAGAAAATTGCAAGAATTGACCATAATAATCCTAAATCCTATTTATATAAAGTTCTGCTCTGGATATCTGGTAATGAATTGGTGAGAAACCTCAAAATCCTTACTACAATGAGTGGAAGCAAAGTACTCCTACATTTCCAAGAACGTTTCTTTTATCCTGACAGATTCGTGAGCTAAAAGGGGTGCTAAAATGGCATTGTGTTCCTTTTACCCCAAATATAGTTGGAGCAATAGCAAATCAAAGAAAAAAACAACAATAACAAATAGCAAAATTGATAGAGAAAAAGGTATGCTGAGATGTCGGAGGAAGACCCGCTTCCATTAGTCGACCGAACATGCAAGAAGTAATCCAACTCAAAATAGTATGGAAGGGGTTCGCGTCCTTTCAAAACTTTACTGGACAACCTTCAGATGTTGAAAAATTTGTCTCGAGTAAATGAGACAAAATGTAGCGACCCTCCTCGTCCCGGTACGGGGAAAGATAGCACACGAGAAGATTTATCAGACCGAAGCATTATAAAAGAATGTGCCGGGCAGTCTTAGAGACTATATATTATATTTCGATCAAAATATGGCTCAATGAAGCGATACAACCAACCCTGCTGCGTCTCTCGGTTGTCTCCGATTTGGTGGCGGCAGAAATCGACCTGAAGTCGTCGAAGGATTTTGGGGTAGGTCCACGGAAATGGTCGCGGCACAATGACAAGGCAACTTTAGATCCCCTCCTATCCGCTGCTATATACTATAGCTAGAAACGCATCTGATTATTGCCTTGCCACAGTGAGGAAGGGCAAGACGCTGCTTCAGTCATCATATCTTTGCAAACTCTTTATATCACTCATCAGTGTGAACATTTCTTGCAATCCATAAATATCCCGAATGCCAGAAGATCGCAATCTCCATACCTTCCGCGCAGCCAATGAATCTTGAAATCTGCGAATCCAGGGGTACGGTGAGTATAATGCTCCAAGAGAACTGGGCGCTCTGACTGTCATAATAAATCACAATCACTTTTTAATTGCGGCGTCGCTTTTCTTTAAAAAAAAAGTAAAATTCAATTGTACCCATTTAAAACCATGAAGTCACCCATATGACCATGGGACATATGGTTATTCACCCTGAGGATTTCAAATCTGCCATCAGATTTGGAGCTGGTGGTGCCATCTAGGGACAGAAGCCTCATTTAGCCATTCAAATGCACTTGTAAGTGATTTGAACCATGGAAAAGCATCAATGCGATAACCATTTATCATCTTATCACAAAACGCCGCAGGTCATTGGAGGGACTTTTGCTCTTGTTTGAACCTGGAATAACAACTAATCTCTCGTATTAATCAGTCTAATTCAAACAACTCTACCGTGATTAGATACAATGCGACATAAAGTTTCTTTCCTGCATCAAACAAAGGGGGAGAGAGTCGACCACCTCCTCCTTTCGGATATGGAGGCATTAGTGTACACTACGCAGGCTCCAGCTTGACAATGTAGCAAACGCAATTTTCACAGTGATAGGAAGCTTTGAGAGCAGAATGTATTCTTAGCCTATTTATTAATCTATATTTAAAAAAAAATAACCAATAAAGAAAAAAACATAATACAACAACTAAGACAACGAGAAAGGAAATGAAAAAAACATGATCTGGCGTCGGACATAGGCCCGTCTTCCTCTTGCTTCCGATTAGGCACCAACAACTACAATGTTTTACACAATAGAGGAGGGCCGCCTCTTCCAACAATCTTGTCACGTTCACATTTTGGTATAAAAGAAGACTTTACGATTACAGGTGTGCAGGTGTTACTATTTTCCCACTACACAGATTTTTACAGTGGTCAATATAAATTATAATCCAGGTGTTGATTTAAGGAGGAAGGAAGAACTGAATTCTTAAACTTTGTATTTACACAATAAATTAATGAATGGGTTAAATATATGAAACTCTTTGTATTTAATGATATTTACGCTGCTAAAATTCAACATATGTATGAACACTTTGCACATAGTTAAATTTAACCACTGCACAAGAATTATTGATGCAATATCCGGCAATGGAAGTTGATCACGCAATCTAAAGTGTTTAGATTAAGAATGGTGAAAGAATTAGGAATAAAAGAACAAAAGAAATAGACTCAATTACATGACATAGAAAAGGGAGCGAAATCCTAACGCCTAAAAAACAAAATGAGACAAAAGTACACAATAGAATGGACATTGGACAGCCGTCGGAATTCTTCCTTTCTCGTCACGTCTAACAGGGTTGGTTCGTTCTGTTAAAATCCAGAATAATTGGCCATATTGTCGTATAAATTTGCAAGACCCTTTGGGGTGGAGAGGGCCCAACTTCGACATAAATTAAAGGATTAAATGAAAATTAATTATAAATTCAACCCAATAAATTATCGTTGAACATGAATAAATGAGAAGTGGGAGTCTCATCTCGATCCTGAATAATGGCGCTAATTAACTTCTGTGCCTACAATGCTAAACGGCGATTGGGAGAACGTCGAGAACCCAGAGTAAGGCCACGGAAAGAGCCTCTGGATTGATTCGCAGTGGAGACTTCTACTATTGATTCTGCGGTTCTATTAGGCGCAAGTAGATTTTTCGACGGACAAGCGGGAGCATTAAGCGCAGGTACAAATGAAATCTGCAGAGGGCGATTTCCAATCTCGTCCTATAGGGACCTTCACTATATGTACCATCTTTACAGTTGACGAGGATAGTCTAGTGTACGTAAGGGGCGCCGTCTAGGGAGAAGATAATCAACACACCCATAAAACCATTCAATGTCAATGTCTCAAGTCCACTACAACAAAGACTATGTCAGAAATTGTTAAATATTATTGATTCGGGCATGTCAACGCGTCAGCCCCGAATTGAAACATTCATTGAGGTTAATGGTAGATTCATTGAATGAGGGTTTTTTAATTATTATCAGGATTATTTGCCCAATTTTCATTTGAATGCATTTTTTTCTCTTGTTTGTCATAGGTCTCTTTATGCATTTCTACAAATGACATGAAAATAATTAACTAATATATATATATATATATATATATATATATATATATATATATATATATATATATATATATATATATATATATATATATATATATATTTGTATATACCACGTAAGGAAAAGGAAAGATTGATTGGGGTTAGTGCTTCATTATCTTAATATTTTCAAACTCACAATGGTTTATAAAATAGAAAGACACCATATATATACAGGGCAATGTTTTCCCTAAAAGGTCAGATTTTTTATGAACTCTGATAAGTTTGCTTTGCGCAAGAAAGATAGGACTGGATCTAAGGAAAACAAACCGGGGCTAATATTTACATTTCTCCCTTTTGTGCTGGAGATTAGGAACGATTCAAATATATTTTATAAACCATTGTGAGTTTGAAAATGTTAAGATAACGAAAGTACTAACTCCAATCAATCCTTTCTTTTCCTTACGTGGTATATACAAATATTTATACTTATCACGTGTTACCTCTCGTAGTTTTTACGCATATATAGCTTTTAAGGAACACTTTCTCAAGTTCGAACGGAGACTATAAAAAAAATAGAAAATTAATTGGGAATTCAAAGAAAGTGTTCCTTAAAGGCTATTCTATTCAGAGAATGTTTTGTTCTCTGCGTAGCGTAGTGTACTAACGGCATACTTTTAACTGTGATCAAAGCGGTGCTCGCTGCCTCAGTGTGCCTGGTTCGAATCGCTTTCCTACACGCATTTTTCGAACAAAGGTAATAATAATATTACTGCAAGGAAAATTTTTTCTTTTTTTCTTTCAATGTGGTTTAATGGATTCATATATATATATATATATATATATATATATATATATATATATATATATATATATATATATATATATATATATATATGTTTAAAAACAATTGTTTTTTTAACGTAGACGATATTTTTTCTTGGGTAAATTAAAAAAAGTACTTTTTTAGGATTTTTTGTTAGGCTATTGCAATCGCATCATATTGTATTTATATAATTTTACGTTAATTTGGAATGGGGGGCTTTGCCCAATACCCCCTTTAATTGTAGGGGAGTGCTCCCTCACACCTAACGCAATTAAAAAAGAACTTGTAATATTCATAATTCTTAATATTCATAGATTCGAATTCAAAAGACGATTGCTAAAAACTTCTTATATAGGCGATACAATAGCCCAGACAATACAACCTTTATTTACTCAGATTTTGATAAGTCTGTAAAAATGTAGATAAAGTTAAGTTCCTGTAAGCATTTACCATATTTCTGTTGGTTTTTCCGAACTGATTTGATCATTTTAAACAATTACAATTCTTCTTCTCTCATTTCAATTAAAATAGGAAGAATACAATTAGAGATGGGGGGAGGCCCTGATGTGGCTGTACTTTATTACTTATATCTTCCCCTTAAATTCATTAAAGAAGTATAGAATAATAAAAGTAAACGCATATGTACATATAAAATGTAATTAACTCTCTTCCGCGTTCATTATCATGCCACCATTGAAGCGATGCCTTTTCATTTTTCCAACTGGTCATTCGGAAGACAGGGTGGAAGAGCCGTAAATAGGATCTTCAAAAGCTATTAGGATAACACAATTTTTTTGATGGAATTGTTATATAAATAGGTACTTAGAATGCTACAAAAATAAAAATAAATCAATGGGGCCCATTCACCTCCTTATAACTGAATTCTATAATTCTACATAATTATATTTATTGGAAAATAATAAAACCGACAAGGGAATCTCAACTACAAAGTCTTTGAAACGGTTAGATGTTAGAGATATTTCTACACAACATTTATAGTCATTTTACCTAAGCCAATTATAAAATTTGGATTAAACTTAAAAACAAATAAATTTGCCAAAAATCCCCTTTGTTTTACAGAGGCTATATATTCCCAGAAGATTTTGGCCTATTTATCAGGATTTTCAGATTTGTGCCCCTCTCATCCCCTTCTGGAGTGTTATTAGTAGTCTCTTTTTTGGACTAATATGTCTATTTACTTATCGAAGATACACTTGCTGTAGCTGACATCTGTAAAGTGTGTGCCCCCAGGAGCTAATTGCGCGCAGGAGGACCTGCGGCTCTATATAGAAAACCTATGGAAGATGCTCGGTGAGAAGGTTTGGAAACCGACGAATAGTGAATGTAGAAGAATAAGGTCGAAGGGCGACCTCGTGCCCTTCTGTACCCACTTGGTCTCGAGATCACCGCATGGAGCGTGGGAAGCGAGTTTGATCTACGGCGAGGATGCGGTCCAAGCTGCCGTTTTATTGCACCCCAACTGCATTTACTTAGGGACACACTTTCCTCCTCTCGCCTGCCCTTTCAGCCAGCCCCCTGCACTCCAGCATAGATCGAAGCTCTTCGAACATTCTAAGCCAACTTTATCTCGGTTCCTCGAAGGAGACGCTCCCTTCCCCAAGGTTGCGCGAGTTGTGGAGACTCTCGCCAGGCAATCCCAGCCACCGGCAAAGCGTCTATATAATCCCCCGACTCGGTTCAGAGAAGAGCACTTCAGCACTATCCCGCCTAACACAGCGTGCGAGCAAAGGATTCGCTTACCCGTCGCGATGGCAGACACAGGCGATTTGGCTAAATCGACATCCATGAACTCTGCCATAGTCAATCGGCGAGTATCTGACGAGAAACTCAATCTCCGAACGCCAAACTACGTGTGTTCCCTCATCCGCCCCGTGAGGTAGCCCAGCTTTCCCATCGCAGTCATCGTATCCCGACTGGACTGGTCCTTCCCTTCAACAAACACGTAAGCAATTGCAATCGTTGACGCTTACAGATTATTCTATAATCTTGTCTACCCAAACCGTCCCATCCTTTGTGTGAGCCAAGGATTAAAATCCCCTTTTAATCACCGACCTAAACTCGACCACCACTCCCATATTTATTCCCCCTGTTTCCCGTGCCGACATTTAATTTCACATCTACGATCATTTCCTTTAAACTCTCGATCTGTATATAGTTAAATTCTATTTATTTGTTAGTAAAGGTATATTTTTGCTATCGTCTTTTTATGGCAACCCTAAACGAGTACCAGCTACCTGTCAATCTTTAGCCAACTTGCACTCTAAATTATTTGTTTTGAAAGGACCCCGCAATTAAAAAGTAAACCATTCCGACTGAAGTCTTAACTATTTCCCGTTCACGAACCGGCTATGTCGACTCTCAAACTAACTTCAACCAAACCCCCCAAAACGCATATATATATATATATATATATATATATATATATATATATATATATATATATATATGTGTGTGTGTGTGTGTGTGTGTGTGTGTGTGGAAAACTCACAAAGTATCGCGTGAGTAAGCAAGAAATACAACAAAGCCCACAGGTAAAAAGATTAATACGATGATTCCAAGTACTTTCGAACTTTATTTCGAGTTCTTTATCAAGGAATAACAAAAGTGTTTAAAATTGTAATATATATAGGGGTGATACAGAGGAAACGCCCACACAAAAGTAAAACACCAATCAACAAAATGAATTAATTAATATGAAATGGAAACCTTAGGAGGTGCGAAGATAAATACAAACTTACATCATTAATTCAGGTAAATTCAAAAGCCTATAGTTGACAAGAGGATTAAAATTTCGCCTAAGCAATTAGGGAGGGATAAAATCTGAGCAAGAGATTAACATTAGAGGTCAGGATTGAAAAACCAAGGTAGAATAAGTACAAATGTTCTAAAGACTTGAATCAAGCGAAAATAAATACACAGCCATAAACATAGGCTACATATGAGGGGCGGTCAATAAGTTTTGCAATTCGGATATAAGGAAACAAGATATGAGGAAAAGTGTTTTCTTTTTTTTTCAATATAACTACCCTCGACTTCAATGTACTTGCGCCACTTGTCCCTGAGGCTTCGAATTCCCGACAACCAGAAATCTCCCGACTGCTGTTCAATCCATTCCTGTACGGCAAGTTGGACATCTTCATCGTCCCCAAACCGGCGTCCACGCAGTGCAGCCTTGAGCTGGCGGAATAAAAAGTAGTCGCTAGAGGCCAGATCTGGACTGTAGGGGGGATGGCTGAGCTCCTCGAATCCGCACTCGCGCAGGGCAGCTTGTGCAGCTCTGGCCTTGTGGACTTTGACGACGTTGAAGTCGATCATGGGGCGTGAGGTTTCTACGGACCCAACGAGCAGAGACCTTGGTCATGGCCAAATTGTCGTGGATGATGTTGATAACACTTCCATGTGATATTCCAAGTTCTCGCTCGATTCATTCGACCTTCACCCGTCGATTTTCGAAGGTCATCCTCTCCACACGGCCACATTGTCCTCGTTGGTCACGTCTGACGAGCGTCTGAGGGACTCACGACCATGGCGGAACTCCCTATTCCAGCGAGTAATGGTTGCATAGGAAGGAACGGTTTCGGTGTACACTGGAACCATGCATTCATGGATCTCTTTTGCATTCTTGCCTTCCTTGGTCAAAAATTTGATCACTGCGCGGTGCTCAACCTTCTCCATTGTTGAAAATTTTTTGACTGACGATCTGCGATCAGCTACTGCTTCTTAAATAGACGAGGCAGGAACGTGCCTCTGTTTTATCCACCCGATTCGCAAAACTTATTGACCTTGCCTCGTAGATGCCCAAAAATAAAAATTAAATAGTTTATTAAGATTAATATAAATATTTAGTATCAAATTTAAAGTTTCGATAGCGCATTGTGAATATAATTTTAAAAATAACTATCGAGTTTATATAAGCTAGGACTTAAAGTAATATTTGAGAATTTACTAATAAAGGTCAATTCAATGAGATTACGTGAAATTGTATCGTTATTGTGACAGATGATTTTAGCAGAATTCCAATCAATATTGTGATTAAGATATGGCTGTCTGGCTGTCTGGCTTTGTGGTTGGCTGTCTGGCTTTATCGTTGGCTGTCTGACTTTGTTCTCGTTGGCTGTCTGGCTTTGTTCTGGAAGGTTGTCTTACAGGAGCTCCTGATTCTCATTGTAAGATTGGGATATAATACTGATTTGGGTGTGTAATTTTTCTTGTATTTATTTAATACATCAATCACTGTATAATAAATACATTAGTGATTAATACTTTTGGGGAAGATAACTGGCAGCAATCCTGAGCAAGAATTTTTTTTTTGGTGAGTGTTAACTTTTTCATTAGTAAATTTCTGAGAGTATGGCTTTTTGTATAGATGGTGAGAGCATGCCGTTTGAAAGTAGTGTGTATGTGGTGTGTGATGCATGTGGAGTTGAAAGGAGAGTGAATGTAACTGAATGCCGTGTGTGTTTCCTGGAAGGGGAGGTTAGGAGGTTGAGTGGGGAATGTAAGAGGTTGAATGATTTGGTGTTTGAGGTGAGAAGAGATGCAAGTGTGCGATTGAAGGGTGAGATTAGTGCTAAGAGGGTGGAAGATAGGGCTAGGACTGGGAACAGTGTGGAAGTTGTGAGTGATGATGAATGGTGGGTGAAAATGGATAGGATAGATAAGTTAGGACAGGTTAGGTGTGTGAATGAGAGGGACATAGAACCTGTTAGGTTGACTAACAGATTCAATGTCCTGAGAGAGGAAGAGTGTGAAAGTGATTTGCCTGGTGTGATTGTGGATGAAAGCAGGATGGGTGGTAGCGTGACTGAGAGCAGGAGGGAGGGTAATGTTAGGCCAAGACAGAATAGGAGAATGACTGAGGTGCTAGTGATGGGTGACTCTCAGATTAGGTATTTAGATAGGAAGTTGAGTGATAGCAAGTGGAAGGGAATGAGAGTTTGTCTGCCGGGTGCTGGTGTAAGTGATGTTTGTGAGAGGTATGATAGGCTGGTTTCTGGGTGTGAGAGGGATGCAGTTGTGATTACGCATGTGGGAGTGAATGATGTAAAGAAGGTGGGTACATGTGAGTTACGTGAGCAGTATAAAAGGTTAGTTGAAAGGATGAGTAAAAGCAGGGTAAAAGGTGTTGTTTCTGGTGTGCTTCCGAGATTGGATGTGGGGGTAGAATGGTTGTCGCGTGCAATTGGTTTGAATGAATTTGTGAAAGGACTGTGTGAGGAGCTAGGATTGGTGTTTGTAGATGTCTGGGGAGGGTTTTACGGGAATAGGAGGTTGTATGCGATGGATGGGCTCCATCTTAGTCGGGCAGGTGTTGAGGTTCTATGAGGGGAGCTGGATAGTGTGATTAGGTCCTTACGGGTGGGAAACTAGAAGCTGTTAGAGGTAAGGGAATAACAGGAATAGAGGGCAGGTGTAGGAAATGGAAGGGATGCAGTGATAGAGGAATAGCTAGGGGAGAGGGCATACTGATGCGTTATAGGGGGACTAATGCACAAGTGAATGAGCAGATAACTAGGAATAAAAAAGCACAATGCAATGAAGATGGGAATAATAAAAAAAACTTAAAAATATACTACACAAATGGTCGGAGTATAAGGAATAAGATAGATCTCTTAAGAGCGTTAGCAAGTGAAGAGAATTTTGATATAATTGCGATAACAGAGTCATGGCTTGATTTGGCAGGTAATCACTTTAAACCTGAGGTTGAGATTGAGGGCTTTAACATGTTCCATACAGATAGGAATAGGAAGAGAGGAGGAGGGGTTATTATTTATATTAAAGATAATCTCCAGTGTTGTGTAAACAGTACAATTAAATTAGATGATAACACTGAGTCATTATGGCTAAATGTAAAGGAAGGTAAAAACAAGCTTGTCTTAGGATTATTATACAGACCACCAAATCTTAGTAAGGAAGCTTCAAATCTTCTGTGGCAGGAGATTGAACGGGCATGTAGAAGTAAGCATGTGTGTATAATGGGCGATTTTAATTACAGAAATATAGACTGGGAAGCTCTTGTGGGTGATCAGGAGGCTGAGGAATTTTTGAATGTTGTCCAAGATAATTTTCTGAGGCAGATAATTAACGAACCCACTAGAGGTAATAATATACTGGATTTAGTTCTAACAAATAGGGAAGAAGTTATTAAGGATACTGAGATTGGAGGAGATTTGGGTAATAGTGACCATTGTGAAATTAGATTCAAGATGAAATGGAATGGTATTGATAGTAGCATGAACAATGTTAAAATTCCTGACTTTAGAAGAGCAAATTATAATGGGCTTAGGACTTACCTGGAGGCAGTTGTACAGAAACCAGGCAATGAAATCAATTCAGGAATAGATTCAATGATATCAGTTAGTGGAGACAATAATCACCAGGAGGAAGAGATTACAATTGAAGAGGAGTATGAAAGAATAATTGAGCAATTAATTACAGGTCAGATGATTAACATTCCATATAAGGAGATTAGGACTAAAAATAATGACCCAAAATGGATGACAGATAAAATTAAGCATTATATTGGCATTAAAAAGGGCATTTATAGGAAAATAAAAAATGGAGAGGATCACTTAAGGCAGAGATATAATGAACTAGCAAGAGATGTTAAAAAGTTAGTTAGAGTAGCAAGGAGAAATTATGAACTTAAAGTGGCAAATAGGGCAAAGGAAGATCCTAAAAGTTTTTATCAATTATACAAAACTAAGGTTAGAGATAAAATAGGCCCACTTATAGATTCCAATGGACAATTAGTGAGTGATAGGGACTCAATGGCTGGAATGCTAAATGACTTTTTTCTCTCAGTATTTACACAGGAGGATACTCTAAATATACCTGAGGTGTCAATGATCTTTCGGGGTAATGATAAAGAGAAATTAAAGGATATCTTGATCACAAAGGAGATAGTGACAAAGGAAATTGATAAAATCAAAAGTAGTAAGGCACCCGGTCCTGATGAGCTCTTTCCTAGAATTTTGAAAGAATGTAAGGATGTGTTAAGTGAGCCCCTAGCATGCATCTTTAGAAAATCATTGGAGAGTGGCATTGTGCCAGTGGCATGGAAGAAAGCCAATGTGATACCTATATTTAAGAAAGGGGATAAAACAAATATGTCTAATTACAGACCAGTAAGTTTGACATCAGTGGTAGGGAAAATGATGGAATCTATTATAGCAAGGAATATTAGAGATCACTTGGATAAGCATAAGTTGATAAAAGAATCACAGCATGGCTTTAGTAAGGGTAAATCCTGTCTGACTAATTTGCTGTCTTTTTTAGTAAGGTGTATGAAGCAGCAGATAATGATGAAAACTATGATATTTTATACTTGGACTTTAGTAAGGCTTTTGATCGAGTGCCACACTTACGACTTCTGAGCAAAGTTAAAGCACACGGGATCGATGGCAGTATATTTAGGTGGATTCAGTCATGGCTTGGTGACAGACAGCAAAGAGTTAGTATAGATGGAGTTAAATCTGAGTGGGGGTGTGTTAGCAGTGGAGTTCCTCAAGGATCTGTTTTGGGTCCCTTGCTATTCTTAATTTATATTAATGATCTTGACATAGGTATAAGTAGTGACCTGAGTAAATTTGCTGATGATACTAAGCTAGGTAGGGCCATTAGGGCTGATTCTGATGCTGTTGTAATGCAGGAGGAATTGACCATTCTGTCCAATTGGGCCGAGAAATGGCAAATGAAGTTTAACATAGACAAATGTAGTGTACTTAGTATAGGTAGAAATAATCCATTGAATAGTTATAAATTAAATGGCAGAATTTTAGGGAGGACTGATTGTGAGAGAGACTTGAGTATTTTGGTAAGTTCAGACCTTCGTCCTAGAAAGCAATGTCTAAATGCTAAGAATAAAGCTAATAGGATATTGGGATTCATTAGGAGGAGTGTAAGCAATAAGAGTGCTGAAGTCATTCTAAAACTGTATCTGGCGCTAGTTAGGCCTCATCTAGACTATGCAGTACAATTTTGGTCACCATATTATAGGAAGGATATTGATTTGCTTGAGTCTGTGCAGAGAAGGATGACAAAGATGATTGGTGGGCTAAGGAACTTACCTTATGGTGAAAGGCTCAGAAAACTAAATCTACATACATTGGAAAGGAGAAGAGTCAGAGGGGAATTGATTGAAGTCTTCAAATGGGTAAAAGGATATAATAAAGGGGATCTGGGTAAGGTTCTTATACTTAGTGAACATGACAGAACACGTGGCAATGGGTTTAAGCTTGATAAGTATAGGTTTAGGAAGGAGATTGGGAGGAATTGGTTTACAAATCGTGTGGTAGATGAATGGAATAGGCTCACTAGGCATGTGATAGAAGCCTCCTCTCTGGGTAGTTTTAAGAATAGATTAGATAAATATATGGATGAAGCTGCTAGATGGGACTGACTTTTTTTATGTACATATGTATATATTTTTCTAAGGAGTGGGAAGATTATATTTTGCGGTTGCATGAATGGACATAGTCCTCTGGATGCATTTTATGTATATTGTAGATTAGATCTGACGAACTCCTGTAAAGGGTGACAATCTTGATGACTTTTCTCTGGTAAGAAATCTTTTGTGTGTTGAATGGAACAGGAGCTGCCAAGTGTGGGCCATGAATGGTCTTTTGCAGTCTCCTTTTTTTCTTATGTTCTTATATATGAACATAAAATGAGCTGCTTTCTTCGCTACGACGGACATTATATTTATGTTGAGAAATTCTTTTTTTAAACATTTTCCTGATTGGCCAAAGTAATATTTAGAGCAATCGATACTTTTAATGCAATATACATTATCAATAGGGAAAGGGGCGTTCTTGACTAAAAGTTTAGAGATAGTATTATTATAGTTAAATACTACTAGCAAATGCCTAGAGATTTTAAAATATGAGAGAGAAAAGCAAAGGATGGATTAAAAGGAAGTACAAGAGTATTCTTGTTATTAAACGGCGCGCGAGGTTCAAAACGATAAAAAGACTTTTTAGCTAACTGAAGGCATTTATTAAGGAAATGGAAAGGATAGCAAAGTTTATGTACAATGTCAAATATTTTGGAAACTTCAGCGTCAAAAAAATCAGGACTAACCACACGAAGTGCAGGGAGAAACATTGAACTAAAAATAGATCTTTTGACTTTAATATAGGGAGAGGAGTAAAAATGAATATAAGAAGAAGAATTAGTTGGTTTCCGATAGACAGAGAATTTGAAACCAGAAGGCGTGCGGTGTATTAATTAATCAAGGAAAGGAATAATTCCATTCTGTTCAATTTCAAGGGTAAATTTGATTGAATTTACAAATGAATGAAGTTTGTCCAAAAAAGGAAAAATATTTTCAGAATTGAGCCACAAGCAAAGGATATCATCAATATAGCTAAACCAGATTATAGGAAAATCTACAAAAGAGGGGAGGAAAACCGTTTCGAAAAATTCCATATATAATTTAGATAAAACGGGGGATAAACAATTACCCATAGCTAAACCAAATTTTTGGCGAAAGAATTTACCATTAAAAGTAAATGCAGTCTTTGGTACAGAGGGAGATACGTTCTAAGAATAGATTAAGGGGTATAGGTAATTAAACGTAACACAATTTATCTTTAAGAAACTAAAATAGATCATCAACCGGAACTTTAGTAAAAAGGGACCAAATGTCAAAGCTAACAAGGGTGAAGTCTGAAGGGTGAGGGATATATTAAGTTTTTTATTAGGTAGGAACTATTAACTACATGGGAATCCGAAATGCATCCTACAAGAAGGGTAAGATAAGACGTTAGCCCTTTTGACAAAACATATGAGACAGAACTAACAATGGGCCGTAAAGGATTATTAGATTTGCTGATCTTGACAAGGCCATAAAAATAAGGAAGAGAGGCATTCATAGATTAAAATTTAGAAATTAAGTCTGGATAATGTTTAAGAATTGAGGGTACTATTTTACGAAAATTTCTATTCACTTGTTCTAAGGGATCTTTATTTAAATGCACATAGGTAGAGTCATCATTAGTTAATTCGCTCATTTTATCGAAATATGTTTGTTTATCTAATATAATTATTACGCCAGATTTATCAGCTTTAGTGATATGGAGCTTAGGATTATTCTTAAGGTTATTTATAGCACGATGGAAACGTGAGGGATAATTAGAGTCCGAGGAGGAAGTCATAGAATGGTACACGAAACCTTTAGCAATAGAAATATACTCACTAGGAACATTGCCAAATTTTTCTAAATTAATAAAACTCTTAGCAATTGTTACACTGGACAGTTGAGAAGGAATAGAAAATTTTAAACCGAAACCAAGAGCACAAAGTAAAGTTCTTTGTCTAAGCACTATTTTCGATGAGTCGTTGAAGTTTAAGGTTAACTCACCGTCCGAGTTTCCCAATCCGAAGTCTCAATGTCCCGAAGAAAGATGGAGTCTTGAAGTATATTGGACGAGTTTTTGGCAAGTGATATCTTGAAATTCATGGTGTCCCTTTCGGAAAAATTGAGCGAATTCTCCTCTCTAAATGGATCTCACTTTTAAAAGCCGAAACTGCTGCCGCCTTCAAAGAAGTCAATACTCGGCGTCACATCTTTACTTCTAATATCCCCAATAACTGGTCCAATATACTTCCTTGGTATTTATAACTTTGGAACGACTCACGTTTAATAAGTAAAATTACCAAAAGGTTATGAAATGTAAAAGTTAAATCAGGGTAATGCTATATAAAACAGAGAAATATACAAAATTATAGGGAGAAAATTGAAAGTTTAAATAAGAGTGGGCAGTTGGGGTGATCCAAAGAACAAAAGGACCGTCGGAGCGGCCGTTAGTCGCTGGAATAGGCGAGCGAATGTTCGTGTCCCATTTTGCATTTTGTGTATAGAAAGAACAGAGAGGGACTGCTGTAACACGGCAGTCGGGTAGTCAGAGAGGAGCGTTGCGGAAAATAATTAAGAAAGGGACAGCGAGAGTAGATAGGTCGGTGGCTATACACCGAAGCGAGGTGTTGTGGTGAGGGTGTAGGTTATGTGGTAATTGACTAAGCGAGGGTTGGGGGTAAGTCAGGGGGGAGAGGCTGACAGTCCATCCGGAAACGCGTTATTCACGATGGCTTATTGATTTTATGCGAAGAATGGTACGGGTGGCAGGTGTTCGTGGGCCGCGGGATATCGCGGCGCCATCGCGTACCTTCTTACATGTAGCGAGGTGTAAAGTGGGTCTGTGGTGAGTTTTTCAAGTTGTTTTGTGAGTCTGGTGTGAGCGTAGGTGTTGAGAGGAGTTAGTTTGTTGTTGTTGTGTAGTGCGTCCATTCTCGAGTACAGCGGCGAACGGCAAGCGCGCTTCAGAGCAGAGTTCTGAATGCGCTGAGCCTTACAACTCCAGGTGTCGCTCGAAGCTACGAGTGACAGTAGGGCGTACGTGAGAATGGGACGCACGAGTGCTTTGTATAGGTGTAGTTTTAGTTTTTTACTCGCTGGGTAGAACCTACCCAGCGATGCGTTTGTACGTGAGGCTCTTGCTTGTATTATGTTCTGGTGTAAGTTGAACCTGAGGGATTTGTCGAATGTTACCCCCAGGATTTTGGTGCACTGTGTGTATGCGAGCCTTGTTGGGTTTTGGTGGATCATGTTTGGTGTGTGTGAGTAGATTTGTAGGTTGTGCATGAAATGATCTCTAGCGCCGTAGAGTGTCATCTGTGTCTTCTGAGGATTCGTGGCAATCAGCCATTTGTCCTCGTAGTCTGTCTTCTCGTCAAGTATTCTTTGTGCATGGAGCGCGATTTCTTCGGGGGCCCGGCCGCTGACGAGAATGGTCTCGTCGTCGGCGTAGGCCACTATGTATGTGTGAACGCAGTTTTCTGGTGGTCGTGGGGTGTCGTTTGTGAACATAATGTAGAGTGTGGGTGCCAGAACGCTTCCTTGGGGAACGCCTGAGCGTGGTGTGAAGGGTCTTGAAAGGGTGTTGTTGTATCTAATGTGGCAGCGCCGTCCAGTGAGGTAGTGTGAGAGGAGCCTTCTGGTGCAGAGAGGTAACTCCGTGTTGTTGGCGAGTTTCCAACGGAGTCCCTCGTGCCACACCTTGTCAAAGGCTTTCTCCATGTCCTTACTGACGGAGAGAGTCTTTTGGTGTATCTGTCGTTTCTTCTGTATTCTGTCGTGTACGATGGTCACGGCCGCCTGAGTGGACCTGCCTCTCCTGAACCCGTATTGATGGGGGGAGAACCAGTCCCTCTCTTCCAGGAACTCCCGTAGGCGGCAGTTGACCATACGTTCGAGTATTTTGCCTAGGTGCTCTAATAGAGCAATAGGCCTGTAATTGTTTGGATGTTTTGGGTCTTTGTGTTGTTTATGAAGGAGTATATTGTGAGAGACTTTGAATAATTTAGGGAAGTGGCCTGAGGCTAGAGAGGCATTGAATAGATGTGTGAGTGTGGGGTATATGTCTGCGGGGAGGTTGTGTATTAGTGTGGCTGGTAGGCCGGAGGGGCCGGGGGCGCGTTTTGGTGTCGATTTTATGTAGTGTTTTGTTTCCTCGACAGTGATTGGAGTGGTAAGTGTGGATGTATAGTCGAGCACCTCCATGCGTATCAGGGGGGCAGGCCTCAGCTCGTGAACATGAGTCCGGCACCATTCCTGAATGTCCTGTAAGTGCTCCTGCGCATGTGGTTTTGGTGGGTTGTGGGTGTGTACTGTGTCCCAGTGGGACCTGAATGCGTCGAGGATGTCATTGGTGTCTGTGAGTGTGTGGTTGTTTATTTTTAGTGTTATAGGTTTCGTTGTCGCTGTCAGGCTTGTTTATATTCAGGACTGTGAGCACCTGGAATCTTGTAAGAAGTCCTATTGTTATAGAGTTTTTAGGTGAGTGTTGTGGCTGAATATGTAAGCCGCCAATTGTCGTTGCCATTTCTTCGAAGAAACTTCTCATTTTTTCTCTTGCCTGGTTTGGAGCGTTTATTTCTAAGACCTGGTACTCCGGTATGTTTATGTCTATCACTTCACTTATTTGGTAATTAACTGGGGATTCAGAGCCGAGCGCGGGAAGGCCGGGAATACTTATCACTGGGTAATCACTTAGAGAGAATTTACTAGCTTGTTGACACAATTCACCATCACTCTCCAATTCTTCCTGTATATCCACTGGTGGTTCTTTATCCGGGATGTTGTATCAGATACGTGGTAAATAAAAAAATCAAATACTAAGTAAAGAGTCGTTAACATTGAATAAACTTTGCATGGCTTTTAAAAAAATAATATGGCGATAAATGAATCGAATTATTTCAAACTAATTTCTAAATTGAATGTCCCTACCAAAAGGCCCTAGCAAGTGAAAGAATATCAGGAGTATTTCTTTTACTGATGGAATCATTTTCGAAAGGTTTCATCTTTACTTCTCTTTTCTTTGCTTTAAGTGGCATCTGTTAGAAGGTTAGGCTCTTATCTGGTACCAGGTTCTTCTTTAATACGTCCCTGCTAAGATTTATTCCTCGAGGCGGAATACGATGTAATTTTTACACCCTGAAATTTGTAACGAAAAATGCGGCACATTACCTATTTGAGCCAGTTTAATAGCCCCTCTCGTTGTTGTTCTGTGCGTGTAAACAACAAGTTATCCACCCTTCAATGGGACGGCCTGTGTACAACTATTCCTAAGAAGAAAATTGATACTTACATGATAACTTTGGTTATTAGACTATAAGGGAGGCAAGGATGATATTTTACTTATTCATAAAGGGGAAATTAAACAAAGGTTAATGCCAAAGATTTACAGATATACAAGAGGAGGGAAAAAGTTGGAAAAATGTATCAAGAGTACACAGTTCGAATTTTAGAAGAGGAGACTACTCTATGGTGCACACTAGCCCATGATAGCGCGAAACTCTTGTGAACCTGCCAAAACTCAGCAACTATGGCAAGTTTGTATATAAGTGACAGAGAGAACAAGTGATCCAATTTTGCCGCAATTATTCTACACTAATTTTTAGAGTCAGAAGGATGCTTAGCTTCTATTTAACACGACTAGAGTAGCTAATTAAAAACAAAGGTGACTAAAAATGTTAAAAAGTCTTTTGAGACGATGACAAAACTAGAACTCTCCTCTGAATCTGACTTGGTCTTAGCATAATAGACTGAAAAATATCTACTGAATTCACTCATCAAGATTGACTCCATACTGAAATAATAGATTAAGAGCCAACTAAGAATCTTTAAAACAGATGTCGTTTAACCACCCGTCTTCTTGACAAAATATTTCTTGAAAGGCCATATCTATGACGTCGAAGACTGTTGATTTGCACTATTAATGGCGGTAATCGAGTCGTGGACAAATTCCTCTCTACCGATTCGCCTCCATTTCTCTCCGAGCTGACTAACTCGAGTGCCACTTGAATTTACTTAGTAAATAAACTGTGGTAACGAGAAAGCTCTGTCGATAGCCAAAGAAAACGAAGCTCTTAAGGTAAGATCCGAGCAGCAGTTGTGACTTGTTTACCTTCTCATATAAGTCCTAAATCTCTTCTCTCATCCAACCAATGAGCAAATATTTTACTTCAATTAAAATACTAAGGCATTATAGGGAAGGCATTTTTACTAGAGACACGTTGACAGCAAATTACTTTCAGTCCTCAATCCAAGTAGAGCAAAAGGGGCGCTAATTTGGTTTCAGAATTAATTCTTCCAATATTTTGGTGATATTATTGGAGGTAAATATTGTAGGTTTGTGCTAGATTAGGGTATAGATTGGAGGGATGGAGAGGATAATATTGTAATTTTGATGCGCACTGACCAGATTATGTGGGTAAAAAGTTCATGTATAATGAAATTATGTAAAAAGAAATATGAATAAGTAGAAGATAAAGATGATGAATAAAGGGGAGATAACACATAATAAAGTAATGCATAAATTAAGCCACCTCAATACATGGCTTTGCTAGGCAACCATACCCCATTCCAGGTCAATTAAGTCATTTATGGGGTTCTTATAATATAGGTAGATTGATTCTCATTCGGGAGTTTTTAATCCATAACGCAAGGGTCTCGTGACATTTAGTGGCCTTCTAAGACCTGCCGAAGGCATTTCGGTTCTGAGATGCATCCCAGACTCCCAAAGGACTTTGGATCCGTTTTCCCCTAACCAAAAAATATTCTGGTAAACTGCAATGAAGATAAAATATACTTATCAGAGGTGTTATTTACTAATGAAAAAAGCGCTCGGAATCGCCATTCTTTTTCCCTTTTCTGTTTCTGTATCCTATTTCATGCTCCACCCCATAAGTAACAGGAATGAATTGAAAAAGTTTATTTGTGACTTGATACCCTCAACCTTTATCAATCCTTAAAACTTAATCGAAAACTGTTTTCACATCAATTAGATCGGTGCGCACATCAACACCAAAAATCAAAATCGATCTGTTCATGTGGTATTAATCAAGAACCCTCTCAACCCTTAATCCACCCCATTAGTCCTACACACCTATGTGTTGATGTAAGCCTTAGCAATTCTCGCGCTCATCCTTAGTTCAAAAGAGAACTTGAAAAGCTAAGCGGATTTTTCTCTTACTTTATATTTTTTTCTGGATTTTACCGAAATATTTTGCCTTCTCTTATACGAGGGGCGGTCAATAAGTTTTGCGAATCGGTAGGGCAAAACAGAGGAAGGGAGATGGCTGCTCGTGGGGGTGTTAGGACAAGTTATGATAAGTCAGGACCTGCAGCCGCACGCTCCTGCCTCGTCTATTTAAGAAGCAGTATCTGATCGCAGATCATGTCGCAAATTTTTCAACAATAGAGAAGGTTGAGCACCGCGCAGTGATCAAATTTTTGATCAAGGAAGGCAAGAATGCAAAAGAGATCCATGAACACATGGTTGCAGTGTACACCGACACCGCCCCTTCCTATGCAACCATTGCTCGCTGTAATAGGGAATTCCGCCATGGTCGTGAGTCTCTTGAAGATGACCCCCGTCAGACGTGACCAACGAGGACAATGTGGATCGTGTGGAGAGGATGATCCTCGAAAATAGACGGGTCAAGGTCGAAGAAATCGAGCGAGAACTTGGACTATCACATGGAAGTGTTATCAACATTATCCACGACAATTTGGCCATGACCAAGGTCTCTGCCCGTTGGGTCCCTAGAAGCCTCATGAAACCTCACGCCCCATGATCGACTTCAACGTCGTCAAAGTTCGGAGGAGCTGCTGCTCTTGTACAACCAAGATCCAGCGGGATTCGAGGCACACATAGTGACAGGTGATGAAACGTGGGTCCATCACTGGGATCCCGAGACCAAACTCAAAAGCATGGCCCGGAAGCACAGGGGCTCTCCGACCCACATCAAGTTCCGGACCCAACCCTCACCCGGGAAGATCATGGCCACCATCTTCTGGGATTCTGAGGGAGTGTTGATGGTGGACTATGCGCCTCGTGGAAGGACCATCACAGGCTAATATTACGCCGAGGAACTGGCTGGGCTGAATAAGTGCATCCGTCAGAAGCGGCGCGGCAAGTTGACACGCGGTGTCCTGCTCCTCCATGACAATGCCCCTGTCCACAAGGCCAGAGTTGCACTAGTTGCCATGGGCGAGTGCGGATTCAAGGAGCTCACTCCCCCCCCTCCCCACCTACAGTCCAGATCTGGCCCCTAGCGACTACTTTTTATTCCGCCAGCTCAAGGCTGCACTGCGTAGACGCCGGTTTGGGGACAATGAAGATGTCCAGCTCGCCGTCCAGGAGTGGATTGAACAGCAGTCGCGAGATTTCTGGTTGTCAGGAATTCGAAGCCTCAGGGACAAGTGGCGCAAGTGCATTTAAGTCGAGGGTAGTTATATTGAAAAATAATAAAACACTTTTCCTCATATCTCGTTTCCTTATATCCGAATTGCAAAACTTATTGACCACTCCTCGTATTTTAATAAAGAAATAAATGTGTTTTCACGCAATTCATCAAAAAAGCGTTGAAAGAAAATGATGAATTAGTGAAAGAAGAAGATAATTGCACGAGGAGATAAAATCTATATAAAAAATCTGGCATAGGAACGGTTTTCGTTAACCTCGAACCCTAATAAGTGAGAGTTTTGGGCTGGTTTCATGCCCCGCTCCCCTAAAATAAAATAATAAAGAAGAGGCAAATTGGACAATGCAACCATTCATTTCCTTGGAGGCTCCTAATAGCTACTAACTAGAGTATTTGGAATCAATTCCCAAATGTCCCTACCACATGAAGAGAACTAGTTTTAAATCCTTTATAATGAGTATCGGGAAATTCAAAAATTGCTAATAGTTGTCTACTAGCGCCTTCTTTTTTTAAATATATAAATTCAATATTTCAAATTCGACAAACCAAAATAGAGTAAATAAATCAATGTAAAAAAGATAAGTGGGCAATATGAAAAGGTAAAATAACTTTAAAACCTTATGAACTCAACGCAATATTCATTAAAGTCTTTTATTCACTTTAATATTCCCTAAATCTTCGCTTTAACATATTATTTGTCAAGTTTCAATTTTCCCATTCATTTATTGAATTCATAATTCATGTGAATTTCATGTATCAACCACACACATCTCAGATCAATTCGTAACTGCTTCATTGTCTCTCCATAAAACAAAATAACACTACCCATTACTCTGGTAGCGTTCAAGAATATTCGCTACTTTAAACGCGCCCATTGGGCAATTGCCATTATGGGCATAATTTTCAGTAATAATCAATGATCCTATTACTAGGATACTTTAAAAATGAGTAAAATAACAAAAAAAAACACAACACAAAATTGCACACTAAACAGAAAAGAACGAAAAGGAAAATCAAGCCAAAGAACAAACAAATGAAAAAAAGCAACAAAACAAAAGCAAACAGATAGGAGCACGTTCCGGCATCGGGTCAGGCCCTATTCACATCGAACAACAATAATGTGAGCAAAATAAATTGTAGGAGGTCAGCTTCCCCCAAGTAGCCAGATAATCCAAAAGTCAATTTGCAGGAACTCGTCCTGAGTCCTAGGGAGAAGTGGTAGAGACACGAATGAGAGATTTAACAAGTGTGGTGCAGGGGATTGTTCCATCAAATGACGCTGAGTCCTGCAAGATTTCCGAATTTGAAGACACCATAAAACGACCTCAATTTGCCGATGCAGGTGGAAGGAGGGTGACTACGGGAACATGGGCGGCACAATGGCTGGCAGAATTATGTTCTAATCGGCAGTCTCAGATCTTTTATAGCCGCCAGCCTGGAGTATTAACCTTATTCCTGCAATTTTGTTATTGTGAGGAAGAGATAAACCTAGTCTAGTGGACCAGTCCTCTCTGACTCTTTGGCGCCGTCATACTTCGCAATCCCCCCTTGTCCACGCAGCCAACGGGACGGCACAGATACTAGGAACTAGTAGGGGCAGTTATTCAAATGCTTTGAGAGTACTATGAGCCCTTTGTGAGTCGATAAAGATCACAATTTGGTCTCCAAATCGGGCACCAAGCATTGTCTATGGGAGCGTGCTGTTTATTGTAAGCAGCTTTCCTCTGATGACATACGCAACGCATGAAAAAACTCTCCTAACATCCAAAAGAGGGGATAGGGTGTGGAAAAAGATCCCCTACTGGGACTTGGAGCCATACGTTTACACTGAAAGGGATACAGTGTGACATGAAGTGTCTTCGAGAGTTTAGTCCGCCCACTGTTGAAGAGTTAGGAGCAGAGGCATGGTGACAAATATTTAAAATCGGTAGAATCCAGGGTGACGTCCTGGCAGAAACAGAGGCACCACCACTTCTAGAGCTACATGGAGCTCTCGAAATACTTTCCTAACCCTAAATCCGAAGGCGTTAAGGTATTGCTGCTGTCTCACATAGGCGCTGGCAGTCTCGTTGGGAGCCGCTCATGACTAAGTGACATGTTGGTCAGTGCGTACGATGGTATAATGTACTGTGTACACCTTAGATCAATTGGCATCTTCTTGACATTTGCATTAGACTCTCATTGGGGCAGGTTCGGAAGGCACCTGTCGGCACACGGAGAGAGCTTTGGAGGATCAAGTCCACCATTTGTTCTAATGAACAAAGGGTTGTAGAAAAAGACAAGGGAGTAGTAGTCTTATCAACACTCCAAATGCTAAACTTCACGGAACGAAGAATGTCAATAGAGCTGGTGCAAGAGACCATATAAGAGTATGGGCTAATCAAAATAGGCTCCGGTCCAAAACTAAAAGGAAACGGTGCAAATTTACCAGTCCTATGTTAACCCAGCTTAGGAACAAGTACGTGTTGGGGTGTAACGGTTGATGACGCCACATGTACACTAAATTAATTTTGCCCAAAGGAAATCAAAACGTGTGCGCTTCGCAAAATCGCGAGCTGATATTCAATTCCTTTTGTAGTGGACGCTTCAGAGTTAGAATCTGCGCCTCACTTAATGAGATCGAAATGTCTTCTCTGTAGAGAGTAGCAAGAACATATTCCGCCATTAACGAGTTTATACCATTAATGCTCTAGGAAAAGAGTGTGACATTGAAGACACTCTCCCGCGAGACTTATTCTTACTCTATTGGGTCGGAGAGAGCTCCGCCAACCCAAACGCAGAATCAACGAGCTTTTAGGAACTCAGAAGTGAAAATTGATGGGCGCACCCTAGCTCTCATTATGCGAAGAGTTTCATGATTCCGTATCGCAATTGGGTATCATTAGCCTTCCCCAGACGGAAAAATACCCTGTGTAATTCTGTCTAAGAAGATAGGCCTCACAGATAGCATTTTCCAGATGGTGTAGAGCATCCGACTTAGAGTAAAACTTGCATTAGCTGCATGGGGCTGAAGAGAAGTGGCCTTTACTGTTCATAAAAAAGACTAATCTAACATTAACTAATTTCTCCATCGATCTTGGTTGGAGGAGTTTAAGGAAATTAGTTGGAAACTGACTGGAGTAGAGTGATCTATCCCGTTTTTTTTAAACTGAGCAGAGTAGTAATTCACCCTGACTCTGGGAGGATTCCCTCTGTCCATATATTTTCAAACAAAAGACCATGCCTAACTCAACTATCTGTCAAAGAATAGCATAGGGGACAGATTCCGGGCTAGAAAAATAGTCCATGAACGAAGCTGGATGGGAATTCACTCACTAAGCGTAAATCTGTCACTCAAGTCGTCTTCGCCTCTGAAGGTAAGCTCTAGTCGGCTGTCTTCAGCTTCATCATGACGTGGATTTAATGGTTAGGGAGCATCAGTCCAGCTAGAGGATGTGGATAAAGTGATCGCAAAAGATTCCGCCACGCATGCGAGCCCGGGATACCGCTCCCGTTCTCCTACAAGACCTTGCGCCGAATCCTTTTGACTCGCATCTACACCTCTGCAAAGGTGGTCTCTCCCTTATGTGAAGACAAGCATGCTCCTCAAGCTCAACGGAGGGCGTCTTTTAATATATAAAGGTACCTATGCCTAGATCAACGAAATTCACCGAAGTTGAAAACGTTTGGGTCTTGCTTAATGTGCATAATTTTATCGCTTCTTTCTGAGGGCCGTTTTACACTCACTTTAGCACCAAAGAGGCTGACGTCGTGTAAAACTCCCATACGTTTAAGGGATAGTAGTTAGGCCTACGCCATTGAGGTGGCCTGAGAAGAACTCAACTCCCTCATCCACTGATCTAAACTCCTCGACTGTAACAGAAAAATCATTCATTTCCTATAATGCAAACCATGTGAAGCATCGAAGCACTCAATATGTCTGGGGCTGCTCCGTATCTAAGGGAAACTGGAGCACTAACAATTTTGTGCAAGAACAGTTATAAACTCAAAATGGTACCAGAACGTTCTTCACTAGCACCTTTTCCCAACAGTTCAGGGTTCCTAGGCGGCAGCGGCTAAGAAAATGATAGTGGAGTGAGAAAATTATAGCTAATATTAAAGCGATCGATAACCTCCCACCCCAAACCAGGTTGTGCATCGGGAAAGAACAGAGACAGGTTAAGGGAGGAATCTAAAGCGGTTATCGGGCCGTGATGCATAAATTCACCGATGGGTTAGGGCCTCAAAAACCGAGGTACGACAGGGTAGAAGTTCCTCGCGTACTAGTAGGCTGAAGGTGAATTGTACACAGAAATAACATTATAACTTCTATCCAGGTGTAACTGTTAGGTCATACCTGTATTTATAGCAATAGACAAATGGAGGAGTACCTCATGTGTAAATAGTGCATCTTTCTGCCCTAACAAATTTTATGCTGGTGTGGTCGCAAAACTCGTCCTTAGCTTCTTTTATTTTAGCTGGTACGGCACGGGCCGGCGTATACAAGGGAGCCGTCGTGTGTATATAGTTTGTTTGAGTGTTTAACTGGCTGGAAACACATCTGGTATGAAGTTAGGTTTGGAAAGAATGCAAGTAGCATGGTGAATTTTGTTGAAATAATACCTGGGGAACTAGGCAATCAATCGAACGATGTAGACGAAGAAATGATTCTTGATGGCAAGGCAGTGTTCTAAATATACCCCTGGTACTCTGTGGCTGAGATAGGTTGCTTGCTGCATCAATACCAAGTGGATTATTTATGAAAAATAGCGTTTAGAAAATCTAGAATCCTCTCATGCTCGTTCCTAGTAAGAAAAATATTTAAGTAAGAGAAAATGAGAGTGGTAGTGAATAATCTTTCAATGATGATATAAGGCCTTTTATTTTCTACTAAAATACGAATTAGTGGGCTTAAAAATTTATTTTTATCTTTAAATCGCAAATTTGTCTAACTTGGAAGTTTAATCGCATATTTTTTTTATATTTGTCAAAGGAAAGTTTACAGCAAACTTTCGACAAAGATTAAAGATTTTTGAATTTGTTTCAGAATTTTCGGAGAAATTTGAGGTTTAAATAAATTCATTGGAGTGTTTTCTGTCCTAAAAATACCACTGTAAAGATCATTCTCGGTCTAATGAGATTAGATTTGAAACTAGTAGATAATAAAATTAAAAAGGTTTACAGATTTTCTTATTTTGACTGATCTGTTTGCTCTGGTCTCACCCACGCTTTCATTGTGTATCACAAAGGTATTCAAAATAAAAACCTTTATACAAAAATTCCCTAAGGGAAAGCAGAAATACGAATTTCACTCCATTTCAACCCTAATCTCTATATGGTAAAATAAAACGACGTGAGAAATGAAGAAAAAGAATTTATATATTAAACAAGCTCGTTTTCGACAACAAATGATCAAAAGAAAATAGAGAGATTAAAGTTGTTATATGGGCAATAACTAGAATATATTTTCCCTGAATTTAAACGCAAAGCTAACGCGGTCGTCCTTGCAGAGAAAGTTAGAAAGGAATGGAGGTTTTAGAGGTAAAAATACTGAGAGATATAAAGAGAGTCTAGACTACTTGAAGTCAACGGGAATGCAATTAGATCATCTGTTGGCCTTGAGCAAGGGACGCCGTATCATTTACCCAAGTTAAAATTCTAGTCAGGAAACTACTCCTATATTCTCTCCACACACTAACATACGTATTACTTCTCCCAATCCCTCTCTTTGTAGGGAATATTTATGATAAGCTCATAAAATGCAACAAACTTAAAATATCTTCGAAAAGCGGCCACATTAAATGGAAAAGAAACAGGAATAGTTATGGGCCTTCATTTAAATGTCTTTGAATAAATAAAACCGAGAGAATATATTTAAATTTCCTAAAATTTTAAAGTTAAAATTACTACTTTTGTCTTTAGAGTTAACAGAAAAATTTATTTGAGAAATCCTTTTCATTATAGGATATTTATTCGCCTTCATTCATCCTTAGCCGATGGACCAAAGGTGAATTCCTCTAATTTTTCTCGGTCATAACTTTGAATGTTGGTCCTCTTTGTTAAGTGCACGCAAATGTTGATCAACGCTACAATTTCAGTCGAGAACCATTGAAAAGCATCATTGAAGGTTTTCACAAATGGAAAACTAGAAAGATGTAGTATTTTGAAACTTATTCCTCGTAATCAATGAATATGAATATCCAAAAGAGAAAAAAAATCTTGATAAAATTTCGTATATAAGAATATTTAATAAAAGTCCTGAAGAACAACTCCTAGGGAAAACGGCAGCCTAAATAAATATTCTTTCTTAAACAAATGAGATACCAATATTCTGAGAGATAAAGCTTTTATTCAACATTATCCCTTTATGATTGATACGTCAAATTTATTTTGTAATCAAAGGATCAACTATTTAGTAACTTGCAGCAAAAACGAGGATGAAAGCGGCTCAAGGTCAAATACAAATATACACTGAATTATGGATCAAAATTTATTCTTATCTTAACCTGTAAATAAAGATATTTACCTTATTAGAGGATTCTATTGAGAAAAGATCTCTTAAGGGTGCAACAAGTGAAGCATCTGTGCTAAAATTCATATGGAGGAAAAATCAATTGAACAACGAGTACTCTGTATTTGAAAGGAGATCAAATATGAAATAAACTTGCAGGAAGATACACATCATGAATAATTGGATAAAGGAGCGATAAAAATTTAAAATGGTCATAATAGCTTGAATAACTACTAATTTAATCTTTCTGGTTATTTTGGTAATGATCGGCTAAATATATAAATAAATCACGCTCATAAAATATCGTCGCAAAAATCATTTAATTACAAAAAATAACTATAACTTAAAACCGCTATTTTCTTTATTAGGTCAATGATATGTTGTATTGTACCTATCACACAGTAGTTAGCGATTTGAGCTCCCTAATACTTACAATCACATACATGGTCAGCCTGCTATTCTCTCTTTTCTACTTGTAGTTTTGTCTACCACTTTTATATAAATGACAATATATAATTAGGAATTGTAGAACAGTGAATACAAATATTGATTTTTATTCAGGTGACAAAAATACCATGAATCATTTTAAAAGAGAACTTAATGACCACGGTCTCATTGAAGTACGGAGAAGCTGCCACGAAAGCCATTTATATAGAATCACATGTCTCCCTTCGACCCAACTCCCGATTCTCTCTTAATAGGTAAGAAATAAATATTCAGATGGAAGTGTTGAAATCTGCCTCGATGGAGAGGCCTTTAATGGGGGTTGCATTATATAAATGGAGCATAAAATATAGAGAAATGTAATGTTTCGCCGTCTATCCTTTATCCTTGTCATTTCTAGATGTGACATATACCCTTGCTCCTAGTTAAGGAGAAATTGCATATAAAAATATAAAGGATATAATACAAAGCAAGCAAATATAAGTGCTTATCATTATTGGGGAATTACACTGTACGTGTAAATGTATTTTAAGCACATGGTGGGCTTTTGGTTGATACTCTGCTTCTTCTCTGAACTTCGCATATATATATATATATATATATATATATATATATATATATATGTGAAAATTAATCTACAGGAAAATGTGAAGATGAATCCAAGCACTTTTGAACTATATTTGCAAGTTCATTTTCAAGGAATAGCATGCAAATGGAGAAGACAACCTTATATAGGGTACAAAGATACGAAGGTAACGCCCATCACATAGTACAAACCAATGAAAAAACACAAAAACAAGACAGAAAAATACCAATATAAAGAACAATAGGCGACTAATAAGAGACATATGCATCTCTAAAACGATATACGCACAACCATCGGTATAGAGAATCGAATCACTCTCATACCAATCTCGTTCAGGAAAAACCCCTATCTCAGTTTTTCGAAAAGAAATAGCGATATCCCTCACTATTGAGGAATACCAATAGGAAGTTCCACTCGAAAAAAAATTCACCTTTGGTCAAGTCTCATCATCGAGAAGCCCGCAAGCATAACCCAGGAATTGGAATAATCGAACATCCAAAATCCCCCTCGCTTGTATCTTCAAGTCAAGAATCATCGTCACGCGCTCCACACTTAGTTCGGGATCAGCTGTTATTCCCGAATAGACTCCACCAACGTATCATTCGCTCAGAGTGACGGACAGCTGTTTTTTCCAGTCAGCCTCACGTCCTCGACAACTCGTCTCGAATCATCGTATCAAAGAGGTTCTCGTTCAAGGTCATCCAACGCTAGACTCCTTATTAGTTAAAGGTAAAAGGAATCTAACTTATTCATGTTAGTTAGTTACCATTCCGTACTAAAGTGAATTTTTGCGTCAACCATCGCGTAGTACTCATTGTTAGTATTAATTCTTATTTAGATCCTCTTATTATAGCCTTAGTATATTTAAAGTTTTTAAATTTAATTTTTTTATGTAATTAAAAGTATATTTTTGCCCTAGTTGTTTAATTAAACGCTACATATGGCAATATATATATAATATTACAAATCTTCCCTGGTTAAAGAATCAAAAATAAAAGTATAGCACTCTTAGAGAAAAAAGGAAGAGAGTTATTCATGTACGGAATAAACGTACATACATACTCGGCCATATACGACGACAGCTTGCTTGTTCCAACGATTCCAAGAGCGATGCCTTCGAGAGTTTCAAACTCCTGTTATGGTCACGCAAGGCGGTAAGATCGTGGATGAGGTTCCAGACTAAACTCAACCAACAGCAATACTCCAACAGTGAGCCAAGCAGACACGGGCGATATAAGATTCATATGTCTGGCTCTGGCAGAGGAGGGCAGCACATAGAGGGCAGGTGCGACTAAAGCGAGCCTTGATAGACCAAGAATCCGGCAGCTTGATGCAAACAGCCTCACCGAAACCGATGTTCTCAATGTTTTGAGTCGCAGTTAACGCGTCACTGGCCTAGGGCGCACGCATGACCGTCGCGCAGCCACGATCGCCCAAAACAAATTCCTCACTCAGCGAATGGCATTCGTCTCTGTGTTCTTTATTGCCATCTTTGACTCCTAAGTCATATCTAACACAAACATCAGCCGAGGGGACCGGATAACTGATGACGAAACCGATGCTCGAACACGAGCTGGAGCCGACGATATATATATATATATATATATATATATATATATTTGGCTCACTTCAGAACATTCTCTCAACTTTCTTGCTTCTATCACTCTTTTTTAGATTATGTTTGCTTAAATTTCTCATTGTCATATATTATGAAAAACATTCTTCATATTCCGTTTAACAATTTACAAAACTCGAGCAAAATCTATTAACCCTTTACTGCGACTAGTAAAAATACCATGTTGGTTTGAAATTTTATATAGCTACTGCTAGTACATTCATTTTATAGATTAAGTAAGGATGCTCTCGTTCCACGCCGAATGACTGTAAATATCAGACCATGCGCTTACGTTGGCACCATTGCATTGGTTATTATATTTAAAAGTTAATTATTTAATATTGGTTAGTGATATTTGTCTCTTACAATTTGAACAGTAAATACTTTATCTGGTTGCGCCATATGAATATCTTCAAACTATTCCATATAAATTGGTTATGTAGAGTCAAATTTTAACAATTTCATTTTCATTTTCAATGAAAGGATATTAATAATTAGTAAATGCATATTACTTAAATGTATTATTGCATTAATTTATGGTATCCCTTTAGAATTGGCAGCGAGAATATATAAAATGGCAAACATTTAAATGTGTTGTATTAAAACAACGGCTCATTAATTAAAATCACACATTATTATTGCAATATCCTGTTAATGGGAAATTTTCAAAACAAGATTATTATAAGTGGTTCACTTGAGCCTTTTAGGAATGGCTGTGGAAGCTGGTGCGATACCCGGAGCCCTCCTATGTACCTACTTTCTTCAACAACTATCCGCTCTCAATTTTCTCTACCTTCAAGAAGATGGAGGGTGTTGCCGCGGACGAAAGCCCCTGCTAACCTAAAACTGGGATAACAAACACGACTTTCCTTTTCTAGGGCGATGCATGTAGGTAGCTTTTGTAGACTGCTGCACTCTGTACCAGGTAGCACAGCACGTCCTACTGGCCTGAATGTCAGCAAGGAAGGATTCAACCACAGAATTGACCTCCACGCTAGGACCTATCTGTGGAAGCTGGTACGTTAACTCTGAAAATTTATGCACCATTTTCAGAGTGACTGTGCCTTTCTCTACCCTTTTCATTTGCCCTTTCTCCAACTGCCTTCATTTTGGACCATGATTTTAATTTCTCTTCTACTGGAGGTAAGGAATGGTGACCCTGGCCTCTCTAAGGCTAGTCACCAAGCTGAATCCCCCAGTTTAACGCGCCTAAAATGCCATCGGTAGTATTTGATCTATTATCATCAAGTATTGGCCGTGAATGCTTATACTTCCCGTCCTTGGCATAGGCATAGGAAAGCTAAAGAGACCACACTAAGCCGATAACTTGATGGCCTCACATTAGTGCCGCAACGGTTTGGGGCAGTGAATTTCTGAAATTGAATGAGTGAATATAATCAAATTAACCCAATGTTGCTCACCCTTGGTGTTGATTTGGGCTAGGAGCTCAAAACTACACCTTTGCCTGATGGAGGGTTCCTTCTCACCTCTCCTTATTTGTCAAGATCCATTCCCCTTGACCAATTTTGTTCAAATACAAGCAGCTTCAGCACTAAAGAGGAAGTTTCTGACCTTTGCTTTCTCAGGGGGCAATACAACCTATTTGAGTTAGAAACGGAGTATCATCCTTTCATATGTCTACGGATGAGACAGTTTTACCATTAACCCATTATTTAGAGTCGCTCTTGGACGACTTACACCAAATACAGCAGCAGCCCCTCTTACCCTTTCGCATGGGCTGTCCAAATAGGCAGCGAGTAGGTGACCCATAATTAACCACCCCAGTTGGAGTGGTTCGATAGAGCGAACCTCCTTAGAGTGGTAGAGGTGACAAGTCCTGTCGAGGCGTGCCCACCACAATAGTGAACACTTGTGATCTGACCCCAATACAGCTTACGTGACATTTTATAGTATTAGAGTATAAGAATCGTTGCGTGATAATTAGTTACGCTACGACGTCACAGCATGCCGCTAAACGTGCTACCATTTATATGGCTCCTGCCATAATAATCGCACCTACAGACGAGACAAATAGGGAAAACCCTAACTTGACGTAAACATTTCAAAAATATTAAATGATCAATTCGTAATATGCAATTCTAAGTGTGTGAGTGCTAAAAGACACAACCTGCTTGCAAGAATCAATTTCTATTATTTAAGTAACAATAATTTTTTTTCCTTTGGTTTGGGTTTATTGGCATCAAAAGGTTCTGCAAAGTGTTTAAAATGGCATATTTCACTACAACATCTCCACACTTTAATTTCGATATTTGTATACGATACACAAACATTCATTGTTAAATGAAAATTTCGTTCTTGATTCGGTGTGGTCCGTTTTCAGCACAAGAGAAGATTTCAGCATGGTTGAGATTCTAGCCTCCCGCCGGATGGTACGCTGTGTCGCCTGGTACTGTTGGCATCCGGAGGAGTTGCGGCTCCTCCAGGCCTAGGTGCAAATTAAGGAGTCACTGTCACTTCAATTCTAGGATGGGGCTGGGAAAGTTGTTTGACCGTTACTTTAGTTTTTATTAGTATTATTGTTCGTTTTTATTATTAACATTATTATTGTTATCCTTTTTCTTCTTCTTATTATTATTTAGTATGATTTTTATATTATTTGTTAATACTATTTAGTATAATATATTATTATGCATTATAATTCTTTATTATGATTAGTATTAATTATTAGTAGTATGTTATTATTTATTATAAGTGTAGAGGAATTACAACATAAAGCCTCCCGGAGGGCCAGGCGGACATATATGTTAAAGTACCCCCCATTGCGAAGAAAGCAAGAGAATCAAGCCACATGAGGGGAGTCGTGGGAACGTTAGCCGGCGGAAAAACAGTCAAACGGCATACCTTTTTGATCTCCCCGCCGCTTTGGTAGTTGGGAGCGAGCCGCTGTGCCTAGTTGGGCACCAAAGGCCATTAAGCAGCGCTCAAAGGATCCAAATATCTACGAGATCCGTAGGTCCATGGTTAAATCGCTAAAAAGCGGTACCAGTCAAAAGGAACACCAAGGATAGTGATGGTTGGGGGTGTCTCTAATTAACAAACTGACTTGGGCACCGCGGTGCCACCCTCCTCACATCTCGCTCTCCCTTTTGCGGCCACGCCCCTTCCCCCTTAGATGGGGGGGTCACCCACCTATAAATAAGCATCTGAAGGAAAGAGATGAGGATTATTTAAGGAGAGACGATAGAGGATCAGTTCAAGAAGATCGATTCTTCACCCAGTGTCGAATTAACATAGAAAAACGTCACGTTTTGTATTGGTACCAGAACGAACTATCCTTTACAGACTTAGAAGAAGTCTGGCTGGATTATCATTCTTAGTGCCAAACCAGGAATTTTGGCAGCAAGAGAAGAAGATTATTCGGTGAGAGACGATAGAGGACCAGTTTGGGAAGATCGGTCCCTCGCCCAAATTTCGAATTAACTTATAACGTTACGTTTTGTATTGGTGCCAGCCAGAAGCATCCCGCACAAGCTTAGCAAGAAGATTGGCAGAACCAACATTCCTAGTGCCAAACAGTAATTTCGCAAGTAAGATAATAGAAGAACCAGTCACCCTCGAGTGACTCTCAAATTGCGATCTTAATACCAAAAAGAAAAGAAGACTAGGATACTAAGAGGCTTCAAGAGCATGCAGAAGAGCACTCCTTGAGCCTGAGAGTACTACTTCTCCCTCTGCGTTTTTTTACGTAGAATCGCAAAATTAGACATCGTATTCCCCTACCTCCCTCCCATCTCGAGGAAAATCTACCATTGACCGCTCAAACACACCGAAGGGCGAGAAAAGCCATCTAGTGACATCCGGCAACTCCTGATCTTTTCTTTCATGTAAGTTAGAATGACCATTTATAGTCGTATTGCTTTAGTATAAATTTAGTACGAAACTCAAATTAACTGAAGTAGAAACAATTGTTGGTGAATCCCGTCATATGTACCGTTAGACGAGGGAAGCTTAAATTGGAGTTTAATGCTAATCACTATAAAATAACTAATCGGCAATTGGTTTGTTTACTTGGAGCCTATTGTTGATTTGGACATGAATAGATTCTGTAATAGGCCCAGTTTCAAGTATGTTTATCCTTGTTAAACTCATTAGATGCAAATAAATATTTTTACTTTTTTTTGTAGTTAATTGATAAATTTAAAATATATATTTATTTTTGGATAATTCTGGTGTTTCAATGGATCCTTTACGTGTTTAATGGGCTCTCTCCTTAAAACGGATTAAACGCTGTGACACTCTCTCAACAATAAAGTAATTAAAAAGTCCACTCAGCCAATATTGAGGTATTGTTGTCTTTCATAATTAATATGATCAGATTGGTGCTCTAAAGCAAAAACAACAATACCACGACGATAAGTATTATTTATTTTACCATTACCTAACTCCAGTCAACCTTTTCTCTCTGCACTTTGCACCAGGAGGTGTTTCCACCTGTACAGAGTTCGGTTCGCTAGCCATGATACGGTGGTGGCCTGCATGCCATCCCCGAATCACCTAAGCACCAGCCAGAGTCTGATAATAATAGCTGATCACCCACACCCTCCTCGCTTGTGGAACCACCTTTCTTTCCTTCTCTTTATTGCATACCCTCAGTCCTACCCCGTTCCACATTCGCTCTCCTATCCATAGATGTCCTGGACCTCCGGCGCGCTTCTGTCCTCGTATAGCCCTTAGTCGAGCGCTAGTTTATAAGGCGAGGGTCGAAAGCCCGAGGGTTAGGGTATGGGTAGCATGGCCCTGGCATGGGGATAAGGTGGCCAATTGTGACTCGTTAAAATAACGCGGACACCCGGATTATAGAGGGAAGGAAAGTAATGTTCCGGATAATTTTGGAGAGGTCCCTTAAGTCCCACGAGTGAGGTGATAGGTAGCATTAATCTCATATCTGACTCCAAAGATGCTCAAATAATATTCCAACTGGGCTGGGCTACTGAAGGCTTGTGATCGAGAAGGGACTGAGAGGAATCACGTATATAAATAAATGCTCAATTCTAATAAACAAAACAAGAAAATCAAAACGGAGGCTCGTATTTACACGATTACGGTCACAGATTATTTCACTAACGGTAAAGAAAGCGAGTGTTACGTAAAAAAGATTTAGGCGGCTACAACGGGGGCTACGCAAGGCTAAATAAACCGTAGTTAATTATTTACTATCGATCGTCTGTCTGACTTAACTGTCTACCCAATTAAGACAAATTCTCCATTTTTCTTCTTTAAATATTACAGGAAGCGTGGCCTCTGGGATCACAATGTTTTTAGCTCCTCCCAATGGGCTGGATTTTTTTTATCCCATGGTCTCTGAACTTCATCAATAAATAGTGCCTCCAATTTTTCACTTTTTCGATATAATTTTGTCATTTCTGAGATGCAGACAGCTGTCTCGGCCTAATTCCATTCCCAGACGCGAAATGTTCGTTTTTATTACACTATCGCCAAATTATTCTCGGCTTCCCGCTTACTTACTTGACCAGTTTACAAATATATATATATATATATATATATATATATATATATATAGAAGATGTACTACCGGCAACTAATTGTCCTGATCTGTCAAATTTGTGTAGGGTGGATACAATATGTATTCAACCTGAAACAATTAGTTATGAAAAACAGTCAGGGATAGATCAATACAAATATACGGTACAATTCGAAGAGGAAAAGTATTGAGTTAAACTGCCCAGGAAACGCAATGACCAAAAGCTACCAAACAATTACAAATTAGGCTAAAAATAGCGCTAAAATCAAGTTTGAAATAATCTAGGTCCAACGCTAACTATATAAAAAAATATGATGATTTTATTCAGGAGCAGGTAGAGAAAGGATTTATAGAAAAGGTGACTAGTGCTGAATTAACTAGAGACACGCATTAATTACCCAACCTACCCGTAATAAGGGAGAGTAAACTACTCCATTAAGAGTAGTATTCGAATGCAGTGCGAAACTAACAAAAAAGGACTTGTCGAAACCAGGGTTTCCCAACCGAGGCCATATGGGCCCCTAGGGGCCATGGCACATCTGAACGGGGACACAGGAAAATTTTAAGCTTCAGAGGGGCCACACATCTATGAAGGGGGTCACAGGACTCAACCTATTGAAACCTGAATTATAGTTAGGGCAGTACCTATTTTAATTTATGCAGTTGAATTACATTTTAAAAATATTAATACATATATTTTCCCTTTTTTTTATATTTTATTAGCATAATAGGATTTACATTAATCTGTCAACAAATATTTTGCACCTTACAAGCTTATTCTGCGGCGCACTCCATTGTGCGCTTGATCGTTATGCGCCTGGCACCGTTGTTGGCTTGATGAAAATACTTCAGGTGGAACTTAAAATCCTTGCAGTCTGTTTATCAAGTGGTTCGTTGTTATAGTATGTAAGTAGATATTATTTGTTTAGCCTAATACTGCGAAGTTATAGTAATTTTATTAGTTTAAAAAATTATAATAGATTACCACAAGCACAATAATATAAGACTTTTATAAGTAAATACCTGAGCATTTTTGTTTGTAAGTAAAGTGTGCCATTGCTAGGCCTACACCAAATCTTTTTTTTTTACTTCGGTTTCACTTAAACCTTATTTACGAGATTACCATTTAATCTTAGATTCTGATGATTGTACTTATCGTTTTGTATCTGCATTAATTTGAGTAATATATATATGTATATATAATATATTCCTAAAATTAATGCAGATCTACCTCCCTGAGGGAATACATTTCTGCTGTTTTGCATTTAGGTACAGGTACAGAGTACTAGGATGTACAATCAACAACGAAAATTTCGGAAAGGTCCAATTAATAGAAAGGCATTGTTTTGCCGTTCTTTTTTTTGGTATCATATATTTACCATCAAGGGCAAGTATTTAGCACAAAAAGGAAAACAAAATTTTCAATGCAGCTATTTTTATGAGCGTTTCTATTTATTGGACATGTCCGAAATTTTCGTGGCCGACTGTAATGGGAGTTTGTGTTGGGCACATACTTGGTGCTCTGCACAGGGAATGGAGGTTGTTTCTGGGTCTTTTCTCAGAAATACTCTTTCTTTTTCACCGCTGAGATAATCGCCTTTCATTCTGTTGCGGTGAGCTTCGGCTCTAAAATGTAATATATATCATTAATATATTAAATTTCTCCTGCACAGATTACCCATGGCTACGGCGACGAAGAAAAAATGTCGACAATTCTCCAGTGAGTATTTAGCTTATGGTTTTATACATTCACCAGACAATATAACACAGCCATTGTGTCTTATATGTTTGGCTACACTTACTAATGATAGTATGCGACCAATTAAGCTCAAAATACATTTGGAGAATAAGTACAAGGACAAAAAAGACAAAACATTAGATTACTTTAAAAAGGCTGCGGGATGATTTCCAAGCAAGGACCACTATTAAAGATATATTTAGCAAAACAGGAGCAAAACTAGACAAAGGTTTAATTACATCTTATGAGATTTCCAAGCTACGAGTAATAGCGAAATCGGGAAAACCTCATACTATTGGCGAAAAATTGATTTTGCCTTCAGTATCTGTGGTTATTTCAACTGTCATGCAACAAAATTCTCCCAAAATCACTGAAGTCATTCCGCTGAGCAACAATACAGTATTATGACATATTGACGAAATGGCAAAGGATGTGGAGGATAAACTCGTTAAACATTTACAAGTTAAGACCTTTGCATTACAAATTGATGAAACGTTATTACGTGATAACGGAGCCGTTCTCATGGCGTATGTTAGGTTTTGGGATAAAGATCAACTCAGGGAAGAAATGCTTGTTTCCCGCAGCCTTTTGACAGATACTAAAGGTGAAACAATTTTCAAAGAAGTAGTGACCTATTTCAAAGAAAATGATATTCTACTTGGGAATATTATGGCTTGTGAAACTGATGGCGCCGCTGCTATGGTAGGTAGATATAGGCGATTTATTGCACATTTAAAAGTGGCTATATCTAAAGTTTTTGCATACACTGTGTTGTCCACCGTCAAAATCTGAGTGCAAAATCTTAGGAGGACGTCTGAAAGATTCACTTGATAGTGTAATCAAGACAGTAAACCTTATCAAGTCAAATCCACTTTAAGGGCGTCTTTGCCGACAACTCTGTGCTACCAATGAAGAAGGGTTTGAGAGCCTACTTTTGCATACAGAGGTGCGATGGCTTTCTAAGGGCAATTGTCTGAATCGCTTCATTGCACTTTGGGATAGTGTTGTGTTATTTCTGCATGGTAAGCAGCTCGGAGTAAGAATCATTGCTGCCAAATGTGACATATTCTACCTTACAGATATATTTGAAAAGCTAAATATCTTGAACAAACAGCTAGAAGGTAAAAACGCAAATATTTTAACTTACAAAGAGTCTATTTGTGCATTTATGGGGAAAATTAAGCTGTTCAAGACAAATATGGGGCGACAAGAGTTGATACAGTTCCAACCCTCTGCACTATTGAGAGTGAGCTGAAAGAAGATGATAATTTAGTTTACATTGATCATTTGGAGAAATTTCATAGTGATATGGAAGTTACGTTCAGAGATCTTCTACAACTGGACATTCCAGGTTGGGTGGTAAACCCTTTTGGAATTAATGCAGCTGTTGTTGATATCAGATTACAAGAAAGCCTCATTGAGTTACAAAGTGATAAAACTTCTCTGGGTAGATTTAAGCATGGTGTCAGGAACTTATGGACAATTCATGAAATTGCTATGAAATACCCTTTGCTTTGGGACGAAGTAAAATTATATTTTATTGCTTTTCCTACTTCTTATCTGGTTGAGTCGGGTTTTAGTAAAGTGTCACACCTCCTATTAAAAGCTCGCAGCCGCTTAGAAATAGTAAGAAGAGGTGATCTTCGTCTGTCTGTAACAACTATAGAATCTGATATTAAAAAACTTGTGAAACTACATGAACCACAAGGATCGCAGTGAATGAATAAAGAGTTGATGATATATTTATTTCATTTTGCTAAAGGATTTTATCTTTTGTAAGACTAATTATTTATTTTAAAAGAGTATTACATTTTTGTTAACCACTGTTTAATTTTTGCTATGTTTATAGTCCTATATATGTGACAAATATAATTGTACCTGAATACAAATAGCTGTTTTAATCTCTTTTATCCTTTAAAGTAGAGTTAAATTGCATATCACCTACTCAAAATAATGATTATGGGCCGCAGGAAAAAATAAGGTTCCTAAGGGGGCCATAAGCCAAAATCGGTTGGGAACTATTGGTCTTATCGATCGTTTAAACACCGGACACACTATAAGTTATAAATTAATGGAAGATCTGATTAGATTCCGGACAAATAAGTATGCTTATACAGCAGATATAAGTAAAGCTTTCCTTATAAAAGGTTTGCAGGAGGAGGATCGTAATTTTACAAGATTCCTTTGACTGAGTGATCCTTTAGAAAGAGATAGCACAATAGATACTTATAGATTTAAATTAGTATTTTTCAAAGCTACCAGTTTACTACTCTTACTACAAATGACATTAAGTCGGGCATTTGTATAATCACCTGAAAAATAGTAATATAAATAAAATCGGCGCTGTATTACGACAATCAGTTATGAACGGAAATAGATGAAAGATCATTAATTCAATTATTTAATGTTACTAACGAGTTGTTGGAAGAAGCCAATATGCCTTACAAAGGATGGACAACTAACTCAACACAGTTAAACAATATAATAGGTAACGATGACGAGCGAAAAGAAAAGAAATATTGGGATTGAATTGGAATTATAATAAGGATAATATATCAGTAAATAACGTTAAATGGCATGCGGCCACGAGTAATAAAACGCTCTGAAGTAATACAGGTAAAGTATTTGATCCCTTTGGGTTGGTTTCCAATTAATTACTCCTATGAAACTGCTAGTCAAGGAAACTTGGAGTATAAAGTTGGATAGGGAGCAGGATCTTCCCATGGAAATTATAAATACATGGGAAGAAGTGACTCAAAAGCGAAGGAGTTGGATAGTATCGAATATCCAAGGGAGGAATTTAACAGTGGAGAAACGTATGACCTTCACATATTTTGTGTTCTTCGCAAAATGCGTAAGGAGCCTTAGCGTATGTTACAAATTATCGATCCGATCCCGTGCTAATAATCTGAAAATCACGCATCGCACCTATGAAAGAAAAACTTTACCACAATTAGAATGAAAGGCCATGCGTATGGCAGTAAAATTAAGTAAATATTTGAAAGAAGTATTGAACGATATTAAGATACAAAGTACGAGTAGTTATATTTGGTTGGACAGCGAAGTGTCTTTGCAGTGGGTAAAAAATAAAATTTTTAAAATAGTTTATGTACAAAATAGAGTAATAGATATGAGTCGTACAGATCCCCAATGTGACTATAAATATCTGCCTACAAAGAGTAACCCAGCGGACATGTTCACGCTAGAAATCAAGTTTGCCAAATTTAGAGACTCCCGATTATGGTTCAGAGGTCCGGAGTGGTTAAATAGTAAAGATGGCTGGCCTCACCAAAAATTTGAGCCAGATGTTGATTCAGCGAAATCATTGTTAGCCGTGAAATCCGAGCCAATACAATATTTTCTCGATCCCAACAGAATCGGTAGTTGGAATAAATTGATGAAGGTAACTAAACTAGTTTTCACGTTTATTAATAAGACCAGTGGTGATAAGTTTAAATTTAATCCACAAAAATATTGGTTGGAAAATTTGCAAAAATGTTCATGTAAGGAAATTTATGATTATGTTAAAAATAACAAATTTAGTAAACCCCATCATCTAGTTAAAGAGTTTAATTTGTTTCAAAATGAAGGTGTAATACGAGGTAGAAGAAGTATTAGTAATGCAGACTTGCCATACCATACAAGATTCCCGGTTCTCCTTCCGACCAAACATCATATAACATATCTACTCATTAATAACGCGCACGAACAGACCATGCATCAAAGAGTTCAGGAAACTATGAAAATTAAGGAAAAAACTTTTAATCCTCTAAGGCCGACAAAGGGTCAAAAACGTAATAATTAAATGTATTTTGCGCAGAACGTTGGAGGAATGATCCTATCCGTATCCTAAATCTCCTCCATTCCCGAGAGAACGAGAAGAGGATGGTAAGCCCTTCGAGATAGTAGAAGTCGATTATACAGGTGCTATGGACATGACAGCAGTAACATTTTTAAATATATTTAGAAGATTTGTGGCTAGAAGATCCTGTCCCAAAATTATTCTTAGTGATAATGCCACTAATTTTAAACTGGGGCAGATCTGCTCAGTATGATATTGGAGGATAGTGGTGTACAGAAAGAACTAGAGGAAAGACACTGAGAATGGAAATTTATTCTTCCGAGAGCGTCGTGGTTTGGAAGATTCTATGAAAGGCCTATTGGTGTAGTAAAGGGATGTTTAAGGAAAGTGCTATATGGAAAATCCATTAAGATGAATAATCCTTGTACTTTAATAGTTAAAATAGAATGTAGGTTCAATAACAGACCACTTGTACATATAATAACTTAAATGAGCTAAAAACTCTTAGCCGCACCCCATTTAATATATCAATGGCATCTTAATTCCCTACCCGCAATATCCACGTCACCTCAACTAGAGGATCCTACGTTTATGGAAACTGTTCCACTGAGTAGAAGATACTATAAGATATCTAAAATTTTAAAACAATGGTTTGAACCCTGGAAACAGAATTATTTAACCTCTTTAATGGATCGTGTAAATAATAAAGGTGAGAATGATGGTATAAGTAATGGTATTAAGAAAGGGGTAGTGTTGATACATTCTGATAAAAACCGAGAAAACTAAACGTCGGTTTTAAAACAGAAATTATATGAGGGGCAACATGGTGTGGTAAGAACAGCAAAAAAAAACATAAACTAGATTAGGTAGCGTAATACGCACCATTAACAAATTGTATTCACTAGAAAAAATGAATCACCTAATACTAAATCCTCTGATTTAATAAATCTTAATACATAACCCGAAACCTTTAATAAAAAAGGACCAGTAAGTACACTGTCCCAAGAGTTCAGTAAGGACAAAGGGAAGCAACGATATGCAGCCGAGAAGTCACAACAACAGCGGCAAACACTGAAAGACCTAAGTGTCATCTAACGGTTTCTTACCCTGGAGAATGAATGGGATTTAGAATAATTCTCCCGTGAGTCTTCGAATCGTAAAAGGCGAGGAAATGACAGGGAAAAGAGTTGTCGGTAGGAAATTCAAAGTATCTAAGCACGTTCTCTGTGGATACGTCTTGCCAGCTGGATATCTTTGGGCATGATAGTCACTCTCTTGGCGTGGATAGCGCAAAGGTTTGTATCTTCTAATAGACCGACCAAGTAGGCTTCAGAGGCCTCTTGTAGAGCCATTACAGCGGAAGATTGAAAACGAAGATCAGTTTTGAAATCTTGGGCAATTTCGCGAACCAAGCGCTGGAAAGGCAACTTGCGAATCAATAGTTCCGTACTTTTCTGGTAACGACGGATTTCCCGAAGGGCAACGGTTCCGGGACGATACCTGTGGGGTTTCTTAACGCCTCCGGTGGCAGGAGCAGATTTGCGCGCTGCCTTCGTGGCCAATTATTAAAAGTTAATAATGTTGATTGCGTTAATATTTAATGGGATCAAATATCGGATTAATTAAAGATTTAAGAGACGCATGATTAATTTATTGCAATAATATTTATTCTTCTCTTCGGCCTCAGGATGTCGTAAATCTTTACTCCTGGAAACGAAAGTGGGAAGTATTGTCATTAGAGAGATTCCTTTTAATTTGGTTTTCTCTAATTTGCTACATTAAAGTAATTTGGGAGTAGTAAAAATAAAATTTGGGTTAATGGCTTTTAATAAGTGGTCGCCGTTACGTTGAGCTGCCATCTAGCCCAGCTCCTGGTGTGCCGAGAAGCTTTATTTTCTTTCTACTACTACGACTCAAAGCGAGAGGACAGACATCCCAGATCCCGTTAACTATATCTTAAAATTCTATAGGTTGTACATAGTAATTATTAAGGTTTGGCTGGTACCGCGGGCAAGGCCGTAGGTGTTAGAAATCAACAATTTTGGTTTAAATCTTGTAAATACTAATGGATAAATAAACCATTATCCCGCTCTAAGCCTGAGAATAAATCGCCATATCACAGGCTAAGTATATATTAATCTATTCTTTACTGATAATATAGCCACCTATTTGGATCCATTAGGCATATTATACTTAGGCACTGCGAATGGGAATTTTAAATCTACTTTATATTAGAGCCAGTAAGTTGAGATATTATTTTGTACTAAACTATTCTTAAAGCTATTATTTTTCAATTACCAGTTATTTAATTATTTTGATCGTAGTTTCTTGTTCTAATTTTACCAGTGTATAAATTAATATTTAAAAACTTAACAGAAAATTCGCGATAGGTATGCTTGCTAGGAAATAAGCAAGGTAGAGGAAGAAAACCAACGAAATAGAGAGGAAGAATTGAAATAAATGAAAAGGAAGGAGAATAAAGGATAAAAATCATATGAAGTAATATGATAGAAGAAGAGTTGACAACGACTTTCTTAAAAGACTTCCGTTTGAAAAGTCATAACAAGGAAGAATTCAAGATCAGGATAAATCAGGATAAGGATTACTAAATCAACTTTCGGACAATAGGGAAATGCGGGTTACAAGAACTACAAAAGAATTCAGGATGACGCTGATTGCTATAAAAGTTCAAGGGATAACAATGTCGATTAGATCAAGACCCATAGAGATAACAATGATTAATTTATCAAATACAGATCAACAAACAACTCAGAAATGAAAAGAGTGGTTCAAAGGAATCTAGAAAGACAATGACTAATATAAATGAATACAAAGGAACAATGCATTCAGGGGCCTATCAAACCTAGGATGACAAAAACTACCTTATATAACACAATATGTCAAAAATAGTATAATATCATTTAAGATGACGACAAATACGATAGTAGAACGACAAGAAAGCTGTATACTCTCTAAATCCTGTAAAGATATACAAGATTTATTACAAATGCGTAGAATTCAAAATCTTTGCGCCCATTGGCTCATCCGATGTCCCTCTCTACAATAACGGGTGGAAGTGTACGAATAATCTAAGCACAAAATTAAATCATCTTCTCACAAAAGAATTTCAATGCGAGATGCCATTATTAACTCCGAATCAAATTTAGGACGAAATAAGATCATCATTTATCAATGAAAGAAACCGGAAACTCGCATCTTTTGCGTGATTTATGAATATATTCTTAAACATAAATGAAATAGAGACCAGCAGTGACCCCAAAATAAATTCTTAAGCAATTAAACGTTAAAATATGGTAGCAAAATAAAAATAAACGAAAATGTTCTACGAGTATTACTAGAGATTTTTTAAAATGTTTATTCTAAATTGAATTATGAATAAATTTATTTTACTTCTATATGTTTGAATGTGTAGGAGAAACATTTCGCGAGAGTAATGATTAGGTGACGGGCTGAAAATTATTGCAAACAATTTATATAATAATTTCCTTTTCACTCCATATATTTAGTAATCCCAGAAAAAGTTGTTATTTTCAATTTCCAAAATATTAGCGTTAAGAGAATCTTTTTCTTCTTAGTGCCGATATGACGTTCGACGAACTATGGTGCGTTTTCATATTGTAGCATCCATAGTTAACTAGGCCCGATACTGGAGTGGGGGACCCATTTATCCTTCTCCAGGGTTTGAAATCTGAGTTTTTCCTTCTCTTAAGTGGCTACCTGCCATGGGTTCGAGCTCCACATACCCGTACCCACCGTGATGCTCAGTCACGGAGGTAACCTCCCTAGTAAATAGTGTCAGCTAAAAAAGAATCCGAACGGAGTTTCGAACTTCCGATGCAAAGATTGTCGGGCAAGCACACTAACCACTATATTAACCTGGAGGGTGTCAAGAGAATAAAGGTCTCTTGAAATGCATTTAATGTATTATAAGCCAAAAAGATCATTTGAGAAATTAAATCAAGTAAATGATCCAAATTTCCAATTTTGTCCTTTTTTCGCGACTATTTTCAATTTCAAAATTTAAGGATTTGAAAATACTTAAAATTTGCTGCATTTTTAGTGATCACTGTATACGTTTATCAATTTATGGCAATATTATTAATATCTGTCTTTATGGAATAAATATTTACCCTGCGCATCTATCAAACAACGTGACGGGATATACCTCGACACCCCGAACGCCACGCGATATACCGCGACACCCCGAACGCGACGGGATATACCGCGTTGTATTTCGTCACTCTACCAACTCTGCGCAAATGTCTTGAGAGTCGGTTATGCGCAGCCAGCACAAGTTCCGTGTTCTGATATCGTACTCTAATTGAGGTAAAGCACGATTTGCAATTTCACAATTAAGAGAGAACGTTTCCGCGGCTAATCTTATTAAGTATATTTCTGAACTTTTCACTTCCACAACTTAGACACTTACAAGATTATTTTCAATAACTTTATGCGGTGATTTTGCGATAAACTTTACTTATATAAAGGGGGAAATCTTCCATTTTTACTTCTGCTTTATCTCTATTATTTTTACTCCTCTTTATTTTTTCCTTTAATTAATGACGTTCATTTTTTATTTAATAAGTGATATCCTGGTACCTCTTCTAATTTGAGTGGGAGGATATTTTCGGTGAGGGAGTAATTTGGATTGGAGGTCGTCTCCATATATCCATCCTTCGATCCCCTTCTTTACTCACGATGCATTACTCCCTCCCCCCCTTCCTCTTTTGCGAGTAATTCTCTTACGTCTATTTCCACTTCTCTCTTTTTATCGTTGCTTTTTATCCTTATCAATTACCACTACCCTTTGCCCCACGAGCAAGCTTAACCTCGTAAACGTCAGAGAGGGAGGAAAATACAAGAGAGATTTGGGAAATCTTAAATGGCAAGGAATTTTAGCATTTAAAAATCAGTTTAAATTTTGACAACAAACGTATCAATATATAATTTCTTACAAAGCCACGAATATACTTTTCTTCATTTCTCAGAAAGATTTCTTTCAGAACTCTGAAAGTACTGTTACTGATTGCGGTCAGGGCAAGAGAGTGTACTTAATAACAGTATGGGCCATATAGGATTATTGACTCACCGAATACATGATTGTGTTGTGTAATATTAAGTTGATTGATGAGTGGTTGAGAAAACACGAGGATGGCGGCAAAAAAATGCAAGCATAAGTGAAAAGCTGATAAACCAGACAAAGAGGAAACTATATGAGAATGCTTCGTACTACTAGAGATAAAGTGGATATGAGCCATGGTATAGGGCAACTGTTGAACAACTTTAAACAACTTATAATGTATTCTACAAAGGATTTCTTGGGCAGATGTGCTTGAACTGTAAAGAGAAACTGTAATGGAAAACGATGGACTAATGATATAAAAACATGGCGTGAAAAGGAAGTGGGAGATTCAGTTACAAACATGTGATGAAGATAACCTAAATATATACAAGGAAGCAAAAAGACAGTACAATGTAAGATCAGTCGGAGTTTGCAGCATCAAATGAAGCAAAAGAAAGGAAATTTAATGAATATCTGGATAGGAACAGGAAGTTATTTTGGAAGGAAGTTTGAATAAAGAAACTAAGGCAATAAGTATGCAAACATAGGGGATAAAAATCGAAGGGGTGTATTGTGTAGACAAAAGATAAGCTTTGATACAGCCGACCGAAAGAAGGAGTATTAAGAAATTTAATTTTTGGAATGGTTTATGATTCTGGAAAAGGGTTTTATCCTTTTTATTGGAAATCTCTCTGGGAGGTACTAAAACATTACTGAATTATTCTAATTAGACAGATGTGTGTGGTAAAAATATTTTATTCTGTTAGGGAAAATATGGCCTAAGTGACTGGTTTGATATATTGGGGTGTGGTGGTGGTGGTGGTGATGCACAGATACGTGATGTGTATAAGCCGGTTTAATATTCAGTCTCGGGCGGAAGAGTTCGTGTGCGAATCAGCGCGACATCACCTGTGTCGAAAATCAATTTTGTCCTTAAAACTCCTCCGACCAATTGCCAACAAATCAAGGTCCTTTACTCTGTGTCAAATTAGGTAACTAATAATACCATGAATAGCATCTTGAGCGGTTGTTTTGCGAAGTAGAATGAAGAAATCCACTAAAATAAGCGCACCGGGCGATATAAATTAGACGTCAAGTGGAGGTAAATAAAGGAAAACAATAATATATTAATAGGCAAAGTGTGCAAGTAAACGCTAAAACGCCGTTTTTTCGAAACATCGCTCAGGGGCCAATTTTGGCAGATAAGCAAAGGTAGTACTTAGTATGTGATGATGAGAGGTTAAGGAAGGTTCTCAGGTGCTTGTGATGAAGCAACGTTTTGTGTGACATGGTCTGGTCATAATAAAGCGTATCAGCAAACAGAAAGTGACCAATATGACTTTGATTGCACACAAAGGGTGGTAAATTACGCAGTTTGTGAAAGCATATGGGAGTAGGGTACAATTATGTTCGGTCTCTTAACTAAAAATGTCACTCTGACAAAAAGAGGCGAACGGGAATTTCTCTTTGGCCATTTAAAAGATTGTTTTAAGGATTGGAAGCGAAATGTGTTTATTTATGATGGCAAAATGTTCGTACTATACACCTTCGAGACAGCCCAAGTCTATGTATGCACTTATCAATTCGATTAGAAAAATTTCTTATGGCATTCTGTAAAGTGGTGAATTGATGAATGATATGATTTCTCGAAACTCATTCTTCAGTCTTTCTTTTACAAAACTCCATAGAAAGTATTCTAAAGTTGACATGTCAGGTGACCTGGCCGGTTAGGGAAAATATGTCCTATGTGACATTAGTTGTTGATAAAATCGAACTTTAAACCATAACATGGTTGCCCATGCAGTTGGGCTGTAGCGCCATCTTGCTGAAACCATTTGTCAGCATATATCCTATTGACGAAAATGCTTTTTAGCATGCGAAGATATCTGTCAGCGTTAATTGACTGAGCTTTTCCAGTTTCATGACCTCAAAGAAATAAGGCCCATAAATCTTATTTCTGCTTAGTCCACACCAACTATTATCTTTGAGGAGTGTGAAGGTTTGTGAAAATGATTATTTGTTTAAGTTAGTGACTACTTCCGATATTTGGCATGCCTTTGAGATAAACGTGACATTCATCACTGAAAATTATGTTATTTAATACTAATGGCTTATGATCGTACATTTCTTTAACCTTGAAACAAAATAACAACCTGTATTGCTTATCCTGCCTTCAGGTATCTTGATGACATTGACTTTTGTATGGATATAAAGAAAGGTCTTTTTTGAGAAAGGTTCGCACAGCTTTTCTATTCAAATGTGTCTTAGCAGCCAATTTTCTCACTGACTTTGTTTCATCACCATCAATTAAATTATTTGCCTTGTCAATATTCATTTCAATCTTCACACTTTTATTACGACCGGAATTTCCTTTATTTAAATTACGAATTGTTCTGTGTACATTCCACTTGGCGTAATTTCTCCGGATTGTCTCCATATCTTGCTTGAAAATGAAGTATTGATTAAATTAGGAAACCGTGTCGAATCGTTAATTCCACGATAAGTCTGCGTTGTTCAAGAATTAATTGTGCCATATTTGAGAGCCTAAAAGAGAACTGGATAAATGAAATAAATATGAAAATATAAATTGAAAAAAGTATTAATAAAGATTGTAGTAATATCAGTTAAACGTTATAAAAGAAGGTAAAACAACTCTCTATTAAAATAGAATGAGAAAAATAGTGCGAAATCGAAACTTGTGAAATATAAAGTAGGAAATTTTTTGAGTATTAAGTTAATACAAGGTCACCCCCCTAAAACGGGCTCCAACTTTTGATAGCCTTCATTTCTTAATTTTCCTCAGGGATTGAATCAAACTTTGGTGATAACTAGTTGATTGTGTTTAAAAACACCATATCTAAACATGAGACTCTTGGGACTTTTCTTATTTATTCTAGAGCACGTGTTCGAGATGACCTCCTTTATAGCTCTGTGCATTTCTTGAGGCGCAGCACAAAATTGTCCATGACGTCCTTACCATCTGACCGACTAATTGCTGTGATCTCCTCGCTGATGGCTTTCTTTAGTTGCGTGACGGTCCTGGGTCTCCCTGCGTACACTTTTTCTTTAAGGTAGCCTCAGATAAAGAAATCTAGGGGGGGTGGTAGGTATGGTGTGAGAGCTTGCTCCATCTTTCTGGAACCAGAACGTCCCCATAAGCGACGGGAACAGGGTCTGAAGCTCCCTCTTAAAGGTTTTGAGGACCTTAACATACCCTTCCTTGGTGACTGTGACTGTCGCGCCAGATTCCTCGAAGAAAAATGGTCCACTGATGCCTCTGGCTGAGATTGCAGTCCATACCATGCATTTAGTGGAGTGTAGAGGCTTTGTGTCTACCTTATTTGGTCTGGAGGTTTCCCAGAAAACATTTGTCGTCGAGTTAACCTTACTTTCAAGATGGAAGTGAGCTTCATCTGAGGTCCAAAGGAGGTTAAGGAAGGTTGCGGTCTCCTGAATCTTCTCCAGCATCTTGACTGCCATAGCCTTTCTTTGCTCCTTGTCTGAGGCTGTAAGTTTCTGCTTCGGCTGGATTATGTATGGGTATTTCTTTACATTCATTACTACCACTCTCCCACAAGTCTTACGGGATATAACGAGGGACTGACTTCGCTTGCGCACAGAGCGTTTTGGTCTCTGCTGAACTGACTCTCTCACGCTCTCGACCAGCTCAGCTGTACGCTCCTGGAACGTCGTGAATGGCTTGGATGGTTCTCACGGACTGCATTGAGATTCTCCACTATCCCATAGTTCTCGAAGTGGTCCAACCAGTCCAGAATTCGGCTCTTGGAGGGGGCTTTTGCTCATTCGAACTGATGCACGAAAGTGTCCTGCACTTTCTTGAACGAGCATGTCTTGTAGTAATGTTTGTCGCAGTATCTTCTTTGCTGGAGCTCCCATTGAGACCTAGTTGTGTTCACAGGCGTTGCTGCTGTCATGTTTTGCAAAGTAAGGGTGACTAGTGAATGAATAAATGAAAGATATATCACAAAAAGTGTGTGCAGGCCCGTTTTTTTGGATGACCCTGTAATAGTAATGCACATAATAGGGAAATCCATGTATAAAAATAATATATTCGAGATAATTAACAAATGAACTTAATTGAATCTTTAAATTAAAATTGGTCAAATAATAACATTACATAATATGCTAATGTACTCGTAAAGACTAAAAATTATGTAATACTCAGAAAGAAATACTAAAGAATTAATATCACTAAACATATCAAATTTATAATTAATTTGTAACAATACAAATGAGAGAGAATATTTCAATTAGATAAACATACACACACACACGGATATATATATATATATATATATATATATATATATATATATATATATATTTATATATATATAAGGTAGTGAGCGACCGCTTTGATCTCAATTTAACCTACCCTTAGACCACCTGGCTACGCGGAACGCAAAAAAAATTCTTCAGAATTAACAAGCTTTTAAGGCACGCTTCGCAAGGTCGATCGGGGCTATGAAAGAGAAAGAAACTAATAGGGAATTTAATGGACAAAGGAGAATTTAGGTAAACACGCGGCTAATATACAATGTATTAATCTTTCATCAGCGCGAAAGAATGATGAAATGAATCCAGCAAACCGCAAGAAACAGAAAAACAGGAAAACTTTTCTTCGGAAAAAAAAATATTTCCTAATTCGAAAAAATTCCGTACAGGGGTGGGATTCTAACCAAGCGTCCTTTCATCCTCCCTCCTGCCCTGCATGAACTGGCTGAGGTTGGCGCATATTGGACGGTGAGGCAAGAGTGGTTCTTTGGAGCTGGGATATAGGCTGTGAATATTGCCTTTCCTTATCGGAAAGGGTTATTTCTTCCCTCTGAGCGTACTTCTCCATGGCATAGTTACAGGTGCCCTCGTCTAAGTTTTGCTCAGGCCCAGTTGAAGGATCTTATATTTTATGTCACTTTGCCAAACCATGCGAATGATTGGCAAAGTTACAACCTAATACTTCCACTTGGCTCCTGATTCTTTTTCCTTCGGCGATCTTTTCAGTAATTATATGTACTAATTGCAATATGCAGTACTTGCAGAATTATTATGGACTTAAAAAAAATCAAAACTTTTCTACAAAATTGCAAATAAATCTAATTTTATTGATTACATATAGATTTATTTTGACACATTGTTTCCGTTAGTGGACGCTTCTTTCTCGTGCGGTATGATATCAACCAGCTTTCAAAAACCTGTCATTCACTGTTCTTTGGGTAAGGCTAACACCCTTTGCTGCCAGCTAGATAGAAATCTTCATGCAAGATGTTCTTCTGTTCTTAACAGCCTGTTGTATTATTTTTCTATCTGTTTTTGGAGTTTTTTTTATTTTTCGACCACATTTTCCAACCCTTATGGAGTTTGAATCTTGACCGTTATCATTTTTCTTTCCTAATAACACTGAATTTTTAAGTTGAAACAACTAGTTTTTTTTGCTATTTCTTTTTCTTCTAATTGTTTAATTCAGAAAATCGTTTATTTGTCCAATTTTTCGCGGACTCAAATCACTCTGTTTACCCATTTTGGTTTAATTCATTCTTAGCTAAAAAACTACCTAAAAACAGACAGAATCAAACTATTAAAATAACTAATAAACTATCTGAAGCACACACAAACATTGTTGTTAACAGTCACAGGTTAATATAACAGAAAATATCCTATTTGTATTCTAAAGCAAGATACCAACTGAATCACACAGCTAGCTGTGACTTTTTTGAAATGGTCCAATGAAGTGGTGTTCCTTCAGTGTTCCCAATTATACTTACAAATTAACCTAAAGATCTTGGAAATAAAAGTTAAATAGTTGCTCGGTGTTGGTATATAAAAGATAACATTTAAAATCAATGAAATTGGTTTCACTGGCTTAGGGTAAAAAAATTCAAATTGTAAAAAAATCCAGAATAACTCCGCTAGTACTGTATGTGCTTATCAATTTTCCAAAACTGCATTGATAATTATTATATAGGGAGTTTTCACCCATGAGTTACAAAAGACTTAGATTAAGAATTTTTAGAAAAGGTATCCAAGAAATTTGAGGAGAGAAATTGGCTAGTACTTTTCATTGTTCGTTTCCAGGCAGTCGAAGAGTGGGAAATGAGTTCTTTGGATCAATGTGTTTGCGTTTGAAATTTTGATTTAGATTTTTTGGGTACGGAAGACAAAGGAGAGAAAATGGCTAAACCATCTGGAAGCTGTCTTATTAGCCATATTTTCAATTTGCAGCAGGACAAAATAAGCCTTAACATAAGTTTGAACTGTGTCGTAATTATTCAAGAGAAGAAAGAACAGGAACAACATCACGCATTCATGGCGTAGCTAACTTAGTGTCCTGAACGTAATCGTATCTCACTTTTGTGGGATTATCTGGACAGAAGACGCAATCAACGAATTTGGAGATTCTATGGAGCTCTTGACCTCAATGTAGCATGGAATTTCCTAAGAATAGTTTGTTTTGTTCATACATAAGATGCTAAGATTATCTTTTGCCTTTATCAAAGCGATAAGCGGATATTTTGAGGAGTAAAATAAGAATTAAATTGTTCTCTAAATCTAGAACTTTTGTCGTTATATTATATTACAATTAAAATCGATCTAAGATAACTTTATGATTGATTTACTTTCTTTGTACATGTTAATTGTGTATTATTTAAAATAGAGTGCCACTGTCGAGGTATGCTTGTGTAGACTAGCTCGGCGCTCAGAGCCGTATACAGGCACGGGCAGACAGCTGACGAAAATCCCCTTAAGATATTTCTGGGGCGATTAATAAAGAGTGCGTTTACGTTTGACCATGTTTAGACTAATGGCTTGTCAAGTTGACGTTCAAATGGTATATAAAGACAATACCCCCAAATATAATTTTAAGGTTGAGGAATAAGTTCTTGCGTTTTTTTTTAATGTTGTGTTGATTTAAGCTTTGTTGACGGGATTTGTGCACATATTAAGAAACAATAATAAATAATGAGAGCAAAATTGGCAAAGGCTAGGTTACGTCTCTTAACAGCGTAGACTATTAGGTTTTTGCTTGAACTACGTTTTGAAGTTTAATAATAAGTCATTGCGGTTTATTTAAAAGTTCTGTTAATTTAATTTTTGTTCTGTACTCTCAAAATGGAATGTCAAGTTAAAAGAAAGGCGCATTTTCGACACTTGTTGTTATTCATTTTCAATCGAAACGGGAACAGTGCAAACGCAGCAGAAGTTCGTCGCAATATTTGTGCTATATATATATATATATATATATATATATATATATATATATATATATATATATATATATATATATATATATATATATATATATATATATATTTTTATATAAATTGCCCCCTTTTATTATATAATGGGTTAAGGAAAAATTCCTTGCGGTTTTATCTAATTTATTCATTACCATTAACAATTTTTGAAAAACTTAATTTTTAATTGATAACAATATGAAATTTAATCAATAATGTATTCTCTGTTGTTATTTACGACTTCTTCCTAATGTTCAACTAGTTTTTCGATGCCTTTGCAATAAAGCCTCTAGATTTTGACTCGAAGAATTCGTTAAACCAGGTTTTTAATTCCACATCAGTATTGACCGAAACACCGTGCAAATTGTTGCAGAGTGATCTGAACAGATACAAATCCGATGGAGCAAAGTCTGGCAAATATGAAGGATGCGGCAAGATTTCCCAATTAAACGTTTAGATGGCGTCTTTTGTCATTTAGGCAATGTGAGGACGAGCATTGTCGTGTTGCAGAAGGACTCCATAACGTCAATGAGGTCGCTTTTCATGGATAACTTCGGCGAGTCGATACATTTGTTAAACGTAGAATTCTGCAGTGACCATCTCATTGTGCGTAAGGAGCTCATAAAGAATGATGCCTTTACAATTCCACCACACACACAACATTCTCTTTCGTGGATGAAGTCCTTGCTTTAATCGCGGAAGTATTTTTTAAGAAATCTGTCTTATATCCACGAGTAGCCTTGTGACAAGCAAGCTAACCTACGGCAATCGTGGAGCGTTGAAGTTTGTTGCTTTCGCTCAAAGCGTGCGGAACCCATGCACCAAGATTTTAACTTTCCCCATCGAATGAAGGTGATTCACTACAGTTTTCTGATCACACGCCAATTGTACAGCCAATTCTCTAGTCGATTGACGAGGATTTTCATGAAGAAGGTCGTTCAATCGATCTTCATCCAACTTAATGCAGCGACCAGAACGTTCTGCGTCATTAAGATTGAAATGAGCATTTTTGAAACATGAAGACCACCATTGAGCTGTCCTTTCCGAAAAAGCATTTTCTCCGTACAGAGCACAAATATACCGACGAACTTTGGCTGCGTTTGCACTGTTCCTGTTTCGATTGAAAATGAATAACAACAAGTGTCGAAAATGCGCCTTTCTTTCAACTCGACATTTCATTTTAAGGGTACAGAACAAAAATTAAATTAACACAACTTTTAAATAAACCGCAATGACTTATTACTCAACTTCAAGACGTAGCCTAAGCAAAAGCCTAATAGTCTACGCTGTTAAGAGACGTAGCCTAACTTTTGCAAATTTTGCTCTCATTATTTATTATTGTTTCTTAATATGTGCACAAATCACGTCAACAAAGCTTAAATCAACACAACATTAAAAAAAACGCAAGAACTTATTCCTCAACCTTAAAATTATATTTGGGGGTACTCTCTTTATATACCATTTGAACTGCAACTTGACAAACCATTAGTCTAAACCTGGTCAACCGTAAACGCACTCTTTATTAATCGCCCCAGACATATCTTAATGGGATTTTCGTCAGCTGTCTGCCCGTGGAATTAAAAACCTGGTTTAACGAATTCTTCGAGTCAAAATTTAGAGGTTTTATTGCAGAGGCATCGAAAAACTAGTTGAACATTGGGAAGAAGTCGTAAATAACAACAGAGAATACATTATTGATTAAATTGCATATTGTTATCAATTAAAAATTAAGTTTTTCTAAAATTGTTAATGGTAATGAATAAATTAGATAAAACCGCAAGAAATTTTTCCTTAACCCATTATATAATAAAAGGGGGCAATTATATATATATATATATATATATATATATATATATATATATATATATATATATATATATATATATATATATATATATATTACACAAAAGGGGTAAACAAATTACTTATGGTAGTTAAATGAGTTAAGTGAAGATTAACGACGTAATATGGGGATGACGATCAAGATCGCTTTTTCTTCAAGCGCGGGCGAATTGGAGGGAGGGAGGAAGGGGGGGGGGGAGTGGAGACAACGGTGAAGGTCTCCAAGAAGATACTTTCGTCTCACTCGAGACGATTCTGCAGATCGGCAGGGAGTCTCAGTCTCGAATGAACGATATCTTGAAGGGGTGGTGAAGATAAGAGGGCGGCACAACTCTCCAGGAATAAGGGAGCTCGATAGCTTTCCTTTGAACAGGGGCGAAAGCTTAACGAAGGTAGCTCTGCTGACGAGATCTCGACAACGTACAACGACGGGTTACGGGGGTTCACGGAAAACAGACGGCAGTCTCAACGGAGTGGATAGCGAGCTTTCAATCTCCTCGATAGATAGTGAGCTTCGGGTTAAATACCCGGGTGGCTGATCAGATAGACGCCTCAGGGCCTTGCGGTCACTAGGGGATTCTTGGCGCTAGTCTAGGTAAGCACATTTCATGATAAGGCGTCGTTCCGGACGATGAAACTTGCCTCGCTATATGGGGTAGGGTAAATGGGGCTGCACACGGCGTTATCGCAAGGGAGGGGAAGGGGATGGGAGTGGCGTCCGAAAACCAAACACAGCTGTGACAGGGGATTAAGCGAGGGACCGATTCTTCCTATAACTTTCAAAAATTCTCAAGCTGGCGCACGTGGTCTTGAAAGAATAGAGGGATATTTCCAAGGGGTTTTCCTCTCACGGTGGTCCTTCGAGGGCATTTCCTCACAACCACTATTTATGAATATATATATATATATATATATATATCTCGGTGTATGGTGGGAATAGCTTCTCTTCTATACATGTTTTGTTAAAGACCAGAATGTATTTCGACTCTACCAATTTAATTCTAGCACGTTTTAACTCTCAAAGGCAGTTTATTTACATGAGGCTGAAGATAAAAGTCAAGTGTGGAAGATCCATTTTATTTGGTCTTATAGAAAAATATTCAGAATTTTTACAAATTTAAGCCGTAAGCTTTTGCCTTTCTTCAGGCATCTTCAGACGGAATTCTTGGTTATCGTTGGAGCTGGTTTGATCGAAAGATTCTATTCTCGGTGCCTCGTTTAGTGGCGATCTAATTCTTTGGTGAGCAGCATAGAATGAATTTCTTCTTTGTTCTTTGATGTCTCTTATAGGTAGGAGTCAGATTACGGTTCGCTCTTAGCAGAAAAGGTGCAATACTCGCTCCGAGTTTTTCTTGCAAGGGCATTGTTAAGCGTTGGCTGACGCTAATGATGGTCATACCTATATATTGGTCGTTTGGATGATGGTTTAAGTCCTCATAGGGCCATTCAAATTTGTAGACCACATTTGTAGCCTTTGGGATGGATTTTTTTCACCGAGGTTGTTTTTCATTAGTAGGTTGCTGACTTTTTTTGTTTTTTTAAATATATTTGTAAAGATAAATTATTGTCTTTTTATTGGATAGTGTTACTCTTATAATGTTTCCTAGTATTCGTTTTTCTGTTTTGTAGGTATCATTTATTTGGTTCTTGTAGTAGAGTGGTATTATTTTTAGTTTTTCGTTTTCCTCCTGTACCTCAAATTTGAGTTGAGAATTTTCTTCTAAAATGTGTCAAATGCTGTATTGGAGTAGCCGTTGTTTATCAGGATTTATTTGCATGGTCGAAATTCTTCCTTAAGTGTGTTCCACCTTGAGCAGTTCTTGATAGTTGTTCTTATGTATGAGCTCATTACCGATTTTTTATATATCTCGGTGCACTCAGCTTTAGTATTAAGGCATCGACCTCAGTGTGTTCCTTTCCGATAGACAGTGGCGATATATTTTCCGTCGCTGTTCTGTTTTACGTTTACATCCCTGAAGGGAATACAGCCGTTTACACTCGCCTCTTATGCGAATTTGAGAACGGAATGGGATTCCAAGGTTCTTTTTATTTGTAGTAATTGATGTTTCTTCTTAGTTGTAAGGTATGTCATCAGCAAATCTGGTGTAAATTTGGGGTGGATTAGTCAATTTTGTTGAGATCGTTTCCTCTAGTTCGAAAAAGTAGGGTCCAATAGGAACCCCATAGCTGCTCCATCAAATTGACGGTAAATTTTGCCATCTGGGTTTCAGAATGGAGCTTCAGTTGTACATATTCTTAAAAGTTGCTGTAAAATTTGGGGTGACATTCGTGGGGAGGTCAATTTGGGGATTTCGTAGAACACTTTAGAATTATTTTGATTGTTTATTCTATTGGCACATTGGTAAAAAGACTCTCGACATCGAGGGAAGCTGAGATGCCTCCTGGGGTGAACTATGAACAATATCAACGAAATCATAGGGCGAATTTATGGACAATTTGGACGGGACAAATGTCGTAATAATTTAATTTTTTAAACATTTGGCGAGTTTATATGTCGGCGCTGGTACTTGAAAGATGATTGGCGAAGCGGAATGTGATTTGACATTTACGTATATGTATCAAGGGCTATATTCACCTTTAATAGGATAGAGTTGGATTTGATGGGGATATTGTTGTTTATGGATATTAATTTGTTGTTTTTTCTTCAGATGGTCCGTTGTGGCTTTTATAATTTTTTTGAATTTTGAGGTGTCACTTGTTGTTTAGTTTTTGCATGTAATCTTCTTTATTAAGTAGAAAGAAAATTTTGGACTTGTCTGCTATTATAATGATGGTATCATTGTTCTCTCGAAGTTTTTTGAGAGACTCAAAATATAACGGTTAACTCTGGTTGTTTTCCGTTCCTTGCAGCAAAGGCAAAAAATTATCTCAACTGAATCTCCCTAAGCAATTTTAAGGATTTTCACTCCTGACCTCCTAGCTTTGAATTTAACCGGTCTAGATAATCTTCCCCAAGGCTACTATTTGGATTGAATTTTGCTTTCTGGATTTTAAAGAGTACTGACTAGGGGATCTTATGCTTCCTGGGTGACTACTTGGATGAACTGGAACTTTGCTGACCGGCAGATGACAAGAGAAATGTTGGAACGCTTGGCCTCGCAGAGCTCTCAGACAGAAAAGGAAAAGCAGAAGGTTTTCGGTCACTATAAAAAGTAGGGCAAATGTGAGGGTTACGTCAATGGCGTTGAATTCCCTCCTCGAAAGTTTACTGGGCTACTCCTCTCACCCCCCCCCACCCAACGCAAAGTGTTTCTTGTTTATTTTCTCTCTTCAAGTCCGGCCGGCAACAAATATAACCCTTGTTAAAGATCCGAAGTTCTACCATTACTCGGAAGGGAGCCTTATGGTGAATGCAGGGGCTGGACGGGGAAATTCGGGCACGCGCGACGGCCAATAGAATGATGGAGGGTGTGCTCCGAAGCAACCGTCCTGGCAAAGGCTTCAAGGTGAGCGTAGTAAAGGATCACATAGCAGGCTCAACCTCCTCCAGTAAGTCCTCCAAGTTGAAAGCGCCCTTAGCACCTCAAACAATCAACAGTTCCAGGATTTCTGCCTCCAGGAATCCTAATCCCATTTTCTTGAAGTTCTTCGCAATACGTATGCATCAGAGGTAATAAGATAAAAACGCAGAAGAAAATAAAATAAACCATCGATAGAATCATGATGAGAACAACGGTGTCATCGTAACCTTGAGAAAGTTGCTGAAAGCACATCGTCGTAAGCCGCATTCGTATAGAGAAAGGTTTTTCTGAGTCGGCTCTAGTAAGTCCTAGTTTTTATTTGCCACGGATTCAGTGTAGATGCTAGAGGACAGGAAATTACCCAAGGATTACCCGAGATATGGCTATGAATCTTCCAAGTCAACAGGGCCAAGATAAAAGATTTCGCAGATTGCGATCATCAGTGAAGATAAAAAAAGGCTTCGTCGGGAGTTAGCCATCTTCCAGTGAAGAGAAAAAGGCTTAGTCGGAAACAGGAAATGAGTCTTCACAAACGAAGATTACTTTTCTGTCTAATTTAAAGGTCAAACTTTGTAAGGAAAGATCTGTAAAGAAAGTGGTGAAGATGTAAGAAGTAACAATGTGTAGAAGTCATAGCTGAGGATCCTCCGGCACTCAATTGGGCAGGGAAGACAAACTACGGGCTTTGGTGCCAGAAGGACAGCAAAGTTACCACGATACATCAGACATGCTCTTACCACTTCCAATTTAAGTGAGCATGAGTTTCATCTAAGGGGTGAGAGTGGTCCCAAGAATGGGGGCGAGCAAAAAGGAGAGTTCGCAACCATGAAGTTCCCCAAGTCATTGTTGTGATCATTTTGATGGTGGTGCTGAGTTTAGTTTGGTCTGGCGATCCTTCTCCAATTTTTTAGGGGGGAAAATAAATTTAACGACTACTTCAGTTTTCAGGCTTACATGTTTCTACACTTTCTACTAAATCTTTTGATTTAAGTTAGGCAAGCTTAGATAATTATAAAAATAAATTAATTTAATTTATTAAATTTAGTTTTTACTTTCCGAATTGTGATGATGTTTGATGTGTGGAATCCTGGATAATTCCAGCATTTAAAAGCAAAAAAGATGTGGCCACCTTTTTTCAGGAGTACCACATCATAACATACCCAAGTAACATCTACCGTCCCTCGCATTCCATACACACGGGCATTCGCGTTACACTATCTGAGTGGCGCTCTTGCAAACGCGATCGAATCGTGTGGATTTCTGCCAGGATACGAACGTAGAATAGAGTGGATTGGTTCCTTTATCCACCTTAGCTACGCTTATCTAAGCATGGTTCAGGGACATTACCTCAATTACCTTTGTAAAGAGAATCGAGTGAACACTAATGGTACAACAGTGAATTACAACAATTACCTGCAAGAAGTGTGAATGTATTTTATTATATTATTATCAGGTAACTAAAATCGCTCGTCCTTTGTTTAATCCTAAATAGAAAAACGAAAATCGTCTGAACATTTTGAGTTAATTGATACCTTTCATAAATCTTTGCCAAACAATATAAAAGTTTATCTATGCACTTAAATAAAACACTTTTAGATTTAAAGTAAAAATACGTTGAATACCCTTTTGTTTATCTCATTTAAGAACATTCCATTGCAAATATTATTGTTTAAAAAGGAAAAAAAAGTGAAGAATACTGTCAAGATTGTCCAATGGTAATAATAATCACACTGTGGTTATTTACAATTTTGATTAATATTAGAGTTCTAATGATAGGTTTCTATGATTGTTTATATCTCTCTTACCGTAGTGGAGAAAGTGTAGCAAAACCAAGCAAGAGACTTCGAGCGGCTAGCGACGAGAGTCTCCGTGAGTGATTGTGATTTGAGTCAGCAAAACTGCGACAATGCTTTGTAAATAATTCAAGGTGAACATCTTTGAAATTATCCAACGCTTGACAACAACAGTATAGCATTGCACGACTACACATCGCAAGCGTAGTGGAAGATAAACCGAATCGTAGGTTTGTAGTCACTGCCTCTTACGTCATACTAGATTACTTGCCTTGTTCGGATAACCACATTTTATTTTTCTTTAGACCATCTGCTTTGTAATGATTCTTTGATAAGGACGAATTTAAAAAGGTCCAATAATTTTCAAGGTTTTCATTATATATGAGTCTACAATAATAAATACTATGTGAGAAGTGTACGACCATATTAAAAATAATAATTAGTGATATCGACAAACAAAGCCGTCAATCGTAGTGTCGAGTTCGTTTCAGAAGATGGATATGGCATTTCGGAACTGAAAGTAACTTTTATTGCTTTAAACTCAAAAGAAAAGTCGTTAGATGTATATTTGTATCAATTTGTATAATGTAAAAAATACACCCATTTAAGACGAATTAGGGCTTCATTTCTGAGTCTAAGCGTTAAACTAATAATTTTTATGTAAAAAAAAGTATTTATTCATTTAATAAATATTATTTTGGGATCATGACAAGAAGGGAGAACCCAACACCATTTGCAGTCGCTATTCTTCAGAATTGAATATTTGAGTATCGCTATTCTTGAATGTGAATTCCTCAAGGACGTTTCCTAAGCGTCAGACGGTAGGTTTAGGAAATATTAGATTAAGTTAGACTTACCTGACCTAATCAAAACCCACTTTAAATCGAGCCTATAAATTTCAAGTTAGAGTGATTTACCTACTAGAAGATAAACGTTATTCACCCGCAGTTTGCTATAAGGAGGTAATTGAAGTCAGACCAATAATTACTTTTCTCAATAAAAGTTGGGGTCAGGTAAATCACATTGAGGCGAAATCGACACATTCTTAGATGATTTAATTGCTACAACTTAACAGGGTGGGGACGATATTCATTCCCATGATGACTGTCTCCGAAAAAAATAAACCTATTTTGATTTTTTAAGATAGAGCCATCAAATGTGGGGCAGTTTGTCCAAATGACAATTTCTGTCGATTTAACTTGATTAACTCACCTGGTGTTCGATGGAAGCTTCTAGATTTTGTTGTTCTCTCGATAGACCGATTCCACACAAATCAGTCGACGGGTTGTAGTCAGACGAGTTCTCAGGCTAAATGTAAGGTCATGTGTAATCGAAGAAATTTTTCAACAGTCGGACCTGGTTCTTCCGGCTGTTGTGGCTGAGTGCAGAGTCTTGCTGCCAATGGTACGGCCACTCTGCAGCTAACCGGTCGATTTAAAGCTTCACTACTTCTCTAAGAGCAGGGATGTAGAAGACCCACTGTAAAGCAATTCAATCCGATCAATTGGGTAATCATGATTAAGTCGATTAAGATGGTTGAAGAAAAGAAATCAACCGCAGATGAATAATCTGGGCTAACTTTCTGACCCCCATCCGCACACATTTTCGGTGGTAAAATAGCTACCTACTGTGGGTGTCCCACGGTGTGGATGGAGGATTATGATATAACATGTAACACACAAAGAGGTGCAGCGACAAATTAGTAAAATCATTTGCGTTTACTACATGGGTGTGGAATCGTTTTATTATGACGCCAGGGTTGCCACTTTACTATCTCCCAAGCTCAGAAACAATGTCTAGGCATATTTCATTTACTAATATTAAACATAAAATCATTACAGATTAAGTGTGGAATGAAAGGGACCTTTGGCTCAGAAAAGAATGTCTAGACATATCTCAATTACTAAAATCAGATATAAAATCATTAAATCCATCCAGACGAGATATATCATGGACGGAGGTATATTATGAGCTGCTATTCCAATAAAACCTATTACATAATTTATTTAAAAATACAAATATATATAATTTATATATAAATTAAAGATAGAATCATTATCACAATACTAACAATATCAATTAAATATTCATATATAAAATTTAATCATGAGCTACTTGTTAGCCATTTTTTAATTTTCATTCTTCATATCTGCACTGTGAATCAAAACTTGGATCAGTTTTGAGGGTTCACTATGAAAATTCTCTTAATATTTATTATTGTACGCAAAATGGCACAACTCGTGGGCGAAGAAGTCGATAGTAAAAAAAAAGAAATATATAACCGATAATGAATTTGAAGCGCGCTTCGTTCGCAAGTTCGTTCAACTCGAGAAGTGGGTGGAAGTGGAGGGGACGAAAGGGAGAGGTGGAGGGGCGTGGCGAATGGGAAATGGCAAGGGGGTGGGAGCGGAGGAGGAGGGTCGTAAAGCTCGCTTTACTCGCAAGTGGGTACGTCTGAGGGGAAATGGGTTTGAAGATCGCTCGCAAATTCGAACAAATGAGGGGAAATAACAAGAGGTGGGTAGAACCTTATGACCTCAAAACCAATCATAGACTTCACTCGAGATAAATAGTCTACTGATCTACCCAATCTAGAATATTATACACTAAAATTTTGGGGCGCTAGACACTGCCTACAATGGCTCCTATAGGAAGGCTATCTTAATTATTCGGCTTTACGCGACACAGAAGAATACTTTATCTCGGCTTCCCTAACCCCAAGAGCCTGAAGAAAAAAAAATTAAATAGGAATAAATAAGAACTAAGAACGAAGAGACTCCCACACTGCTGTATACGACCGTATCGAATACTCCATCGATCCCTCCCTTCGAGGCTAGCAGTGGTTGTTACAAGGCAGGTTGTATTCTCCTTCATAACTTTAAGTAGGACGAGTACTAATCGGCCAAGTGCAAACCCAACCGTGCTGTTGAAAAGCAATAGAGCTCGACGCTCGCATCCCCACCCCCAAGCCTTTCTATCGGGTACAAAAGTCCTTGGATACCAGATCCACCAGGAATAGTAGTTTCCCTTTTGTCGGTCGTGTACGTTTGTGTGTACGTGGTCACTGATCCCGCCTGGAGCTGACGTGTGTAACCCTTTTGCCCATTTAGTTCTTTTGTATTTCTAGGTTGTATCCATTATTTTATTTTTGTTTGTACAGTAGTAAAGATTATTTTGTTTCATCCAGTTTGATATCCAAAACCTTCTAGTTAGTTCATTTAATTCGGCCAAGGAAAATAGTCACTCTTACACGATTCAGTGCAACCCACATTTAAAGTGCATCGTTCAGAGCAAGGCCCAATCACAGTGTCCTGCGGGCTTGCGACTATACGCAGTTTTTACCTATACATTATCGTACATCATTTATCTTGCAAAAATTATTGGAGATGTGATAGAAATAACAGCTGATCTGTATTTAATGGTACTTTACAGTAGATCTACTCATATTGTGGATAATATATTAATAGAGAACCACATATAATTACAAGTGGTTTGAAAGTAGGATAAAGGATTAATAATACTGGTCAACACACTTTTTGCTGACTAATGTTTTGTGGTTGTTTTTAACTAATTTTTTAACAAATATGGCATCCTTTTTTTGTAACACATCAGCTTTTCATTTTACAGCATGTATTTACTCGGTAATGATACTTTCTTAAGTGTTATTTAGAGCTTCAAACCATAGCTTAAAAGGTCAAAATAATTTGAAAGGATAAATGCATTATAAGATAATATTGCCTATTACTAAATACATACAGGTTATTTTTCTAATATAATGGAGAAAACACAAGTAACCATACACATACCTATACATTCATGGAAGAAATTTTCGCTTGTGAGTGTGTCTGGAGTGTTTGATGTCACACAGTCTCGTTGAATACTCCAACAGTAGTCTGCCATTATGTTTGTATTCCATCGTTAATGATATCTTTCCTACATAATCATGATATTTGATGAAAACGCTCTCCGTGTTCATCACTCACGTTGCCAAGATTAGCAAGAAATTCATCAAGATGGCTCTTGAGGAAATGAACCTGCATGCTCATGGGGCAGCCTAAACGATGAAAGCTATCAAGTGGTGTCTCTACCACACCCATGGAGTTAGCAGCCTTTTTTTTCTAAAAATCCTTTCACAACAGCCACAAATGAATCCCATGCTCGTTTTTCTATGTCAGTCATCGAACTCGATAAGTTTTGGTTTCCCATTAACTTTCTGATTTGTTGGCCATCAGAAACTCCAGCCTTTATTTTATCATAACTTAAGCCATAAAATATTGTACATATGAATTTGAAACAGGCACCCCCCATATTAAGAGCTTTCACAAATTGTTTCATCAGCCCAAATTTAATATGACGGGGTGCGAAGATGATTTTCTCTCGCTTAACAAGTCGTTGGTGTAAAATAATCCTTTCTCCAACAGTCAAACTTTCTCTCACTGGCCAGAGTTTTGGTTCCCAATGTTTGTTTTTGGCTCGGCTGTCCCATAAACACAGGAAACAGGGATATTTTGTATAGCCTCCTTGTTGGCCAAGTAAAAAATTTATAATTTTCAGATCCACACATATGTTCCATTTGTGATCAACATATATGAGTAAATCTAATACAGATATTGTGTGTTTATGCTTCTCTTTTAAATGCAAAGAATGGCCAAACGAATCACACTGGACAAGTATCCATTATGGAGTAAAATGCATTTTACACTCTTCTTTGAACTATCTATAAAAAGTCTCCATTCACTTGGATCATACTATGAAAAACCCATCGCGTTTAACAGTCCCACCACGTCACAACATTAAACAGAATCTTCTTTAGGTTTAAAGAATGCCAAGATCTCTCTCTCTCTCTCTCTCTCTCTCTCTTTCTCTCTCTCTCTCTCTCTCTGTTCCAATAAAAAGTTACATTTGTTTTTGCCTGCAACAAATTCTACTATTTAAGTCTAGAAACTAACACTTCTGCAAAATCTTTTGACCGGCCTAGGTCTCTAACTAAATCATTCAGTTCTAATTGGCTGAAGTTTCCACATTATTGGGTCGATGTATGAAGAAGTCTGGATCAGTGTAAAGTTCATTGCTAACATCAGATTAAAGTGTATCACTTACATCGTCCAGTGGAGGAAGTTTCTTGAATGCAGATACTGGAATTTCATCTGAATGAAGCACTGGGCGAATTGCTGAATCAAGATTTGGGTAACTTATTTTATGTAGCATTTTCTTGCTATAACCAGAATCTTTGTGAGACAAAAGTAACAATCGCTTACATCGTTTTCTGGCAACAATACAATTGCGAAATTACGCATTAAGTTCATTTCTAATTAACAATCTAGGGTAAGGTGCATTTTTTGCGGAGATAAACATTAACATGTAACACTAGAAGTAGTAAAGCTAATTTCTAAGAAAATTATCAAATTTATTTTTTTATAAAAATAGGCAAGGTTTAATTAATAGTTCCTGAAGACTTAACTGGTACTTATATGGAAACTGTCGAGGTATACCTGTGTAGACTAGCTCAGGGCTCAGTCTTAGGCAAGTACGGGCAGAGTTGACCGGGTTTAGATTAATAGCTTGCCAAAGGATATATAAAGACAATACCCCCAAATATAATTTTAGTATATATGAAAAAAGGGGAAATATATATATATATATATATATATATATATATATATATATATATATATATATATATATATATATAATATATATACAAAAGGGACAACAAATTACATATGATGGTTACATGAATTAAATTATGATTAACAGGGTAATCTGGGGATGCCCATACACGATCGCTTTACCTTCAATCGCGGACGAATTAGATGGAAGACAACGGCGCAGGTCTTCAAGAAGATACTTCGGGCAGTCGTGACTCGGAGGACTTGAAGATAGGGTTTTATTACTTCGCGATGAAGAATGAGATTTTCTCAGCTCCAGAGAGACGTATTCTCAACTCGGGATGATTCTACTGATCGGCAAAGAGTCTCAGTCTCGAAAGAACGGAATCTTGAAGGGGTGGTGAAGATGAGAGGGCCACACAACTCTGCGGGAAGAAGGGGGCTCGATAGATTTCCTCTGAACAGGGGCCAAAGCTTAACGGGGGTAGATCTGCTGACGAAATCTTCGACGATGTATGACGAAGAGTTATGGGGGGTCACGGGAAACACACGGCAGTCTGGACGGAGTGAAGGGATGGCTTTCAATCTCTTCGAGAGATGGTGAGCTTCGGATTAAATATCAGGATGGCTGTTCTGCTCGATGCCTTAGAGCCTTGCTGTCCCTAGGTGATTCTTAGCATCAGTCTAGCAAACACAATTCATGATAATGCGCCATTCTAGACGATCAAACTCGCATCGCGATATGGGGGTAGGGTTAATATGGCCACGCATGGTTTTATCGCAGGTGAGGGAAGACGATCGGCTTCTGCAAACAAACACAGCTGAAGCAGGAGATTAAGCGAGTGACGGATTCTTCCTCGACTTTCTAAAATTCTCACGCTGTCTCACACGGTCTTGAGAGAATAGAGGCGTATCGCTAAGGGGCTTCCCTTCACCGTGGCTCTTAGATGGCATTCCCTCACACACCTCCCTTTCCGAACTTGACGTTTTCCCAATTTGAAGAAGAGGAAAAAGGGCATCCCCAAACATGGGAGGAGTCTACAGGTCCACAATAAGGGTACCTTAAAATTTAAGTTGACACAACGGTCACAAAATGAATGAATTACTTCCGTTTAATCCCTGGGGCAGGGTATACTTAAAAAGGGTGTGGTCGTTAATCACGGCCATCCAAAAAACAATACACAAAGTAAATAAATGGAAGTTACAAAAAAATCAAAAGGATTCATTCATAAAACGGTAGTAGAACCATATATCAATAAAATTAAAGAAACATACCATACAAAAAACAACAAAAAAACACACACAAAGGACAAATTTTTGGTAATGTGGAAACAGAGGTAATTAATGTGCTATAGGCGTAATGACGCTTGCTAGGACCTATAGTGAGGCCGTTTTCACGAAGCCTATTGAAAAGCGATTGTAGGGAGGTAAGATACTGGTCCCATGTACGGTGGTGATAGCGCTTAAGCATATTCGCATGATACAATTTGTTCCCTGAGGGGGTCTGTATTATGTAATCCACCCGACCACGGGGTTCGAGGATTGAGAAAGGGCCTTTCCATTAGGACAAGATCTTGCTTGTCTCCATTGGTAGGGGGAGCAGCACATCTTCACCAGGCTTGACTCGCCTTTCTATGGACCTAACGTCAAAATAGGTCCTATATTTTTCTAAATTTGGGTCCGAATTTTTGTACGCTAGAACAGAGCATTCTTCCAAGCGGTTATGAAGATCTAGCACGTAAGAATACGAGGAATTGATCTCCTCATCTAGGCGTGGATTATAAAAAAGTTCATTCAAAATGCTCTTTGGTCCGCGTACATTTCGGCCATACAAGAGCTCAAAGGAGGCAAATCATTAAGTTCGGTGCGGGATTTCTCTGCAGGCGAACAGGGTAACTGGCAGGTATCGATCACATTCTTGGGGCTGAACATGGCACAACCTTTTCAGAATGGTCTTCAGAATGCCATTCAACTTTTCACAGACGCCGTTAGCGGCGGGGTGAAAAAGGGAAGTGAACAACGGCTTGATCGTAAGGAGCACTTATTTAGTGGATTTTATTACTAGGACCAGAACGAAATTGGGAGTTTTGGGGACAGTGAGTCCACACATGGCCGGGAACTGCGTAAGAAAAACAAATTATGAGCCTTCGAGGGTAATCCGACGTTGGGGGATTATTTATAAGGGGCTTAATATCCCTCTATTCTGGCGGGGAATAGTACATGGGTTTAAAAGGACCAGGTACCTTCACAAACTTGGGCGAATTCTTCGGGGGAAATTTGGAGAGGTTATTTTTACTTTTATGGATGGGGGATGAGACTTCTTGTGGTCTTTCGGGTAAAGATGGTGGCTTGATGCGTGCACATCCGCTTCTTCTAAGCATTCCTTGAAAGAAGACACGCGTCTTTCCTTCACGAATGCGCAGATTTCAGATGATAGTGCCACTATCAATTAAACCCGTAGAACGAAATCAATTAGGGACTCGTAGTCGCGGTTGACTTGAGCTGAGTCCAACCAGAACTGGAAAGTTGTCTGGAGGGAAAATCCAAATTGACGGTAGGTCTAGCCGGGGATTATTCTCGCCTGGCGGAACACTTTGACCTATAGTAATCGGGATTCATATTAAGCGCCGATAATAATTCGGACTTGAGGGAGGAGTAGTCGAGAGTAGCCTCAGCTGGGAGTGAAATAAAGATTTCTCAGAGGTTAGTATTAAAGAGAGAAAGTACTCGAGCGACTCCATTAGCTTCAATATCCCAGTGGATCACTTCGAAAATTTGATCAAAGTGAGTTAAGTAGGCGCTGAAATCTTCGCCGTCCTTAAACACTGGCAACTTTACCGAAGGGGTTTGGGGGCATTCATTTCTAGAGCTAACAGAAAGGGTCTCCAAATGATTCATGTTAAGTTCACGCTCATGCTGACGAATTCTTTCTCTTTCTCTCTCTTCAGCTTCTCTTCGTTCTTTTTCAGCTTCTTTTAGTTCTTTTATCTTCTATCTTCAGCTTCTCTCTGTTCTTTTCCTCTTTTATCTTCAGCTTCTCTTTGCTATTTTTTCTTTTCTTCAGCTTCTCTTTGCAATTTTTCTTTTTCTCTTCAGCTTCTCTTTGTTCTGGTTTTACTGCCCATTTATTTCTTTCTTCTTCCTGAAGATATGCAACTAGGTCCTTGCCTGACAACCCAAGGATCTCCCCTTGTTGATGGAAACGCTCAAATAAGGATATCTTCTTGGTGTAAATAAATGCACTTCTGACCGCTCGGCGCACCCAAGGAACTTATGGAAAAGATTCTGCAGCTCTGACGATCGTATTAAAAATCCTAACGAAGATTTTGTTACGAACAGATTAAACGCAATATAGAAAATAATTCAAATCTTGATCTCTATGTGACCAATGATTACAGGCCTTTAATCCTGCACGGGGATTAGTAGGGGTTTTTAGGGGGAGATCGTCCCCCCCAAAAAACCAACACAAACACAACGAAAATAAAATTAGGAAAAATGGTCACCACAAAAAATGATCAATAAAAAAAGAAGAAGAATTAGTTCCACTTTCTTTGGATATCCTTGAAACGAACTTGGCAAACTGGTTACTGATCAACTTAACTTGGAAAGGGGGTAACTTGGAAACCAAAAATAACCCAACTGTATTTGTCATTAGATAAAGATAAGGATAGTGATTCAGAATCGGTTTTTCACTACAAAAGTAGCCAACTATACCTGACACTAGATAAATATAATGGTATATATATATATATATATATATATATATATATATATATATATATATATATATATAAATATAACGGGTGGCCCAAAAGTTACTTCACATTTAAAAAAAATAATAACACAAAAACTAATTGAGGTATAAATGTGGGTGATATATAAAATGGAAGATGAGATCTTGGGGTTTTATTGTAGTATAAAAGTTACTTCACATTTTTAGTGTGTATCTATAATACGTATATAAATAATATAATACACAATAATACCCGACTAATTATTAACCCAGAATGGCAAAGATACAGCAAAGAACAGCGAGCAAGAATTGTGACTACTTATTTAAAACATAATTAATCAATGAAACAATCCCTCGAGGTATTGCCTTCTTGCAATGGTATCAAGGTTTAGAGAATCCGGGTCTACAGGTGATAAAGAACGCTCCGGTAGACCGAGATCTTTGCGAAATGCAAGTGTCATTCAGCGTGTGTTAACCAGTGTTCAACAACAGCCACAAACGTCAACTAGGATAAGTGCCAGTCAACTAGGAATTTCTCGAACATCATTGCAACGCATCCTAACAAAAGAATTGAAACTTCATCTATACAAAATTTAAATAACTCAACAATTAAATATTGCAGACCATCTAAAAAGAATAAACTTTGCACGCGCATTTTTGGGACTAACAAATGATCCGACTTTTACCTCGCACCTAATCATGTCCGATAAAGCCCATTTTCACATTACTGGATACGTTAATAAACAAAATTGCAGATTCTGGTGTGCTGAGAACCCCATGATAATTCAAGAGCAGCCTCTACATGCACAGAAAGTTCCGGTCTGGTACGGCATAACCAGTTCGATAATCATTGGTCCCTACTTCTTCGAGGATGCTGACGGAAATACAGTGACAGTCACAAGGAACACTTACAGAGAAATGATACAAGATTATTTATTGCTAGAACTGAAAGATTTGGATATGCACGATATGTGGTTTCAACAAGATGGGGCGACACCACACACAGCGAGAGAAACCATGGCAACACTAAGAACAGCCTTTCCTGGTCGGTTAATTTCACGTTTAGGTGACGTTTCTTAGCCACCACGATCACCTGATTTTACTCCTCCAGAATTTTTCCTTTAGGGATACCTCAAAGAAAAGGTATACGTAAATAAACCTAATAATTTCAAGAATTGAAACAAAACATCATTGAAGAAATCGACAAAATCACTCCTGATGTTTTGAAGAATGTCATTGAAAATATGGTGCAAAGAGAATCCGCCTTTGTTTTAACAATAATGGAGAACACTTGAAGGATATTATATTTAAATAATAAAAATCCAAGAATCCCTCTTTCATTTTATATATCACCCACTTTAAACAACTTAATTAGTTCTGGTGTTATTAATTTTTAAAAATGTGAATAATTATAAGGGCAGGGCGAACAATCGAAAATAAGTTAGATCAGGGGGTATGTAATCAAAGCGGATATTAATAGATGGAGCGAAGCAAGTAATTCAATAAAGTTAATAAAAATTAATTAATTAACGAAAGTGATGAATTGTGTGGTAGGTTTATGAAGGTATGAAAATGTTTTCTAGTTTGCCCTGGTGTTAGGGCATCACTAGCATACGTCTAATTTTTTCTATTTTATAATGTATTCTTCCTTGGTCAGTAATGGTGCTGACTGTCATTGACAGCCAGTTTCCTGCATTGTTATATATATATATATATATTAGGGTGATGACCTTTTTACAACCTCATATCCCTGTGTTATAATTTGATGAGCTTTAATTAAAGATTATATAAAAATCTTCCTTTCAAGGTGATTTGCTAAAAAAAAACTCACGCACAAAATGATTTTAAAAATTTTATTTGTCAGCTTTTTTGTCCAGTTTTTGAAGTCACTTGCAGCATATACAAGATTGAACACAAACTTATGAGTCACATATATATAACATTATATAGTGTCATCAAACACAAAAGAATGTAAATTAGTTACAATAATGTCATTGGACAGGATGAATCTCAGTGATAGGTTGTCCTTGTTGTGGCAGGACCCGTGCAAGTCTTGCATAACTTTGACTGCACGCTCACAGCACTGGTTGCTTCAAGAAATATTGATTGGAGATTCATCTGTTTTCCAGTGGGTTTTCTGATAGTTCATAAAAATCTTCATCGCGGAACAAGTGGGTGCTGAAACAATGGTCAGCCCATGAATAAGAAATGAATGAACAGATTTTATGTAACCTGCTCCAGGTGACAGGCATCAGAATGAACGCAAGAAGGGCTAGAATGGCACGAGAGTTCTAAGGTGCATTGCTGATGTTTGGGATCTTTTGAAACTTTACAAAGGGGACCTCATTCATCTCAGTGAAGTGACAGAAGACATGCGTGAGGTGATAGAGAAACTTCATATCGTCTCTCCATCCGCTTGTTTCCTTAATCTCAGTTTTACCGTTGCTGAAGGCTGCTTTCAATTTATCATAATTACTCATCAAATTCTGCACAAAGAAGTACTCTATTTTTGGTGTTTTAGTCGACCTATGGAACTCCTCGCCCATAACAACCCGAAGAATCCGATCCAGGACATAGTGCCTGCAACTGATGAACTTGGGTTTGGAGGGACCTTTATCTTCGAACATTTTCTGCAGTCGAACAACAACTCCTGTCTTTTTGCCGGTATTCATGCTTGTTGTGTCGGCAACAAGCATAAAAATTGATCCCCACAGGTTGAACTCCTCTAACACACCCTAGAGCCCTTTTGCAATTGTTAAAGCTTTCTCATCCTTCAATTTGAGCGTAGCCAACTTTATTTCTTTCGCTTCATTCTTGAGGACCTTGACCTGATATTCAAAGTCCTCAATGCGTTTGCCGTCAAAGTGTAAGCTCCACTTTTCCAGATGAAGCGTGCTCACCAAGTGCTTCTTCACCCGAGCAGCTCTCATGTAGATAGCCTCGTGGATTGCTGACTGACATGGGGTCGGGATTTCAATCCTCAAGCCTTCTTTCCTTTACGTCCCCAATTATGTCTATCAAAGTGGACCGACATAGATGGAACGAGGCTAGATGAATGGCAGTTCAGTTTATTTCAACTTCGCAACTCCGTCGAGGGAGGGGGGGGGGGGGAGTTAGGTCGACATTAAGTGGCCTAGGAACTGGTTAATAAGGTTTTCCTGAGAGTTCCCGTGGGGATGATTAAGTGAATACGATGTTTTGAAGTTGCCTTCCACAATCTTTTCCTTCTTTATCGAGTAAGAGATGTAGATTTAGCGTAGTTTTCTAAGTGAATTATTCTGCCTTCAATAAAGTTAAATTTTGTTTTTGTTTGTATAGGTTTATTGTGCAATAGCATACATTTATACATAATCTAATACAAATACAATAATAATATGATATAATAATATATAAATACACATAATATAAGCGTACACATTACACAAAGCGGGAAGCCCGCTAGTTTTGGCGTGCAGCGGACGCGGCGGAGCGTCCCACGCGTTTCTTATCTGCTGCAAGTGGGTGGCGGCGGTCCTCACCACCCGTCGCCCGGCTGGGCACGGGCAGCGATCAGCGCGGAGGGGCTTCTGTTCTCAGCACCTCCAGCAGCTCGTTTGTTGGGGTGTGGTGGACCACCTGGGCGGCTCTTGCCTCTTGCGTCCTCAGTACAGAGGGAGGGGCTGGCGCTCGCTCTGGCCTGAGGCGGGCGGTGGCTAGGCAGGAGAGGAGGTAGTGCACCAGTGGGCGCCGGGAGCGGCCTCCATAGTGTTCGCACTTCCCTGCCACAAAGTCAGCGTGTAGTTCTTCCCGCGTGGAGTAACCCAGCCTCACACGCTGTAGCAGCACGCCGTTCGCTCTGGGCTGCTGGAAGGATGCGTTCAGTGGGCGATAGGCTGTGGCTGCAGCAAATCACGCCGTTTGCCTCTTAGTTGCTTCCCATGCTTGGTGCTGCTGGTGGGTGTTGTGGGCGGCCCTGTGTTTGGCCTCAACTTTGAGCTGCTGAAGGCTGGGGCGCACGGTCCATGTGATGGTGGGGCCGTGGGCGGCTCGCTTTGCAGCCTTGTTGCCGCGCACGCCATCGTGGCTGGGAATCCAGTGGATCTAGACACGCCTGCCACGAGCTGCCAGGTTCTGCAGGGTGCACAGGATGGTGGTCGTGATGTGGATGTTGTTTCTGGTGTGGGCGTGGGCGTGGGCGTGCTGCAGCGCCTGCAATCCCGACCGAGAGTCCGTATGTATCATCACAGTGGCCTCCCGGTGGAGCACAGCGTGCTGGAGGGCGTGCAGGATTGCTACCAGCTCCGTCTGGAGGGTGGAGCAGTGGTCTGCTGTCCTCCATGCCTGCGTCAGGCCGCTCGTAACGAAGGCGGCGCTGCGTGACCTCAGACATGGCCCTGAGGCAGTTTGCTTTGCTGGCGGGCAGCTGTGTGGCGGTGGAGGGCTCCCATGGTGGTGGTGGAACGTAGGCGGGGTTGGGGGTATTGGGGTCGTGCCACAGCCAGTTCCATGCCTGGTTGAGGATGTTGGTTACTAGGCTGACGTTTACGAGCCACCTGTTGTTACGCAGGCACTCGATGCCCTGCGTTACGGCGCTTCGGAGTCTCCTCTGCGCAACACCCTCCACGTCGCGCTGGAGCACTCTGGCCACCCGACAGGCCACAATGCAATCCACCCTGGCGGTGAGGGGCACTAGGCTGGCCTCGCTCTGCATGACACAGGCACTGCACCACCTCGTTGCCCCCACATGGTCCCCATGGCGGTTATTTGCATCACCTCCAGGCGCTGTTGCTGCTGCGGGGGTAGCGATACAAGAACCGGTGCACTGTAGTCCACTAGAGAGCGCACTGCCTGCAGGTAGTAGAGGCTGAGGACGGGGAAGGTTGCACCAACGCTTAATGAGGTTGAGAAGCTCTTCCTCATCCTGTATATTCAGCGGAGATTTCCTCTTCTTGTTTCCATTTTATTAAATCAATACACCATCACATGAATGGCCCTGTTTACTCTGATATTAAATGGGGCAAATAATATATATTTCGCATTAATCGAATTAGGTCACGAAGAAAGAGATCTACTGCTTAAATAAACGGTGGAAGAACATTCTTAATAATGTTGGAGACTGATGAATAAATGTCTTCTTTTGAATACCAAAAACTATTTACTTGTCAAATGACGGTATCATGTCATTGACAACCTAAGGGAAATAATAATGGGCCCGGGAGAAATTCCAAGAGTACTCCCTGATAATATCTTTTCAATGTGACTCTACTCCACTAAGTAGTGGACTTTGTTCCTCTGTTTCATCCATCTTGCTGGCATCAATTCATAAATTCCCTTATATACGATGCCTTTTTCCTCTATATTCGAATCTCTTATGTGGAAGCTCCTCAAAGATTTGCTCAAATTAACCTACTGTATATTATCTGTACACTCATTCTTATACTTAATTATTTCTTTACATAAATAATCTAGAAATTTCATTAATTTAGTTAAACATGATCTAGATGATCTATAATTTATTTTTAACTGCCATAAAAATTAACACAAAGAAGCTAAAGCCCCATGTTTTAAGACGACCATCGAATTTGGAATTGAAACCTCCAAACAAATAATTTGAAAATAATCGTTTGATATTTAGAGGTTCCTCAATGACATAGTATAGTGTTGTACGTGTACGTGACAATTATGTTTCAACAGCGCGGATGATCTCATTGAGAGTGCGTTGTGTGTGTGTTTGTGGCTCTATCTAGTGTCTATTGTTTTAATCACATTCTTCTATTTGTATTTAAGAACAGTTATTTATAGTGCACAATAAATATTTATACACGTTTTATTATATCTCAGAGCTAAATAATATGTAAGAAAAATATTAAAACAAGATTTAATTTATGGTATTTAAACCTAGAACGCGTCATGAAATTGAAAGCCCTTTGTTTGGCAAACCCTACGCCATTAGTGAACGACTGTTGGCAACTTATAAAGATGTTTTAAAATATGTTTTGTTTGAACGAGAAAAGGAAAACAACTGCAATAGAAAAGACCCGTTAATTAAACAAATTATCACATTAGTAGTGGAGAACTTAAGTTCTTTTTGGAAAACGTCATCAATGCCTTGTGTGCCATTAGAGGCAGTTAGAAAAAGAATTTTAAATTATTATTCAAAATATCAGAATTTAATGAGAAATATTAGCAGAAAAAATGTGACATCATTCAAAAAGAAATGTGACCATTTTACAAAGAATGCAGAACAATTGTTTGATATTTCGTGTTGTAAATGCGAAAGCTTTGAAAATTGTTCTTGTAGCAAAGCAAAGAAGGTGCAACAAAGAAAATTGCATCCAAGTCCTCATCTAAACGACTAAAATGGTCAGAATTTGCGTTGGCATGCGACCGCACGGGTGTTTCTGATCGAGCTGCAGCTTCGATAACAGGTTAATTCTTAAGGACTGATCGTTAATTAAAGGCAAATAAACCTCTGTAGTAGTTGAGAGGTTAAAGGTTAGAAGAGAGCGTGTCAAAGAGTGTACTACACTGCAGCAAGAAATTAGATCGAATAAGCCATTATACTCTATTTGTTTTGATGGTACAAAAGATAGCACATTTGTTGTTGAGACGATGGAGAGAACTCATCACAACAAGATTTTGGAAAAGCAAATCTCTATGATAGAAGAACCTGGTTCAGAATTCCCTTTGCCAGCTGACAATGAAAACAGGTTCTGCAAAGCTATATGCAACGCAATTTGCTCGTATCTAGCAGCAAATGACATCGCAACTGATGAACTCGTTGTTGTGGGATGCGATGGAACGGCAATGAATACATGAACAAAATGCGTGATAAAAATGCTAGAAGAAAAACTTAATAGACGACTGCATTGGTTTATTGGCCAGCTCCCTGCAAATGCGGTCCCATTGCGCCATCTCACATACAATTTGGATGGGAAAACAACGTATTCTCAGGGATTTATTGGACTATAGAGAAACAATAATATGCAAAGAAGCGATACAACCAATCATACGGCGTCCCACGGGTGTGCCCGATTTGTAGGCGGTAGCAAACTTCCTGAAGTCGTAAAGGGATTTGGAGGGAGGGAAGTTAACAGAAAAAGTCGCAGCGCAATGGCATGGAACTTTAGATCCATTTCTCTTTTGCCCTTTTCCTCTTATTTGCTATAGCGAGAATGGCTGATCTGATTCCTGCCTTGTTGTTGCAGTACAAAAGAGCAAGACCCTGCTTCAGTTCCCCTGTCCCTGTAGAGTTTGGAACCCTGATGAGTGCGATCATTTCTCGGAATCCCGAAATGTCCAAGATACCAGCAGAACACAAACTCTGGTCCCTCTGGGCAATAGTGTATACTGAAACGGCTCCAGCCTGAGACAGCCTGTGATACAAAAATATAAAACACAAATCTCTCAGTGGTATAGAAGTTTAAGAGAAAAGGCAAGAGCATAAGTCGCCTAACTTTTATTAAGCCTATATTTTCATAATATAATGAAAATAATAATAGAGGAAAAACACTTAATACATCAACTAAGACAAAAAAAAGAGTAAAGATAAATAACATGCTCTGGCGTCGGACGTAAACCAGGCTCTCTCCTGCTTCCGATTATGCACCCTACAACGACAATGTTTTACACAATGGAGGAGGGCCGCCTCCTCTAGCAAACTTTCGCATCCATTAGTAAGTATTAAAGAATACTTCACGAATACATGGGTGTAGGAATTAATATTTCCCCACTCCACAATTTTACACAGCGCTAAATGTAAATTATAAGCCAGGTGTTGATTTAAGGAGGAAGGAGGAACATAATCCTAAAACTTTGTATTGACACAATCAATGAATGGGTTAAATATATGGAATTCTTTGTATTAAATGATATTTATAATGCTTAAATCCAACATATGTATGTAGTCATTAACCTATATAATTTTAACCACTACACAAAATGTAGAGAAGCAATCTCCGGTAATGGAAATTGATCATGCAATCTTAAGTGTGCAGAATTGGAATAGTCAACTAATTAAGATAACAAAAACAAGATAAATAGAATAAATCAAGTGAGATAGAGAAGGGAGCGAATTCCTACCGCATAAACTACCGAATAAAATAAAAGTACACAATAGGATGGACAGCCCTCGAAATTCTTCCTTTCTCGTCCCCTCGTACCCATGAACCTTGACTGTTATTTGTCTTGATGAAACCCAGGAAAATTAGCAATTATTATCGCATAAATTTTCAACACCCTTTGGGTGCGGAAAGGGAAGAATTGAGAATTACAATCTTGTATATACTTCCAACATAAATTAAATGATCAAATGTAAATTAAATATTAATTGAATCCAATAAATTACAGTTGAACATGAATAAATGAGAAATACGGGTTTCATCTTGATCCCGAAATATGGAACTAATTAATTTCCTCGGCTATAAAGCTGAACGGCGATTGGGAGAGCGTCAAGAACTCAGAGAAAGAGCATGTGCTTGGATTTGCAATTGAGATTTATATTATTAATTCTGCGGTTCTAGTATCCGCAAGTAGAATTTTGACGAACCGTCGGTTGGAGTATCCGCAGGTAGATGGGAAATCTTCAGAGGAAAGATCTTAATGATGGGGCGAGTAGTTCCCTTCATCTTCGTCTTTAGTCTCACAGAGGGCAATTTCCCATCTTGTCCTTGATGGAGCTATAATATAATCCCCATTTTACAGCAGAGGAGGATATTCGTACGTAACGGGACTACAATAAAGGACACTGACTGCACAAAGAGGACAGACAAAACTTGTATTCAGAGGTAAAATAAACTCGTATACAACTAAACACCTCCACACTGAGGGGGGGGGGGAAATTGATATTTTGGATTCATTTAATTTCTAAGCTGTATATAAATGTTGCATGTGGATCATAATGTGGCCCTACGACACCCATGATACAGAGTTAACCAAGGTCAGGAGTTGCCATTTTTGCAATTTTTTTATACTTCTTATTCATCATGCGTTATCTTTTTATCTATCTTTTTGCATATATTTGTCTCACTATTTAAAATTGAGTAGAAATATCCTCATAAATTAAAAGTGTTTCCATTCATAATTGAAAAAAATAGCACCTATTTTTTAAAATATTTTCAATATAGCGCAAACTTTTAATTGGCTTTTCGAAATGTTATTTTAAGGCCTGGTCACAAAAATTTTGACAGAATTTTGACATTATATTTTCTGAGTCAATTTACATTTTGGGAAAAAGGCCAATTCCCACTTTTGATTTTCTCCCTATAAAATTTGAATCTCTTGCATGCTAATGGAAATGTGCGTTTGTGACAAAGAGAATATATGTTGCGGAAATCGTCCTATGTGGGGGGTCATGTGACTTAAGATTAAAAGAAATACTTCAAAGTAGAATTTACAAGAATTGGTGCAAGCTTCAGCCCTTTACGTCCTTTAGACCTAAAAACACACTCACTTTCACTGCTAGCGAGCAGAAAGAGGCGTTTGAGTTTCCTGCCTTGCTCAGATCGGTCAAAGCTGTATTTTGTCAGTCAGTCAACTTTCGACCTTCACCCTGAACTTGAATTAACCCTCAGATCAAGAATACTTCCGCGGCAAAAGCCAAATGCAGAAAAGAGTAATTACTCTATCCCTTCCTCTCTATCTACCTCAGATATCTATAGCAACAGGCTCGTATTGTGTCTTCAACTGAGCAAGGCACAAAACTGCCTGCAAAAATCGGAGACCATAGAAAAGAAAAAATCTTCACGCCAGAAACATAAACTCCAGCTGCGTTAAGTTTTCTCCAAGACGCATTTTCCCTGTAATTTACCTATCCAGACATATCGAACACATTTTCTCCTCATTATCTTTAGTTGCTTTAATCTGATGAAATGGCTTCAATCTTTCGAGCTCTTAGAATAAGATGACAAAGGCCTGAGTGTACCACTCTCCTAAGCAACAAACTTTAAATATAATAATTTTCCATCAGGTATTCAATACGCGCTGCTTTAATTCTAACCTAAACTGATCTATTCAAGCCAAATAAATATTTTCTCAAAAAAACTTCCCCATCTTTATTCTGTGAAAGTAATTACTAAATGCATTTCAATAATGACCCACATCTAAATTATTGTTACTAACTTTGGTGTAGCGAATTAATCACTCGATAACGTTGAATTGGCTAAAATTCGAGTTTCATTGACTAATTGATGTGTTAAAATTCTTGTTTAATTATTCAATAATATATAGTCTATAAAATAAAAATTACTAAAATATCAATATTTTTTTCTATCCACCAGATTCGAGGAAGACATTTGACTTCCTCACTGAGCTCATTTTGTTTTTTAGTCGAGTCAAACTTGAAAAGTGCCGCCAAAGAACCACACTTGGAGGTGTGGGGATCAACAAATTAAAACCGATAGTGACCCCACTTTCCCAGTTCTGGAAGGGTTATGCAAATTGCAAGAAAGATCCCCCCAGACTGGGACTTTCAATATGAATGCGCCGAACAGTCTGGGGAGACAACACAGTCGTCGCAGCAAGGTAGAGGGGGTTACTTGGAGAACAACCCCCTTACGGAGGTTCCTGAATACAAGCACATTTGCTCAAAAATATTTAAAGGCAGAGCAGATGACTGTTTGAAAATACTCTTTCACCTCACTCCAAACAATAATCGACACAAACCACCATTGGCAAGAATGAGAAGTAATTATAAATTAGATGGTGCGCAACAATTAAAAAGAGATAAATATGCATGAATGTTTTGTACTTATTTTTAACTTGCTTCTTAAACTTCGTTGATCCTATAATAATTAATCTCTTTTAGACCAAGAGAAACATTATGATGAATAAAATGAAGGTTTAGTTTTCAGGCTATATATTGCTCATATGGGGTCAGGTAGAGAATAAGTAGCCATACTCCAGCTATTTCCGGATGAGCGAGTGCCCTCTTGGCCCCAATACTCACAAAAGGAGCTGCGGCCTTTTGTATGCCACATATTTTTGCTTACTCTACCATAACCAGATTCCATTAAAAAATCTCAGCGGGAGATTCTTCTTAGTTTTCTTTTTTCACGTAATCAAATACCACACACCCTGATCATCTGGGTACGGTCGATTAATATTCCTCTGAAAAGGAAACAACAGAATTGAACTCGGAAGGAAAATAGCGCTAGAAAAAACTCATGCAGCCTATTTCCATTTATATTTTCTAAGATTAAGTCTATGGGCAAAGTTTGTGGTATTTGTAATGAATATGACACAAAGGCGTCCTATATGGGAACCATCATCTTCCCGTTGGGAATTAATAAATCATTTGTAGAGTTCTAAATGATTCTCTTCAAATTTGATTTCGTTCGTCACAAAGTTAACAATTGGTAGCACAGCGAAATTGGGACTATGTTAAAATGTTGGTCATCTCAACTGAAATGTAATTGATAATTGAGAATAGGCAATTTAATTTTATATTTTAAAAATATTTTATATATATTATTTTGATTTCAGCATATATATAAATTTATTCTTTGCCCTCAGCTTTTCATCCTATATTGAAATTGAAGTAAATAATTTTTAATTTATATTGAAAATCAACTAAGACATCGCTCGCAGAAATTTTGTATGGAGACTCCCTTGCGTTGCAAGGAAAGAATATAATTTACATGTCGGATTTATGTAGACAGGACTCTGAATAGGTAGATATGTTTGAGAACGCTTTTTATTTCCTATACCAATTGACACTGGCTGACGGTATAAGATTAGCGAAATATTATTTTGCTTTGAGATGGTCATCGAGATAGCCAAACTACTCTCTATGTTTACAAGGGGATAAAACCTCGCAGTTTGGGATATATGGCGTTATGGGGTCAAATCTCTCTGGCAACGATGTATAGACCTAAAAATCGAATGAGTTGTCTGCTCAGTTGTTCATTGACATCTATAACTATTACGAAAGAGGATTATGGTGCAAGCGTGAACAAAGTCCATTAGGAAGATATTTTGTTTTTTTATTTAATCTAGAAACATTTCTGTTAGTTGTTTATGAAGAAAAAATACCTTTTTGAAACTGAGATGCCACAGTGATATATTGTTGAGCTAATCTCGCTTATTTAAACAACCCTCAAGCAATATACTAAGGACTACATCATTCTCTTTTTCTCAATTTTAAAGGCTAGGAGTTCCTTAATGTGTCATTTTACATAAAGTAAAAGAGATTGAAAGGAATTATTACAAACGTTTTTTTAGTTCACTCTGTGTGTGGTATTAAGAGATATGTTTTAAAGATCATATCAATTATTAGTTTAAAACCTGAAAAAAATGGTATCATTTGATAGTACAATTGGGAAGGAAATATCTAAAACCCAATATAAAAAAATGCCATTGCAATTTAGTAATCTCATTTAATGGGAATACTAAGTTTTTAGCTGCCGGTGACTCTAGATCTCACTATGTCGGTTGGTGCCAGTTTTGCTTTTTTATTTGTTTTGGTAATATCATTATAATTACTCCGCCGATTCTAACGAAATTTCAAATTTTATGTTGTTTTACATTCTCCTTCGAATGCTATAATTGCCAAAGTCCTCTCAAGGTTAGCCGGTAAATTATTTGACAATAAACTCATAACTATTAGGCCAATTCTAAGCAAATTTGAAACCTTTATGGTTTTTTTTCCATTTTCTTTCGATTGATTTACTTGACAAAGTCCTCCTAAGGTTAGCCGGGCAATTATTTGGCTTAACCTTATAACAATTCGCCTGATTCTAACGAAATTTGAAAGACTTATGTCTTTTTACATCCTCTTTCCGGGAGTTATTGACAGTTTTAAAGGTCATAAGGTCATAAATCAGGATAAGTAAAAGTCTCCCACTGCTCAAAATAGTTTAAGACTGTCCATTTTCATTATTAAAACCGAGGCAAAAAATACTTCGCTTTTAGAGTAAATGCCCAAATATCTAAACATCTCATTTGGCCACGAGACCTTGTCATTTAAACTTGACATTGGATATAGTGCTAATTATATCAGTCAAACACTAGCGCCATTGTATAATCACTTTAAATACTTCACCTTTCTCATAATGTCTGAACTTTCCACTAAAACCAACATGAATTGATCCTTAACTTTCATAAGAACGGAGAAATGAGAACTTTATGAAATTTAGAGATATTTTATTATTACCCTCTCAATTGCGTTCTAGTCGTAAGTGAAGTGAACCTAAGTGTATTAAATATTGAATCTTGATATTCTATCTAAGCCTATTAATGATAATTTATGATTGTAATTTTTGTCTTAATTAACTAGTATCTTTGTCATCCAAACAAACTATTAATTGCGTTTTATGCATAATGAATTGATATGCGTTATCATCATCTAGAACTCTACACCTATTAGGGGAAATATTTTTAATTAATATAACAATTGTTGGTATGTAAGCAGTTAAAATTTTAATTAAGATAAAAGTTGTTGAAATGGGAACCGAGAAAAATGTTTACGAAAGCAAAGAGTAGGAAAAGATTAGAAAACCAAATTGATACCGAATTTATGATTTTATACGTAAAATATGGTTTCAAATCGCTTCCCATCAGAAGTAACTTTCGGATTTTTTTTATCAAATCCAAATGTAAAAATTCAGTAAAATATTGTTCTAACTATATATTTATTAAATGGAAATATTAAAAAAATAAAATAACGATTTTGTCTCCCAATTTTTATGCTATACATCAGGAATAATTTTAGTGTTATATTTATTATCCTACATATTTTTGTGAACTTCAGGTTGGCGTAAGTTGCGTACTTGGTATATGTACCTTGTAGTGAGTCATGAGTTATCATATGATCCACGCAGCAGATAAATATAGAATTGAGGAGTTGCCAAGCAAGTGAGTGAAGGTAAACACACTTTGATAAACAAAGGTATTCCAAAAAAGGAAACAAATCCATCTTCATTAGAATAAAATTAATGAGTCTTTAATCAGCGAAAGCGAAAAATAAACTGAAATGGAAGGTGAGATGAAGGGAGCTATTAACATACAATCTCGCTTCTATGTAAACTTAGCATTCGTTATCCACTCAGTCTCCGATAGAGACGTTACGAAAAATCAACACGTCACCCTGCTGGATTAAAGCTTCAATCTTCTTAATAGTGCAAAGGTTCTACTTACGTAGTGGATAGCCACCACATGCAAGTAAAGACTTCGTAGTCTCTTAAAACCTAAAAGTACCAGCAGCGCACTCTATGACTTTTCAAGTTTCAACTGACTTCATGCCTGCAGTCGCGCCCATATCAGCTAACGAGAAAAATCATGCAAGGAAGTCAGATGGAGGAAGGTTGAATGGTGTTCGGGCTACTGGTGATCCAAGTTGTCTACATGACTTATGTACCATCCATCCATTATCACCACCTACAGGTTCACACCTCAAGAGAGGAATTTCCAAACCATTTTTAGGTGGCATTAGTGGTTTTCTATTTTATTTCTAACACGATCAATTGTGTGAACAATATCTTCCTAATCAGTTACGCCGCGTTTATATAATAGTATTATCAGTATAATCAGTTAATTTGCCTGCAAGGAGCTCGATCAAGACAATCACATCCCTACAGCCCATCCACATCTATCCCATCTTCCGCTTATCATTGATGTTCATTTAAATGCCTAAATGTACAATAGTAAAATATTAAAAATGAGAATATGTTCAGAAAACATTCATATATAACTCTGTATGGATTGACAATATATTCGCGTGTGTAAGTGTGCGTGTTTATGAGTCGAAATTATTTCCTCAATATGCAAACTTTATCGTGATGTCTTTCAAGTCTTCGAAATCTTAGAAAAAAACCCTCATCCTTGACTCAATTCCCGCACCATCTACACTATAACAGTCAATTGCATTGTTGATTGGAAACAAATTCACTTCATGAGCAAAGATAAGTTACATACCGTGGGTGGGGTTAGTCACTGAGTGGAGTTCTGATTCAAGTACTTACAATGGATATAAAAGCCCCACCCAGACAACATATCGATGCTGCAATTGCCCTCCTGAGGAAGACCAGAGCAAAGAATGAACATCATTTCCCTCTGTATGGCTCCCATATGAGGGAAAAGGTAGCTGGCATCTAGAGGAAAGAAATTTGCGTGTTGTCTATGTTAATTTTATTTTCATGGAAAAAGTATTTTCAACCAAATCTGACGAGAAAAGATCTAGAACCTTCAATATACTATTCATCTTTCTTAACTACCGCCTAATCTATGCTCTCTCACACTTTTGAAAGCAAAAGATAGACATATTCCCTCTCTCTCTCAAACAGCGTCATCCCATTCATATCAACTTCCTTGAAAAAATATGGATATTATGAGGAAATTTGAGCAAAATTTAAATGAATTTGAAAATGACGTCATTTATTTTCCGAACTTAAAGTTCCCTATAAAATTTGTGTAAGTTTTAAAGTTATAAGTAATTAAATTTCGGCTTTAAGCGTAAAAATGATCAAATGCTAACTTAACAGATCCTTTTGATAAAATATAAATTTTAAGTTTAATTTTCCAAGAGGAGTAAGTTAGTTGAAATATTTAAAGTAGATAAATTATTTTAAATTTTAATGAAATTTATCCTTGGTAACTAAAATTAATAAGGAGATTTTAGTTATTTATTAGGTTAATTATTACTTACTTAGAAGAAAAAGGTATCAGAGAATGAAAAACTTGGATATGGTTCCTGTGGACAAGTGAATACGATCTGGTTGAACCAAAAACTTTCGGCCTTAACCTCTATGCTCTGCATTTTTCTAGATTTCGTCGGTATGACGATGTTTGCTTGAGAGCGCAAGGCCTCTATATAAATGGAATGCTCACTCGGTCCTCACCATCCGGCGAGAGCGCAACGTGCAAGGATATGCATGGACCGGTGTGCTGAGCAAATACAACCGTTGCCCACAAAAGGGAATGATATTAGCCGAACGAGCCGCTACCATCATCTCACAGATAGATGGATGCCATTCAAAAAAATAATAACCAAAAGAGAGCATCTTTGTGAAGAAAAGAAAATGTAATGGGAGTTAGTTAGAGTGTAGCTTTCGGAAAAGATGAAAAAGCAAGAGCATAGACAAGGAATATATCGGAAAAAGTAGGATGGTGAGATCAAAGAAGGAATAAAGACGAAAATTACTAGGAATAAAATGACATATTTTGTGACGAAATTGATGATAGAGAAGAAACAAAAATCAAGATAAGCGCGCCAGCAAGAACAGGAGAAAGGCCGAGGAAGAAAAGCTTAAGATAATTATCATTCTGCTTTAGTGTTCCTATAATCGCTTTGACCTTGTATTTGCAGAACTTCATCAATTCTCTCAGAGTACAAGTAAATCCTTGTGTCAAATAACGTCATTTCATGACTTTAAATAATTAATTAATTTATATTTTCTTTTAATGTTGTTTGTAAAACTGGGATGACATCAGGATGATATTGAAATCTTTATTGTTATTTGTTTCCAATTAAGTTCTCATTGCATATTTTTCTATGTTTTTGTTAAAAATAATCTAAATCGAAGAATAATAATCCGTATGGATTTCAGATTTATAACAGACTTATCATGAGAGAAAGTTGAGACAAACTAGTCGAAACGCCGACTTCCGATTCAATCTTTAAAATAAAAATGTCGTATTACTCTTAACACACAAAAGCTCGTTCTCCCGTGGTTTTCTGTCTCTTTACCACAACAAATTTTACATCTGTTCAAACTATTATAACTTAAACACCCGCGGAAATAATTAGAAAATATTTCGTTTTCGAAGACAGCAAGGGCCAATGTCTTATTATCATTCTAAGAGGATTTGGTGGGTTGAATAGAATATTATTTTGAAGGTTGACCATTCTTGCAGTTGACGAGGTATCTCTCACAGGATGTTAGAAGAATGGGTGTTGTTATTTATTGACTTACACTTACCTCGTTGTTCACATATTTCTTTTTACAAAAAATAACGAGTTGGTGTATTGGGCTGGATTTGATGATATTAATGGCTCGATCACATCGAGGCATGGCAAGCCTTTGAAGCAGGAGTGGAATTATGCAAGTGTTTGCTAATAATTTTTAGGGCGTTGCAATAATTGGGGTAGGCGTAGCATTATGCAATGGCGTAGTAATATTTTTTTCCATAAAACGAGATATGATGCAATGGGGTGGTGGGAAAACATTCTGTTGAGGATGGATTGATACAATGGTTGGGTATACATTTGTGAGTCCAAGAATTATCTGGGAAAACTTGTCATTTGGAAAGGTTACTATGTAGAGATTGGAGTTTATAGAGAACACTAAGGGTCGAAGTATAGCTGAGGAGTAGAACTTTTGTAGTGACGTAGGGCGAATGATGGATTTATTTCGGAATTGTTATTTGTTTTAGAAATAGGTCATAAATGAGCAAATAGGTTTGGGAAGATGAGATGTGCGATAACTGATGTATTTAGCACAAATGGTGAGAATGAGAAGTGAGGAAATTGTTAGTATTTGGAGATGTGAGAGATGTGTGTAGCAAACATTTTCTTTTAACACAAGAATGTGCATAAGTATTCATGGGTTGGGTAAATGGGAAAGGGAGAAGGTAAGATTATGGTTGCTCTTTGCCTGCCTAGCAACAAAAAATAGGTTGCCTGATGTATTTGAAGCGTAAACAGTAAGATGTAGCGTCCAAAAAGATAGGAACGCACGTAGTTATATCACATATTCCATAATATTTCCAAAATTGTTGCATGAAAATATATAGCTATATAATACATAGAATTATAGGTTGTGAAAATTTGGATGAATAAAGCGGAAGTTATCAGCAGAGAAGCAATTTTCAAGAAAATTTCCAAATATCTAAAATGATCCGAATGACAACGGAAACAAATTTACTTTGGAATATAACGATTAAATTTTCAGAGGAAAATATTCGTACAAGTTATCATGAATTAGTATTGAGTGCGGATGCCTTTATTTTCAAGGATGCTTTGCCAAAAAAAACAGGGAAGTGTTTACTCCTTTTTTTCAGTAACTTGCTCCATTTTTTCTGAAGTTTTTCCTATGGTTCTTGAACTTTTTGGGATGCTTCTCTTTATACCTCTCTCCAAGTGTCCTTCACATATTTCCAATGGGATTCAAGTCGTGACTCTGCTTGCCAGTTCAAACAGTGATGTGCTTGTCGTTAAAGAAGATTTTATGGATTTGGCCATGTTCCAGGGGTGTGTGTATTATCCTTCCCACATTAGGAGGCTTGCGGATGGAGCGAAACATGCTGTCGCGGCAATCCTCTTACACTTGTGGATTCATTGTGTTCCGTAAGCGCACAGGTGGACAAGTGTTTTTTACCTAAATTATATACGACCATGATACTTCTTCTGCCACACTCCACGCTCCTTATGGTGCAATTGACGCAATCTTTTGCCAGTTTTGCGATAAAAGAAACTTGTGCCATTAGGTCTGAACAAAATAAACGTAAAATCGTCACTGAAATGGACTTAGCTCCATTGGGCACCCGGTCATTTCATGTGGTCTTAAGGAATGCAAGATGTGCCTTCTTATTCATCCGACTGATCAATGGCTTGACCGTGGGTGTATGAGCATGAAAATTGTCCTTCTACATTCGACTCGACACAGTCTACTTGGAGAACGTTTTGACACTAAAATTTCACGAATCTCTTGAGAATTTGCGGCATCCGTCTTGAAGTTGTCTTTATTCACAATTTGGGAAATGGTTCGGTCTTTCCTTTTTTAAACCTTACTTGGCCAACCAGTGGATTACTAGCCTTACATAAGTCTGTATGTTCATAGGTTGATAGAATAGTATGGACTAAAAATAGAAGAGCTTGCCACTCGCTTCAATGGCCCCAATTGTAAGAGCATCTTGATGCCGCAGGTTTATGATCAACTGGTTGACAGAGAGAGAGATACCAGATATCGTACTCTCTTAGGCATGTTTCATGATCATCAGCTAGCAAGAAAATGACCTAACATATATTAGAGTGAATGAAGTTAGTTGTTATGCAAACAATTCCGGCTCTCTATACAAGAAACCTAAGCGTTCGGATCATTTTGGGCAATTATGTTTTTACAGTAAATTGCTTATCTGCTGATAACTTTCATTTTATTCAGACAAATTTTTAAACCTTTACGTATACATAGATTATATCTGTAGGTTGTTGTTTACCAATCTTGGAAACCTTGGGTTTTCTCGGGTCAATGTTATGAAATATTTTGTGATATAAATACATCAGTTCTGATAATTTTGTATTGGTATTGAAATATCCGATCACATGATTTTGCTCTGTGGCAAAATTGTTTTTTTGTTGATAAAAATACGTGAGGAAGGTGGGGAAGAAGCGAGAATCATATTGAAATGTTTCTTGTATGAACTAGAGCGAGAAAAGAATTTGTGTGAATGCTTGAGAGTAGATGAGATGAAATACGTTTGGACAAGTAAATAGATTGTGGAAGATATCTTAGGAAACAATATTAGATCGTGCTAGGTGTAAGTGATGGTGTACTAGAATAGGCAAGACAAAAACCATACGTATCTACCATCGCTTAATAGGATAATAACAGGAAAATGCGCTTGAATGCTTTTTTTGAGGCTGAAGGATAAGTGAATCGTGTCATTAAAAAAAAGATAAAAGCAGAAAGAGAAGCACTTGAACGAAATAAGAATAAGGGTTTGAATAAGAACAAGAGATTATTCTCAAAGAAGGTGGGAATGTTGAGGAACAAAAAGAAGGATAGCTGCTTGAATATCTTAATAAGAGTAACTTGATAATTTTGAGTAAGGAGTGAATCAAATTTAAATGGTAGGCGCTCTTTGCTGAGTTGTATAATGTCGACATTAAAGTAAAAGCAAATTTGAATATGTATCCAACGTTGAAGTATAACCTAGTGCTCTTTCACATCCATGAAAAGTTGAGCATGGAAGAGGACGTTATTGCAGTGGTGAGATCTGAATGATTGGAACCAACTTGAGTGAATAATACAGCCGTTAGGATACAAAAAATGGCACTTTATGTTTTATAGAATGTGTTGAAGGAATTTGCCTTAAAGCATTTTAATGTGAGACTGCTAGATGAGCAGAAGGATGCTGTTTCGGTATCGTTGATAAATTGTAATGCGAGATTGGGAGGAACTATAAATGAGAGAACTCTATTTATGTATTGTAAGAACTAAATTAATGGGAAAAAGTGTTAAGACATATATATATATATATATATATATATATATATATATGTTTATTTCTTTTATTTGATTTAAAATGTACGTTAATGAAATAATATACTAATTTTTAAATTATTGTGTTAATTGAAAAGTCAGCATTTAAAAATAATAAGTAAAACAGCGAATTCTTTCACTAAATGCAAAATTGAGCTCTGTTCCACTTCATGTAAGAGGTGAGTTTCAGTCTCTGGAGCTTTGTTATTCGATCAAAAGGGCAGAGGGATGTTAAATATGGCTAAAATGAATTTAGGGGTGTAAGTATAATGTATTTCATAATATTTTTAGGTAAAAATGAATCTTTAAATCTTTTTCATTCAATAAATGGTTCTTTCCAAAGAAAAGCGTGCAACTATGGTTGCTCTGCACCGAGGTGACATGAAATGCAAGGAGATAGTTGCTAAGGGTATTGTATTAAGGAGCACCACGTTTGGGATCATACATTGCACTAGAAGAACTGGTTACTCACATGAAGTAGTTTTCTGGGCGACAAAGAGCTTTAAAGTAATACAAAGATCGCCTCTTAGTAATGTCCCATCTCAAGGAACGGGTGCGTTGCCTACAGTGCCATCTAGCTTAAGATTGGAATAATCATTTATAGCTCTTTACTGGGTTAAATTTAAGAGGGCAGAAAATATGCAAACCCAAAAAAACAAACATACAAAAAGAAAAACCGAACTAATAAAGAAAAAGAAACGAAGCAAAAGCCAGAAGAAGAACAAAGAAGCAAGATCTAGGGTCGGTAGATCTAGATGTAAAACGAGTATAATCATTATATTAGATTCAAAAAACTAATGACCTTTATTTAAAAACGGAATTGAAATAATTTTTAATAAACTCCTATAAATAGCTACTGAAGACAAGTAGTTTATATCGTTTTAGAGAGTTTAGTATATATATATATATATATATATATATATATATATATATATATATATATATCGAGGCCAAGGAAATAATAACAAAAACATCTGCGTTTAGCTTTGCTCCTCCGATGTTCTCCGGTAATATAGGAGAACGGGCAAAAGGATGAATGTTACGAGACAGATTTCTGACCTCAGCTCAAAAGGCAGGCCCTTCGAGGGTGTACTTATAAACAATCCATTCAAAAGTGAAAACTGCAGATGTCGTATTACCCTCTCTCAGAGCTACAAGACACCAAGCACAGGAGACCAACCTGAGGTCTCACCTTGCGAGTCCCCCTCCACCTCCCCATTACTCCGCGGGAGTAATTTGAGTATATAACAGGTTGGCCCGAGGAAACGAGGCTTTTTGTTCGTTCTAACGAAGGAGACAAGAAAGTAACCGGTTGAGAGATTTTTCGAGTTCGAGAAAAAAACAGAAAAATCACCGGTAGAAAATTTTCTGCAAGTTAAGAAGAACTTGCACTTCTTGTAAAAAACCAGATTGTACAAAAGAAGCTTGGCGCCACTCGAGCCCCAAGATTCTTGAGTATCAAGCTACCCAGTTTCAGGACTCCAAATCTGACTCTATCTTAGTTGGACAAACCCCAACTAGATAGAAAAAAAAGACAACGATTTCATCTCGTCCGGAAGAAAAGTAGAAGGACTAAGGTTTCGCTTGAGCATCCACCCAATCCAGATCCCTCGTCACGGCACCCATCAACTCGACAGGCAGGTCGACGAACGCCATCTATTGAACAAACAACCAACTACTCGAGCTACGCCTCTCCGGAACAAAATCTCCGAGGAAAATATACTGGTCGCGAGTATATAATCTCCTTTACCTTATGTGAGTAAAGAATAATCCTGTTGTTTGTGTCCCCATGCATAATAATTAGTTTATTGGATGTCTGGCCAAGGACAAAGATATTGACTTAAAATCGTTCTCCCCGTAAAATTCTATCTCAAATCGAGCTTCGAGAGCTCACCCAGTAATCAAATTTTCTTTTTTAAGTGTATTAGATCTGTATTTATTTTATGTTATTTAGTGAGATGGTTTATGTTCATTAAACTCTATTTTTTTAGTAAAAGCACTGTTTTAATTATCCTAGAACGAGTTAAAGTGGCAATAATTGATAAAGTCATGAAAGAAACCCCTTTTACTCATTCACTAGAATAAAAATAAAGATTAGCACTCTTAGAGAACGATCCTCAAGCGATCACCGAGGCATGAACCTACGCTTCAAGTCAAAGAATATTTGGTTCTTCAATCACATTAGTTTCTTTATTGTAGTCATTGTTGACGAATAATAATGACATGTAAACTACTGGAATGAGTGCCATAGTAGAATAAATACAGCAATTCTAATATCTTTAAACATAATACTCTCTAGAGTATCTGGCTAATTAAATTCAGCCCTCAAAGTATAAAAGGCAGTACTTTTAAACTTATCCCAAGTTTTTGAAGGAAGTTGGCACTATAGCGTATCATTTGATCTTAATGATCTATAGGGTCCCTATTGGACCCTACCCTATCATCAATATACAGGGTCTTTTTTATATGTCCTACATTTCAAGTTTAATAAAATAATTTTGGGATCATAATGAAACTTTCAGAACATGTTGGTAATCGTCGACGAGTACATCCCAGGTCCTGAAATGGCTGATTGATTCATTCAACCTTTCAGAAGTTATGCTAGTTTTAGTGAAGCCTTTATTTTTAGCAAAATTTCGCTGAACTTTCAGATATTTATCGACTATTAAAACCAATATTTTTAACTAACTTTATTTGCTTAAAATTAGCAAAAAACTAATTCTAATAATCAGTTTGCATAATTAACATAATAATTGAATTTATTTGAAGATTCTTCTTTTCAAGTTCTGACCATTCTTCTCATAACAATCATTTACTCATGACGAAGTTGATCTCATCACTTTTTTCAAAAGTTTTTCATCGATGCTATTAATTTCTTCAGCTATATTATTTGTTAGTTGTTGGATACTTCTAGGATGATTAAGGCAAACAAGATCTTTTAAATATCCCCATAAAAAAATCCAAAGGTGTTAGATCGGGGGATCTCGTAGGCCACTTAAATTTACTGTTTCGAGAAATGATTTTTTCTTTGAAGTTTCGCCTTAACAACTGTATTGTTTCATTCCATGTATGTGATATTGTACCATCTTGCTGAAAAAAAGAGTTGTTGTATATTTCGAAGCTTTCGAATGTTCGGTAAAAAATATTCTTCAAGCATGTAACTGAATTTCCATTTTCATTTTCACAAAAATACGCCCCAATGATCTTCTGTGGTGTCATCGCACTCCACACAATGGTTTTTGCAGGATGCAGCTCTTTCTCGTGTATAACTTCTGGGTTATGATCCGACCATATTCTGTTGTTCTGCTTTTTATTGTATCCGCCGAGATGAAAGTGCGCTTCGTCAGACATTATCACGGGCAGTACATCAACTTCCTCAAATTTTCGTCGAGATTCTTCAGCATACTATTTTCTTTCAGCGAAATCGTTGTCTTCTAATTTTGTCACAACTTGAATCTTGTATGGCTCAAGTTTCAGTTTTATCTTCATTACATTGTATGTATTTACTGTCACCGAAAAACAGTAAATTAATGGTCGGAAAAAATGCAGCAGAAAATCTAATCCCAGCCAAAGCAACTTCTACGGTAAACCGATAACAAAATAGTTACCAACCACTCTTGTCGAATTCCCACCTTCCAGGATTACAATTATTCTCATTACCTCTCCCAAAGCATAACAACATTATTAACCTCAACAATAACCATTTAACTATATTAATAAATATTAGCATTTAATTCGACAAATCTATAAGTAAAGTAAATATTAATAGAAAAAAAGCTCTATTAAAAGGTAAAGTTCGAGTGAATTATCAACCGATGTTTTATATTACGACCAGCAGGCAAAGATTATTAAATTGAGCCATCCAGGAAGTATTGTAATACTACTATTACTGGCTTAATACTATTTATATTTAGTGCAACATAAATTATTCCTCGAGCGTAATTATCTGGAGTCCATGAAAGTTCTTTTGAGCTTATTAACTTAACTGGATTAATTAAAAGTTACTTTAAACAATAGAATTATGTATATGATTCCCCAAAGATGCCTTGAAAGTAAAAATGGATTGAATCTTTCATATTTATGCCAAATTTATTATGAAAATTGCATAAAAACTATGAAATTGTACATTAAAGGCTGGTGTGTTTACCCTTCCAATACAAACTGTAGATTTCACCTGCGATTTTAGATGCCGTTCATCATTCTGACACTGGAGCATAAGAGATTTTCTTGCCTACCAACTAGCGCATCTACCTTAAATTTCCACCAAGTTATTAACCTAACGAAATTGGCCGAATATACTCGGAAATCGACTGCTCGCCTCTAAATACTTTAACCGATGCTTTTAAAAATTTTCACAAGGTTTTACGTTTGTTTCCCCACTCATAATCGGGGCGAGTGTTATTAATGATTTATATCAAAATGTTGCTTGTAACGTTACTCAGAAAAAAAGGTTGGTTAATTGGCTAATACGGTCTTTACAAACAAATAAAATAATGTGACAATGAAAGTTTTTCGATAAAGAATTTAACTGAAGAACGCATTCAAACACTTTAAATATTTTTATCGTGGATATATAAAAACATTTAAAATGTATTCGAAATATTTACATCTTCTTTAAAAATAATATAATTAAACATTCTGTGAATAGATATTGTAGATTATAAGCATATTTTCAAGTTTAATTACCTTTGTTTAAGATGCCAAATGTTAGAAGATTCTTAATTTAAATATTTACCGGGTGTTTAAAAAAAAATGATATCATTTTGCAATGTAATAACTTTGATAGTTCCCGTTCAAATGACTTCAAGTTTTAACAGCATGTGTAGAAATAGGTCTAAATCTTATGTTTAATGTTTGATTTTTTTATTTTTACAAGTATAGAAATGCCATTCGCTGGAAGTGAAAAGGCGTTTTGTGTTTTAGAGTATGCTCGAACACAGACGAACAAGACTGTGCAGCGTGAATTTGTGAGAGAGTTCTTTAAACAGTCACCAGTAGCAATGCAGATTTGGACATGGCACACAAAATTCAAAGACGAAGGTGTCTGTGCATGGCAAAAGGATCTGGATGACCAATAACATCAGAAGAGACGGTCGAGCGGATTCGCCAAAAACTTTTGCGAAGCCCCAAGAAGTCCATCTGGAAACCCAGATTCCCCCAACGACAGTTTGGTTCGTCCCGAGGAAATGCTTGCTAATAAAACCATACAAGCTGCAGCTAGTTCAGGCCATAACGGCAGATGACAAGCAAAAGCGCAAACAATTCTGTGTTGATATGCAAGAGAAACTTAAAGAAGACGAGTTCAAGGAACGTCTTGTTTTCAGTGATGATGCCACATTTCATACGGATGGCAAAGTCAATAAGCATAATGTTCGCATTTGGGGCGACGAAAATCCCTATTCCACAGCTGAGCACGTGAGGGACTCACCGAAAGTGAATATGCTCTGCACCATCTCCAAGAACCATTTTATGGCTCGTTTTTCTTTGAAGGAGATGTGACGGGACATGTTTACCTGCAAAGGCTTCAGAACTGGCTAATGGATGAACTCATTGCAAATAAACAAGAAAAATTAATTTTTCAACAAGACGGGGCTTCACCTCACTGGAAGCTCACTGTGCGAACTTATCTAAATGACAATCTGCTGGTGATGAAGACAATGTGCTGTTGAAATGGCCGCCACGTTTACTTGACCTGACACCTTGCGAATTTTTTCTCGGGGGCTATGTGAAGGGACTGGTCTATGTCCGCCCTCTTCCTGCAAACCTAGATGAACTTAAGCAGAGAACCACTACCGCACTGGAGACTGTTACCAAAGACATGCTGCAGCGTGTTTGGGAGGAGCTGGACTTCCGACTTGACATATGTCGTGTCTCAGGTGGTGCGCATAGTGAATATTTGTGAAATCGTTCATGGAATCCACATACCTTCGATTTTCTCATTCAAAGTTGGAGGAATAAATCTTATGTTGCTTAAAATTAAGCCTGTTTAGTTTAATTTTCCTTGACTATTTAGTTTCTGTGATATTTACATCTCAAATGATATAAAATATTTTGAAACACATTGTATTCGTCCCATTAATTTACGCTCAAATTTCTCTTTGGATACTCTGTAATAATCAATAAAGATGCTATGAGATAAATCTGGCGTTGATTAAGAAAATTATTTAATATCCGTTTAAATCCAAGGCAGATTCCTGAAATCGCAATTTGCATGCGGCGAACGCTTCAATACAGACTATAAGCCATCCGAATTTAAGCGTCATAATAATTCATAGTTCACCTATTCCACTAATTAGTTCATAATTAGCCGTTGCAATGGAAGGGAAATTCACGCTATTGGAGCAGAATTGAGGTATCACGGCTATTTTGAATGGAGCATCTGTCGAATAGACGGATTCAAGCCAGCGGAAAGCTTAAGCCACTAAATTCTATGAACATCATTAGGGTGGAACATCATCTAATGATTTCCAATGAAATAGGAAAGTCTCAAATTCTCATCTCCAGAAAAGATTTGCATAACAAAGAATATTAACGCAAAGCCAGAATAGGAAAATCTCATTATATCCATTCGTTTGCGAAATAAAAAGCGAAATAATTTTAAATGTTTTTCTCCGATAAATATGGACGCATCACGGAATTATTTAATTTTACCATACCTTTTTCAATGATTGGAAGCGAATAGTAATAATAATTTACATATTTGTATTGTTATAATTTTTATCTTTGGCTTAGCCCTAATCTATTGTTGATATGTTATTCGATTTTAATTGTATACTTACGCACACGTACATACACATATGCATAAGTTTTGTTATAATATCATGGCCTGTCTTTGATATACAATTAATTAAGATTCGCTTCTTATTATACCCAGGTTATCAATAATTGTTGTCTTCAGGTGATAGTAACGGAGAGGTTGTCTTTTAAGTTGGTATCTATTTATTGGTTGGATATGAGTTAATATATATTTACTTAAAGTGTATGAATATCTATATATCCGTTAATTAGTTGTCCTGTATGTTAATTACTACTAAACCAACTTAATCGCTAAATCACATGTTACCAAACCCAATAAACAGTTGGTCTATAGAAACATCTCGATATATGTTATCCAATATTTTCTTAAACCTGAAGTTTGCTCCCAACTATGGATTAAAAAAATGAGATAACGTAATATAATAATTAAATATATACTTAAATGACAAACAATAAATAGTTATTAACTTAAAAGAAGATATAAACTAAAATGATAATACTAAGTAGATATTAACAACGACTAAGTAATGGATATTAATTAATAAAACCATTATTATTACCATTTATGAGGAATTATCATAAAGACATAGAGTAGATAAACATTAACTGACTAGAAAACCAGTCAATATATTACATTAAAGAAAATAACGAGTAATATTTTAACATAAGGATAAATAAATATAGAACGTAAAGGTAACATAAGTAGATATTGATATAAGGACATAAAGGATCTGAAGATATGAGCTCTTTTTTGCTATTTTTCTAATTAGTGGGTTTATGAAGCTCGCATTCATTCTAATCCTCTTAAATTCACTTTTTCAGTAGAGAACATCTTTCATAAGCTTTATGTCAAAATGACCTCGTTCTTTTTCCTTGTGATAAAAAAATAATTAATTTGTAAATATTTAGCTGAATAAATTAGATAAATAAAGATTTCATAGCAAATTAAGATGAATTAACCAAATAAAACATTAAATCGCCACTGAAAAAATCGTTTAATTTGAATGTAATTTTTTAATAAATTAAGTCATGTATTTCATTTCCTCACCCTCACAGTTTCACGATTGATATAAGTCATTATTAGCTTTTAATTGAGACCATCGAGGAATTGTGCTTTGCAAAATGATCGAGTTAAGAAAAGTAAAAAAGTATGAAAGGTTTTTATTTGGAGATACGTAAAAGGGGGAATTAATTTGAGGTGTTGGCTGAGTCGAATCCAGAAGAAACGCTACAAGTAACAATATATTATAAAACCAAAAAAATAAGTAATCACCTCATTATCAACGACACGAGTAGGAAAAAAGAATCGAAAACTTCCAATGTAATTTATGAATTTACCTGTCCGCATGAAGATTGCAAGCTTCATATTTCAAATAAATACATTGGAATGACAACAACATCCCTATCTCGTAGACTCACCATGTATCTGCAAAACGGCGCCATCAAGAACCACTACATGCAACATGGATTTCAAGTAACACGAGAAATTTTAGTATAAAACACCATTTTCAAAAGAAGAAGTGACCGCACACGCCTTAATATCCTGAAGCAATCCTAATCCATGAAAAAACCCCGAAGATTAATGCCCAATTGACCGCCACCCAGCGAACTTTAAAACTCTTTACGGTTAATAATGACCGAAATCCCATTCCCAAATGTACCTTTTCTAACTACTTCCTGTCAACCACATTCCCCCTTCTTTTCATTATCTAAATTATCTTTAGTATATAAATGTAATGCCTTTAAATGTTTAACCAGTGTAAAATTAATTCGCTCCGAAAATGGTCAAACGTGACCGAAAGATCAACTAGCTAAAATACAAGTGGTTGTCAATAAGTGATGCGAATCGGTAGTGCAAAACAGAGGAAGGGGAATGGCTGTTTGTGGGGGTGTTAGAACAGGTTATGACAAGTCAGGATCTGCAGCCGCACACTCCCGCCTCGTCTATTTTGGAAGCAGGAGCTGATCTCAGATCGTCAGTCACAAATTTTTCAACAATGGAGAAGGTTGAGCACCGCGCAGTGATCAAATTTTTGACCAAGGAAGGCAGGAATGCAAAGGAGATCCATGAACGCATGGTTGCAGTGCATCGACACCGCCCCTTCGTATGCAACCATTGCTCGTTGGAATAGGGATTTCCGCCATGGTCTTGAGTCCCTTGAAAATGACCCCCGTCCAGGACGCCCATCAGACGTGACCAACGAGGACAATGTGGTCCGTGTAGAGAGGATGATCCTCGAAAATCGAAGGGTGAAGGTCGAAGAAATCAAACATCATCCACGACAATTTAGCCATGACCAAGTTCTCTAGAAACCTCAACCCCATGATCGACTTCAACGTCGTCAAAGTCCACAAGGCCAGAGTTGCACAAGCTGCCATGCGCGAGTGCGGATTCGAGGAGCTCAACCATCTCCCCCTACATTCCAGATCTGGCCCCTAGCGACTACTTTTTATTCCGCCAGCTCAAGGCTGCACTGCGTGGACGCGGGTTTGGGGACGTTGAAGATGTCCAGCTCGCCGTCCAGGAGTGGATTGAACAGCAGTCGGGAGATTTCTTGTTGTTTAGGAATTCGAAGCCTCAGGGACAAGTGGCGCAAGTGCATTGAAGTCGAGGGTAGTTATATTGCAAAATAATAAAGCACTTTTCCTCATATCTCGTTCCTTATATCCGAATTTCAAAACTTATTGACCGCCCCTCGTATATATATATATATATATATATATATATATATATATATATATATATATATATATATTATATATATAATTTAGGTAGGAGTTTTTCTTTTATGCATATTTTATTAAAGACCAGGTCTAGTTGTACCTTAATTACCTTCTTTCTTTGCTTTTCTAATTTCCTTATTATTCTTTTTTCGTCTTGCAAGAGGTTATAGATAAGTGTTCCGATATTCATAGTTTACTAGGGGCGGTCAATAAGTTTTGCAATTCGGATATAAGGAAACGAGATATGAGGAAAAGTGTTATATTATTTTTCAATATAACTACCCTCGACTTCAATGCACTTGCGCCACTTGTCCCCAAACTTCGAATTCCTGACAACCAGAAATCTCCAGACTGCTGTTCAATCGACTCCTGGACGGCGAGCTGGACATCTTAATCGTCCCCAAACTGGCGTCCACGCAGTGCAGCCTTGAGCTGGTCAAATAAAAAGTAGTCGCTAGAGGCCGGATCTGAAGTGTAGGGGGGAATGGTTGAGCTCCTCGAATCCGCATTCGCTCAGGGCAGCTTGTGCAACTCTGGCCTTGTGGACTTTGATGACGTTGAAGTCGATCATTGGGCGTGAGACTTTTAGGGACCCAACGGGCAGAGACCTTGGTCATGGCCGAATTGTCATGGATGATGTTGATAACACTTCCATGTGATATTCCAAGTTCTCGCCCGATTTCTTCGACCTTCACCCGTCAATTATGGAAGATCCACCTCTCCACACGCAGATGGGCTCTATAAAATTTAAAAAAAAATCCTCTTCACACGTGCCACATTGTCTTCGTTGGTTATGTTTGACGGGTGTCCTGGATGGGGTTGATCTTCAAGGGATTCACGACCATGGCGGAACTTCCTATTCCAGCGAGCAATGTTTGCATAGAAAGGGGTGGTGACGGTGTACGCTGCAACCATGCCTTCATGGATCTCTTTTGCATTCGTGCCCTCCTTTGTCAAAAATCTGATCACTGCGCGGTGCTCAACCTTTTCCATTGTTGAAAAATTTGTGACTGACGATCTGCGATCAGCTACTGCTTCTTAAATAGAGAAGGCGGTAGCGTGTGGCTGCAGGTCCTGACTTGTCATAACTTGTCCTAACACCGCCACAAACAGCCATCCTCCTTTCTCTGTTTTGCCCTACTGATTCGCAAAACTTATTGTCCGCCCCTCGTAGCAGAAACGCTTGGAGGAAATTTGAGAAATTTATTGCGAGTTAACCTAATTAATTTTTATAGCTTTAAATAAATAATGTTTTATGAAATCATCTTGGTTCCCTATTTGTAGAAGATTATAATCCTTCACAAATTAATAATTATTAATTAATAATAATTAATAATTATTAATATGTTAAAATTTGTATTAATAAAATTCAGATACTTAACCTGATTCGGCTTTTTTAACGGAAAAAGAATTATTGTAGAACGCAGATACATATTGATTTGAATCTATCTGTTTTCTCTACATTTTCTAAAATTAATTTATCCTGATGATTTTTTTATATCAGTAAATCTATGAGAGTTAATTTTTCTTCACTTTCTTTTTCAACCGTAAACAATATGGGAGGAAAATGGAGTTTAAGAAGAGAAGCATCGAATTTGTCTTCAGAGGAATTTAACAGAATAAATCTCTCGTCAACATACCAATACCAATTGGGGAACATTCTTTTTCAATTCTTGTTCCATAAGCTATTATCTAAAACCTGAGAGAAAAAATAACCTAAAGGAAAACATTCCTTTTGCAAATAAGAATTATTGTTGAAACGGAAATACTTCTGGTCGGTACCCAAGTTGATAATATCTAACATGAATTAATGATTTATGGGGGGTACGGAAAGGTTCGCATTAAGCCATCCTCTAATATTTCGACCGTCTATTCCAAATGCACTTTCGTAAATTTGTAATTAACATCAAAGGACAACATGGTAGTTTCTTAAAGAAAGGACCATGTTATTCTTTGATAAGTACATCGACAAAAGGGAAGAAGATACCAAATAGGATGAGATGGTGCTATGACAGGAGAGTATATATGGTCTCTAGGCATAAAAAGAAAAGCGTTTAAAGTAGAAAAGTAGGTTACTAAAGCACTTCTAATGTAAATATTTTTTCATTATATTTTGCTCTCATTTCCTTTACATTCCCAAATACGAATATATTGAAATAGACATATCGTCCCAGGGAAAGATTCATTATATTAAGACCAAATGTAAAATTAAGAAAATTTAAATACACATGATACAACCAAAACGAGGTAATAATTAAAATCATAGGCAAAACATACATATTAAAACATGAAAAATGCCTATAACCAAAACCATTGTTAAGTACTGTAATTATTCAATGAAAGATTGGATATAAGTGTTTTGATGCTCAGGATAGTCAAAGGACCCCCATTAAAATTATTTGAGATTTATGTGCGGTTACGTTTTAAATAGGTTTGTAGGGTTAAATAGTAACCATGGCCCTTTCTTAGGATTTTAAGTGGGTTAATGTATTTTGTAAAAGGAAATTAAAAAAATTCATGAGTTAATATTTCATAAATTTCATGTTTAGGAAGAGGATTAGTTGACCATTATTATTGTCTCTTTTTTTCTGCCTGATTCCCTTAGTGAAGAATTAAATATGATGAAATAGACCTTTTCGTTAAAGCAAATGACCCAGAAACTAAGACCAGAGTTTGAAGCATAACTTGTAGTAAGATTATATTAGGATTAAAATATAAAATTGAAAAAGTTAATCAATTGAACTTAAAAGAAGGCCCGCCAGATAATCCTCTTCTTGGACGGGAGGTTGACCAGAGGGCCTTTCATCAAAACCAGCGAAGGTAAAAGGTAAGTATAATTGTGAATAACGGAGTGTGTGAAACAAGTGATGTTAGGGTGAGTAAATATTGTGGAATTGTCCTCAAGGTTAGTAGATATCAGATTAATCTAATATAGGGCCTCGAATGAAGCAGCTAAAGTTATTTATATTTCCTTTCGTTTTATTTTGTTCTCGTTTCAGAAGATTATGGGACAACGTTCGACTGGTTTGCTGTAGGCTAATTTACTTTACCTGTTTACTCCGCAATCTATCATCCATCAAAGAGTTAGTTATCCTCTTACTTTGACTACATATCGAAGGGGAGTAACATGGGAATAGGTTTATACTCATACCATTCCATCCTTGTTTATCTTTTAATTTGCTTCCTTTCTTTTCTCTTCAAGATTTCTATTCTTACCCCTTCCCTGAAGATTCTGGAGGCTCTTCTCATTAAAGAGATGGGCAAAAAACTTAACACCCAATGCACTAGTTCCGAGCAAGCACCTCACCTTTTCTGCTAAAGGAAAATGGTACTTCGACTTTGACCTATAAAAGTACCAAAGAACGAAAATAAATTAGCTACCTCACCGGTAAAGGAGGCAGAACCAATTGAAAACACCAAATCAACGCAGCCTCAACAATAACAAAGAGTTCCGTCTAAAGATGCCTTAAGAAGCGCGAAAGCTCATGACCAAAACTCCAATTAGATGTACAAAATAAAATGGATCTTTCTCAACTGATCTTTAATCTTCAACAATATACAAACACTGCATTCGCCAGTTGGAACGTTCCAAAATAAAATTGATAAAATCAAAATACAATCTGGATTTTAACAAAACATGTATAGGCGAGAAGCTGCACACTGAAGATTTCAAGACCTCAACACTTTAACAGGAAGTGTTCCAATGTCTCTTCCTGTTCTCCACACATAGGAGAGCTTGTTTCTTTGTGTAAATAAATATTACGTTAATTTAGGTGCAGTGTGTTGGAGCGGCATCTATGCAGCAGAAATGAGCTAAAATCATTGCTGTATAAGTCTGATTCCTACTTGATTTTTGTGTTATTATTGTGATAGAATTGGTGTTGTTTTCTTGCAAAGTTCTTCTTTCTACTTCTCTGTTTGTAAATTGTTTATACTTTCTTTGATACTTTAAATTTTGAAGTTCTTCACGTCCTTTAACTTTCTAATGTTGATGTCTTTTATTATCTTCTTTAACAGTGTGATTCCATTTGTTGTTTAGGCTCCTGATTACATTTATCGTACTATTGGTTTTAGTATATCATTTTCTCCTTCAGTTATATGTTTCATATAAGTTGTGTTTAATTTCATATCTCTTGATAGTACTGTTGATGTCCCAATTTCAGCTTGTAGGATAGTTCTCTGAGTATAATTTGGAGCTCCTATTATGTGTCTCTATACATTGTCTTCTATCACTTGTAGTTCTTCTTTTTCCTTCTTAGTTTTGCCAATTAGTAATTTCTTTGTTGACCTTGCTATGACCGAATATGTGGTATTCATTAGTTTTATTGATTGTGTTCTTTTCTCTCCTCTTCGTGTTTCTGGAAACAGTTCCTTTTATTTGTTATTTTGACTCCAAGATACTTGATCGACAATCAATTATAAAAAACAACATAGAAATTAATAAAAAAATATTTCTTAACAGTCTTTATAAACAAAGGGAAGTTGCGAAAAATTAAACACATGATTGCCATTGAAGGTGTTCAATACAGATCGCTGACTAGCCATTGGGATAGCTGGAAAACAATAGAAATATAGCCAAACGGTAGCGAAAATTGCTTGAAAAATTGTCCACCGCTAAACAAAATAATTTACCCAAATATTCCTATCGAATTTTTTCACACAATAAATATTTCTCTAAACATTTATTTTAAATTAAAATTATAGGTAGTGGAAAATTTAGAAAAGTAAATGAAAACACAAACTTAATCCAATATATGATATTAATTAAACTACAAAATGATGGTAGTAATAGGAGGATTCATTGAGATGTTAGGTAGGTGTGAATGATCCAGCCATAAGGATACGTTTTGACAGGTAGCAACGAAAAGATCTTGAGGCATTTTCATAGTTCTTAATAGTCCCGCTAAAGATATTAATGGTGGGGACCATTATTTACAGAGTTATACGTATTTATATCGATTAAATATTTATTATAGATTCAATGAAGTTAAATACACTGAAACATCTGATTTTAAACTGAGAGCAATTTAAAGACCATTTACCCAAATTGCAGAGCAAAACGGCAAATATATATTTGTGTTCTCTTAACATTGGGTAAGTTAATGCAAATCCAGGTAATTAATTAATGAATGTCAGGGAACCGCAGTAAAGGAAACTAAAATAGTTTAACTAACTTCTGAATGATGAGGTTCCACTAGAGAAACTTTGCACGCTATTTAGAAGATGAAAAATGGCAAAGTGTCCCCACCGTCACACCGCATCAGCCATGACTTAGGTTTGCTCATCATCAGCTTTAAGCGACTCTATAAAATAGACAGAAATAACAATTGAACATTTTCAATTGGATGCAGAGTGAGTTTTCATATTAATGTTTTAAATGCCTCATGATGTTTATGTATCCAAGAGAACGTAGCGTATTTTCTAAATAATTGTATTTTGGTCTCGCAATGACTGAAAATATGCGATAAAAGTGCGATAGAAATTTATAAAGGCAATAAAAATTCTATCTTTATCGATTATTGGGGATTAGGATAAGTATCCAGAGCGGCTTATTTTGCGGGATCTGATTTAGATACCTAAGTATACTAATTATGTTTGTAAAAGTTACTTTTTCCAATTGTATTTTTAGATTGGAAGTTAGTAATTTAGAAAATGCTATAATGACTAGGATCAGTATAAGTCATTAACTGGATTCAAAAATATCAAGAGTATAAACAATATGATATACTTATCGGCCCCTGACTCAGCTTCAAATAAAAGATATTACTGAGCTTAAAAATCAGTTTCTTTAACCAAAAGCGAACCGGATTTAATGAGAAAGTTCATTCGCTTTCAAGAGATTTTAAGATGTCTTACTCATCAAAAATTCCGGCTTTCACAATTCGATTAAGTTGACAAAGAAAAATCTCCCGCCAAAGACAGTAACTCAGCACAGTTTCACCTCGGAGTCCCCTCCTTTTGAATCTCAGCATCATATCTTGTGTTTAGATAGGGGCCTTATAGGCTCCCAGGATAGATCTACTAGCGGGTTGTCATGGACGACTCCAATGGAGAAAAGAAAATCCCGCTTTTGGTCAGAGAGCGTTGCCTCAAGCCGTCGAGAGATATTTCTCAAGGCGATTTCCTGAACTAGGGGGATCGAATTGTCAACTAGTAGATCAGTCCGGCTACCTAGCGATATGTGGTAGTAACCTAGATGTGGATAAGTTACTCAGCGAGAAGTCCCGCGTAAAATTAGAAGAGATCAACCTACTGCCGAAGATACCACCCCCCGTCTCCGCATATAGTTCGATATTATTTCGACGCCTGGGACCCGTGGGTTGTTCACAAAACACACAAGAGATAAAAAAGGAAATAGAGGCGAAACAAAGCTAGGCTAAGGTCCATGAGATCTATAAATGTAAAAACCCTGATGGATGAGAATACACTCAACTATTTGAGGCCACCTTCCAAACTACAGAGATGGCTACCAAGGCGTCAGAAGCTGGCTTCATCATGGTTTGCACCAAAGTTTCGCCTGCGTTCATTGAGAAGGAGAATTTTGTCTCTATAGAAGTATGTTTCTCATGATATACCCTAGAGCAACATGCAACGAAAGATTGCAAGTTCGAAGCAGTTTGTTCAGAATGTGCCGGCTCTGGAGTCATGTAATATAATAAATAATAAAAGAGAACTACACTAGGACAAGGAAATGAAGTTTACAACAATACACCTGCTTCAGAGACATTTTTTCCGATGCAGAAAAATACATTAAAACTAAATGATAGAAAAATATTAGAAAACAGTGAGAAAAATTGCATATTTTGTGATGCTAGAAAGAAGATATAGAACCCTTCATTCTAGACTGTACTAAATATTAAGAAGAAAGACAGAGGTTTAGAGAACTGCAACAGTCATACAAAGGAAACAAAGAAGAATTATTGGAAGAATTACTTTTCTTGCAACAAAATATAGAAAATAAAATAGAGGTATTACATAAATTTTGGATTTGAAGAACAAAAAGCATAAAAGAACAACAAAACCAAACCAACAGAAAGCCGAACAAACTAAACAAATAGTGAAATACAAGGAGGTGACGTTTCAAATTCAATAACTCCGACAGTCATTGCATCATCGCATCACGAGGAAGATCAAGGAAGACTGAATAATAGAACGGCATTTTAGTGAACACTGGGAAAGGAACTGTAACAATCTCAGAAGAAGAAATCGACGATTTTGACACAGATTATGAAAAGGAAGTTGTGGCAAGATTAGAGGAACTCAGACCAACATTAACTCCCTTTCATTACACCACGCAACAGGCACGGGAAGAAAGTAGGCCGTTTACACACGAGGAGTTCGAGGCAGCCTTGAAAAGTTTCCAAAAGTAACCCTCAGTTATTTCAGGCATCACTAAAGCACATCTGATAAACGCTTTGAGAATATCAACGATGCACTATTGAACCTCTTCAATGCCTGTCTAAACATTGGATATTTTCCAGACCTATTAAAAAAGGCAAAGATAATATTCTATAACCAAACTCCTCCGAAATTACCTAGAAGATCGCGAGAAAATATTAAATATCAATAATTATGAAGAGTATCCTTTTACTATGAGAATTAGTGTACCCCAAGGGGGCTGATTGAGCCTAACTATGTACAAAATCTATCAAGATGACCTTCATCCCCCTATCTACGATTACGCCCCCCTATGTTCAGCTGGCAGACGATATTACACAGGTGATCACCAGTAATTACCGTATCCCGATCGACATAGCAGACTGGACAGCCGGTGAAATTACTAACCTTACCAAGTATGAATAGAGAAAAAAAATACGAACAAATGCAGAAAAGTTCAAATTCTTGCACATTAGGTGAAGAAAAACTGCAGCCGTATGGGTACTGGTAAAATACTACCTATACTATCAAGACGTTCATATCCGTGGACTAAACGTCCCGACAAGAGGATACGGAGTACATATTAATGAGAAAGTTATGAAGGTCAAGAGGAATTTACGCTACCTATACCAATTCAAGGCACTCTCTTCAAAAAGTAAAAGATAATTGTACATGGCCTTGATAAAAGTCACAAGTGGTCCAGAACCAAGCGTAGCGACTTATTTTGAATGTCACTTGCTGGGACTGCATTCAATTAAGAATAGTGCACAATCTTGAGGAAGTTGAACCAATAAACGTGACTCTACACGAGAGAGCAAAAGTAATATGTAGAAAATTTTATTCATTCGTCCCAGATAGAATAGTGCAGGATATTAGAATACCAGATTTCGAACTCCAGCACAGACACTAGCGAAGAGGATTTTACAGCAGCCAACTGCTTCGCAGGAGGGTAATTGTTCCGACTATGGCCGGATGCCATTGTAGGTATTCTGTTGGCTATTTGTAGTGTTTTGTTGCTATCCCACTGGCCAGCCACAAATCTATATTCCAATCAGAAGCGTTTATTTTTTCAAGTATTTTGTGCTTTTAATACTGGTAATATGCAGATTTTTCTTTGATTTTCTATTTAGTTGCTTATCTATCTCATTCGTATTTTTTTTCCAAAACAAACCATTCCGTAATAATGTGCTTATTATTATAAATGTGCCCTTCAAGAAACACATTCTCTAAATAAAATATATCGAATGACTGTAAATTTCTAGTTACGCTTGACATATTTAAACTCCAACCAACGCTGATTCGCGAAATTAGTCAAGATGTCTATTACGTGTGGTTTGTTCCTTGATGTTCACAATTTATGTGCTGTTCCAGCATTTTTAGTAAGCCATGGGCTTTAAAACCTATACGCGAGTGCCCTTCTTGTAAAACCGAACTTAAAATGAACAAAAATTCGGTATTTCGATGCGATAAATCTTTTTTTTGGCGCGGGTGGCAACCGAGAACGATGTAAATATAAATCGAGAGCTCGCAAAGGGACTTTTTCCGCTGGTTCTTGCCTCTCCATCGAAAAAATGTAATGGTCCTGTTTCGGATGATTGTGAACAGGGTCCCAATGAGCGTAATAGCTGAGCATACGGATGTAGACCGAACAACTCTCGTTGATTGGTTTAGCTTTTACTGGGAAGTTCTTTTAAATTATTTTGAAACATATGGACGGGTATCTCACCAACACTTTATTTATAAAGAGTTTCCTAACGTGAAAGAGCGATTCCGCAGATTCTGGATGGCCGCAGCTAAGTTTTATCCACCGGCCTAAAGTAAGTACATATATACCATTAACATAGTGTATTCAATAAGAGTTAAAGGTGGGTATGGGGGCGAAGCCCCCAATTACCAAAGAATATACATATATGCATATGTGCAACTATATGCACACATGAATTAACTTGAGAAAAAAAAGAAAAAAATACGTAGTGGATAAAATAGATAAAGACAATATAAGAAAATTAATCTAAAATTAACAAGGATAAATAAATAAATAAAAGATCCGAAGTGGACAAGAAAAAGAAAAAGATCCGTAATGAAAAAAGCGAACAAAATAAATCGTAATAACATTGAGAATAAGAATCAAGTCTCACGTAAGGAACTTGCCAGTCGTGCTGGCACTCAAACTAGCTTACTAAAATAACACTTTTTTCTACCTAAATCCTCTCCTACGATGATGCACGCATTCTTTTCCTATCTTTGAAGTTCTTCGGCTTCTACTCAGAGAACTTCAGAGGATACGATATTCATTAGTCGAGAGACTGCATACATATATACGGTATATCCTGATGTTTAATTTAAGCTACTGAAGACTTTAGCCTTCCCTACGTTATAAACTGTTTCCTCTATATTTGGTAAACGGAACTAATCGAGGACTGTTACTTAGTTCAGTCTTCGGAAATAGAGGTATGGTCGCGTACCATCTCTTTTCTTACAGATCAATATTTTAGTGGCTGGTATATGGCTGATGAGGGCTGATAAAGGATTCCCTGTTCCAGCATAATTCTAACATGTTCGTCTACAATTTATAATTATGAATACTATATGGCTAAATGTAGATATATAGGTTCGGAACCTGGTTCCACATTAATTTTAATCGGAATAAATGAGTGCGTCGCAAAGTATCTCCAGAAAGAGCGATTAAATCCCCGCTTATAACAAGAAAGTTAAGAAGCTCCTCCAAGATGCTCTTTTCAGAGTTTGATAGAACCATAAAAGGAATCATGGAGACAGTCGCTGTATTTCTACTTTAGTGGTGAAAGATTTAAACTGGTAGATCTGGAGACTTTATTTATTAGAAAGCGAGGAGTAAATCTAAATTTACGGTAGAATATTTACCTATACTTTGGTTTGTTTGAATAGTAACAGGTCTTATGCCTTTACTTCGTGCATATTTGTGATTTCAAATTATCTGATTTATCATTTATGAAAAGACTAACCATTCCGTACAATTGTCCTTTATTATCTAAAATGTGGGCTTGTAAGCCAGCTTTCTCTATGCATTCTACAGTTATTTCCTTTGTGGGACAAACGTAATAAATATATTTATCAGGAAATTCTTTAATCAGTAATTGGGAATGGTTGATTAATATTGAGTCATATTCTATAGGCAAAAAACCATCATTATGTGAGCAGGAAGTTGATATAGACTCATCATTGTTAAAATCAAAAGATTTCAAGGCTGGAGGAGAGGGCGAATTAGGAATAAATTTATTATTAGAATCAAAGGATTTCTCAAGTGCTGCTGAATTGTCGGTATGCCTTTCTTAGACATCCATGGAGTGTAATATGTTTTGTTATCGCACCAAACATGACATTGAGCAGGACAAAGCTACCGTTCATTCCTGAGAAATAAATCGTTACCGAGTAAACATCGATTTGAAACTTCGTTTCAGCATCCACAATGCAAAAAGGGTAATTTTATACATTAGCGACTCGGGATTTTCTTCCTGTTATTCCATGAAGATTCGTAATTTGTTCCCAAATATTTCATCTAGCAACTTGTTCCTGACGGCTTCAGGTAACCAAACACATATACGAATAACCAAATACATATATCAGCTTCTAGTAACCAAACACATATAAGCATAACCAAATAGATAACGAACTATGAAACACACTGATATCGTTCAATTTGGAACGAAAGACAACAACCAACAACAGCCGATTCGCTAATGTAAAAGATTACCCCAAAAGGAAGCAGGGTAATAGGAATTATTGGATTAAAAAAAAACAAGTTCTATTTCACAAAGCACTTTCACCATCACTCTACTTTTAAATTATAGTTTTATAAGTGTAGAGGAATTTTAAATATGTATAAGAAATTTTTAAGCCAATTAATAACTAGATTTGGAGATGCCTGTTAAAGAGAGAAATTAACACCGAACTTATACAAAAGGAAATAGGGGATTAACTCCTAAATTTGGCATAACTTTAGATTGCAGTTCAAAGGATTATTAAGATCTGTATAATAAAAAAACTCATTCTTTACTATGACAGAGGGAAGTAAATCACATCCTTTTCGAAAGCATCTTAAAACCAGTCTGAATTCTTCCCCTTGATCCCTCTACCGTTTTCGTCGAATTGCGCTTCCGCATTTGCGGCACAGAACCACAATTTAGATGGACTTAATCAAATCAGGTTCTATTAAACATGTCTTTCCTTCCTTTACAATTATCATCATCATCATCATCATCATCATCATCATCATTATCATCATCAATAACCCTTTATTTTAAAAACGGATTTTTTTACAGTGTGAGGGTATGGAACGTACACACTCACATGCCGCCAGGCGATCGTGGGAACGAAAGAGATTTATCGTCTGAGTTGACCTTCGTCTCCTCTCTCCGCCCCTCCCCCGACATTCTACCGCTCTTCTCCGTCTTCCGCCTGACCTAAGTCGTTATCCGCGCCACCCCCCTCCCCAACAGGCGACAGGAAGTCTGACGGAAGATGTCGGGAATTCGAAGCCTCAGGGACAAGTGGCGCAAGTACATTGAAGTCGAGGGTAGTTATATTGAAAAATAATAAAACACTTTTCCTCATATCTTGTTTTCTTATATCCGAATTGCAAAACTTATTGACCGCCCCTCGTAAGAATAATAATTACTGATCATAACAATATCATGCTGGTTGAAGTTGCGAGAATCTTTCTCTCTCCTCTAGACATGGAGCCTTTCCCCACCGCCAGAGGAACATTTTTATTCCTCGTCCCGGACGGAATTAAATAGCAATTATAGAAAGACAGGGGAGACAAGAAATCAGGAGGATGGACAGACAAAAGAAAAAAGAAAGCACTGCAAACTTGCGAGTAAACCAGAAATGATAAAGGCAAAGAACTAAACAGACCAGCAAAAGAAGAACTATAAATGGAAAGGTAGCAAAGAAACTATAAAACGGGTGAAAAAAATAAAACATATAGACTGCCGAAGTAGGAACTCTAACGGCAGAGGCACAGAAGAAACCAGACAGGGAGTTAGAAATAACCATAGAGAGCCGCGCATATTAGCAACGATCTCTGGTACTATGGGTGAATGAACCATACATGGTTCAATAGACAGTAAACCTTACGCAGAAACGAAGAAAGGGCACAATGCACAGGTGAGGAGAAAAGGAATTCTAGAAGGAGAGGAGAAGCATACATAACCAAACAATGATTTAGACAAACTCGATGGAAATTCTTACACACTTCCTTTCTTTTCAGGTTGGGAGAAAAAGCAGTGGAGGAATTTCATTTCCCACCATTAATCTTCCAACGAAAACAGAACTTTGAGGTTGGCAGTTCGGACATGGAAGTATAATATTATCACAATTTTCAATTAAGAATGGATTATTATTCTTGACCTTACAAAGGCATTTCTATGAGGTTGGACACAATGTTCCCGCACAACTGTTCTTTATAAAAGTCTATTTATTTATAGATTTATACAGTGTGATAGAACGGGTTGAGGCCGCGTTAATTTCAACCCCTATTACATATTATTTAAAACCACGATGCTCCCACGTGCATCTTAGCCTTGAAGCTTGGTGCCTTATCGCAGCCACCTGAGTCAATGTTTAAACAAAAAGGTTTATCTTCCCCCGTTCGCCCCCATACATCGACCTCGCCAGATTGAGTTAGGCTTATGGGCAGATAAGGCATTGTTCCCAGGCTCGGCTGTGCATTCCCTCGAAGCTCCCACTCCATTGTTCCCCACGCCAAGGGAGTGTCTCGACTATTTAGATGGAAACTTTACCACTAAGATGAGATTCGAGATCCAGATTTTCGTCGCGAAACATCACGCCGACCTTCTCTCACTTTGTGCGCCAAGGGACCTCGACCTCGAGATTCACCATCACTTGTCCAGAAGGAGGACAATATCCCTTGAGTGCCAAGGTTCGAGCCTTTCGTGACGCCAAGTCCACAAGGCTTCCCCCTCGTTGTTCAGAAAGAGAACAACGTTAGAACAGCCATTGTTCGTTCGAGCCCGTTGACCAGAAACGGTTCTCACCCCCTCCCCTGTTGTTCAGAAGAGAACAACGTAGAACAACCATTGTTCTTTTGAGCCCGTTCGCCAAGAAGCGGTTCTCACCCTTCCCCCTTGTTGTTCAGAAGAGAACAACATTAGAACAGCCATTGTTCTTGAGCCCGTAGACAAGAGACGGTTCTCACCCCCCTTTTTTTCAGAAGAGAACAACGTAGAACAGCCATTGTTCAACAAGCCGTTCGTCGAGAAACGGTTCTCATTTCCAAGACGCCAAGTCAGGATCATCTTATTTCCCCTCTTCGGCTGGAACTCGCCAGCGGACCGAAAATTCCTTCACGTCGCCTTCCACTGCACCACTCGTATAAAGTTACATAAGCCAAACGTTACCTTTGAGTATTTAACCCTTTTGTCAATTCTATTATGTGCTTTAAATGGTTTAGTGAACCATCCCATCCCTTTAACTCTATATTTGTTTTACCTTTTTTTAAATACTTTAATCCTTGGATTAGCCCGAGCCCCACGACCCTTTCCATTCTCTGTTATGTCAATATTTTCCGTTTTGTGTTTGTTGATAGTTATTATTAATAAAACTCTATCTTATTAATGATAGCAATATTATTATCCTTGAGCTCAGTTCCACTTCTTAAGCATATCGAAGATACATAATATCGGCCCGCCAGACAATCACGCACTCTAAAGATAATTAAAGAAGTTCCCTCAACGAATAGTTATATATGGTATATCGTCGAGAGTCCATTCTACGACAGTCTACCTTACTCCAATGTTCTTTGAGCTTTAAGTGACATAAGCTATATTCTGGTGAAGACATATCCAATAACATAATATGGGTTTTCGAGGATCATTGCAAATTTATCATCTGACATAAAGCGATGCAAACAATAGATGTAACTCGCCAAATTTAAAACACCATTGTTTCCTTCCTAAGCAATTGAGAGCCAAAATATCCATTATCTTAAGAAAAATACGGTAAAAATCACATTCACCAAAGAACATAAGTTTCCTTATCTCTACATTGCCACAGTCGGGTGTACACAAAACCGTCTTACCACAAGATCAAAACGATAGCGACCCCGTTAATTCAGGAAGGAAGCGATCTCATTAGCGCTCGCTAACCTCCACAAAAGTAAACATTCGAAAAGAATTGGCCGAAGAGGAAAACAAAGGCCATGCACCCAAACCTCCATTGAGAGCGATCTGCGAGGAAAAAATTTTCAGGGAATTATACCATTGGATGGACTGGATCCGCGCGACTAGGGCTAGATACCAAAAATAATGTAATGGTAGGTTAGCCATCGGTATAAAAGAAAATTTCTAAAATTAACTGTAGCTCAATTAATTATATAAGGAGAACAAGCCATACTTCGTATTCTTTCTTACAGAAAGAACTTGGTTCCACAAGCACTCCGTAGGCGTGTTGCCTACGGCCTATTTGCTATTCAAAATTGCTTTTTTAATCCCCTTTATAAAATCTTTATTTTAACAACCTAAACACCTTTTTCAACATAGATACGCCGAAACCTTTTTTATAAGTTATTTCACCCGGTTTGATATATAGAAAAACCTTCGTCAGATCTCTTTTTTCATCTAAATTTGTTTTATATATAAAATGATAATAAAAAAGCGCCAAAGCCCTAGTTTAAATACATTTTTTTAACTTCACGATTTGTATGTCTTTTTATTCCAAATCATTCGATAATTATATTTATTTTTCTGAACTCTTAGAAAGAACTTTGATAAAAGCTCGAAACATACAAAAAACAGCCCTGCGAAGAAAAGTTTTAAATAAACCTAAACTCAAAAACATGAAAGGTTACTTGTCCACTAAGCAAAAAAAAAACATTTTCAAAAATTTCAAAAATTCACCAAGTTAAATTATAGAGTTAAGGAGGAATATAATGAGATGCATTTTGAGACAAAAGCACTATGTTCGAGTTACTACTCTAACGCGAAGCACCAAACAAAGCTGTCATAATTGCTTAATAAAGCGAAAATCAATGAGGGCATTTGTAAGTGGTGTAGTTAAGATAGATGTAGGTGTATGTACACATAGCCTGAGTAGCAGAAAAAAGTGATATGTTTTAGTAGATTTAGTACTTTTATCGCCGTGTAATTGTCTTAAAAGCTGTAGAAGATTAGATGAGGAGAATTGTCGTTGCATTCATTGCGAAATGTTAAGAGACATTGGGCGTAGTTAGTGGCCAGATGTGAGTCCCGATACAAGTGAACATTTCTCCGTCTGCTTCCTAGCGACCATGGTTTGGATCCAAGAGTAAACTGCTGGTTCTCACTGAATTAAGCAGCAGACGGTGCAAAGTGGCTGCCATATCTATAACAAAGCACTAAACTTTAGGTTAAAATCAATACAACACCTACATATTTTCCCAAGCGTAAATAAATTCCATACTTAATATCCACTGTTGTGGAAAATATATTGGAAACCAATATATTCTCTTTTCTGCAAAGTACACTCATCTAAACCAATTCACGTCGATATAAAATCCCATCCAACATAATTTAGTTTAATATGTATAAAAAACAGAATATTATATATGATATAATAGTATTTCTAAAGTAACATTTTAGCGTAAAATCTGAAACCGATGTTACTTTTGTGTAAAATGCATATCAAGCAAACATTTTCTTTCCTAAAACCTATGCAAGAAATCTCCCACAGGGAAGTTGAAAGGGAAATTCCGATACTGTTCAAACTTTAATTCAGTCTCAAAGAACCATCAAACATTAAAATCAGTAAATATTTGCTTGACATTAGTTTACCATGCAGACATGAAAGGTCGTTTGAAAAGACAGGAATTTACTGTATTGATTTTCCTCATTCTTTTGTTTATTTTGTACTTTGATAATTCCCAAATCTACGAGACAGGCTTTATTATGTATGGGTTGTTATATCCTCAGACCAGTGGCCATATGTTGTATTCTCTCTAGCCCTGGTTAAATACTCATCATCGATGAATCACAACGGCTTCTGATATCTACTCTCCATTGTTTGGAAGAACATTTATCCATCTTATTTACTCACATCTAATAAATTGCTGTTTGGATAAATTAATAGAACTTTGAAGATACCTGGGCCTAGGCGTCCTACGGCAGGCAACTAATTGTTTGGAATCAGCTGATGTGGTTTGCTACAGATCTTTGTAGTTGGTTTATTAAACAGTGCGCTAAATTCCAAAATTCACGGAGGAGGGGGAAATAATTCTCGGCAAATATAATTAGAAATAAACTAAACCCGCTATTTCAATTTCTTTAACATGGCAATAATCTCCTTACGATTACGTTAGGAGGGATATAAACAAAAATTAGTTTATTATTAAATTAGAAGGTGGAATTATTGATTCCATTCTTATTCCACCACAACACCATGAATCTGATTTTTGTCCGTGATTCAATTTTAACCGAGAATAGCTGCTCAAATGAGGGCTTTATTTAAACGGCTGCTTCATCTTTAGTAATCTTACAAATCACTTCTAGTCTATACCCATTCTAACACGGTCGTATTATTTTATCTCACTGGGACGGGATTTCAATTCTAAAGTATAGTTCTTTGTCATTCTCCGAAAGGTTTTGACTACGCTTCATATACCCTGAAGTGACACTAAGTATACTTTGCATTTGCAGTCACTTTATCTTCAAGATCCTGAGACCTTCACATCTTTCCCACTTCTGGCTCCAGAAAGCTCCCTGTCTTTCCTTAGAAGGTTGATGAAAAATATGTCTGATATCTTTAGGGCTTCAGCTTCAATTTCTAAAGCCTTCAATTTACTGCAATAATCCTCTTTCGGACTATAATGCAAAGGCAAATATATCCTGTGTTAATATTAGGTGAACATAATTGAACAATCCGTTTAAACCTTGCAAAAACCTCATTTGTATGAAATGTACTTTGATGATATTATATTCTTTCATTTGAGCTGAAAGTGCAAATGTTTCAGATAAACTGCTCTTGAAATTATGTAAAAAGTGGCTTTTACACTACGACTATTGATGAACAGATCGCATTCGGATGATACATGTTAAACATCTGTTGTTTCAAACACGCCACTAATCTTGTTACATCAGCAATAATAAGTGTCCAAACATCGTAGAATTTAGAGAGTTCCTTGTGCTGTTCCCTGCACGTAAATAATCGTCAAGCGTTTTTCAACACTTTTCACTGATCTTATCATTAAATTAGTATTTTAGCTTTCTACTCCATTTCAATAGAAAAGCATGGATACTCATCAGAGGGTTATGTGTTATCTCTTCATCAGAGATCTTTTCAGATGAGAGAGGTAGACCCGATTTAAGAGACACTATAACTTAAAGCTCTTCGCCATGTGGCAATAGAAAAATTGTTATTATTATGCTAATTAGTAAAGAAATTGATTAGGATTTACATTACTGTTCACATATATAATAAATTACAAAAGTCACAAACATCAAATGGATTATGCGGTTCTCAACATAATTGAAATTGACTTTCCTATTTCTCTAAGCCACATTTCAAGTGTCAATCGGTAAGCTTATACATATCACAGATGGAGCCCATCCCTTATCTTGATTTCCAATTAGCATCCAAAAATAGACGATATATTGGGTTAAGAGTCATACTGTTGTTGTATAGCCACACCAATACCAAAAGGAATCAGGTGAATGCTCACTATATTTACCAGACATTTGATTATGAACACATCGATAGAATATAAATATACACACTAATAAGCAAAATATCCAATGCCATAAATAGGTTTCTGTGCTCCAAATACCAATTAATGTCATAATGTTTACGAGATATCCATAGACTAATCTGTCACAAATCCTTGCAAACGTTCGAGTATGCAAAAACTATCCATAAATTTGAAATCAGTGCGTCAAATAAGAATTGTAAATCGAAATGAGGGAAATAAACTATTGTTGCACAATGATAATTCATTTTCATGCAAACATTTATGTATGGATTGAGACCATCGTGCCTCCGGGTAAAATCGAAATTTATGATGTCATATGAGCCTTTCACACATGTCATTTCAATCTGTTGCGCTTGAGTACCATTCGCAGGTTGTAGGGGCGATATGGATAAAAGGACAAGATCAAAGAAGGCTAATTTCTTTCCGTTAATTTTGATTGACATCGAACGTAATTTGCTTCCAAGGAATCTGTTATACTTGACCTCAATAGTTCCAAACCGATTTTGGCTTATGGCTCCCTTAGGAACCTTATTTTTTCCTGCGGCCCATAATCATTATTTTCAGTAGATAATATGCAGTTTAACTCTACTTTAAAGGATAAAAGATATTAAAACAGCAATTTGTATTCAGGTACAATTATATTTGTTACATATATAGGACTATAAGCATAGCAAAAATTAAACAATGGTTAACAAAAATGTAGTACTCTTTTAAAATAAATAATAAGTCTTACAAAAAATAAAATCCTTTAGCAAAATGAAATAAATATATCATCAACTCTTTATTCATTCAATGCAAACCTTGTGCTTCATGCAGTTTCTCAAGTTTTTTAATATCAAAGTCTATAGTTGTTAGAGACAGACGAAGATCACATCTTCTTACTATTTTTAAGTGGCTGCGAGCTTTTGATAGGAGGTGTGACACTTTACTAAAACCCACCTCAACCAGATAAGAAGTAGGAAAAGCAATAAAATATAATTTTACTTCGTCCCAAAGCAAAGGGTACTTCATCGCAATTTCATGACTTATCCATAAGTTCAAGACACCATGCTTAAATCTACCCAGAGAAGTTTGATCACTTTGTAACTCAATGAGTCTTTCTTGTTATCTGTTATCAACATCAGCTGCATTAATTCCAAATGGGTTTACTACCCAACCTGGAATGTCCAGTTGTAGAAGATCTCTGAACCTAACTTCCAAAACACTATGCAATTTCTCCAAATGATCAATGTATACTAAAATATCATCTTCTCTTAGGTCACTCCCAATAGGGCGGAGGGTTAGGAAACTGCATCAACTCTTTTCGCCCCATATTTGTCTTGAACAGCTTAATTTTTCCCAGAAATGCACCAATAGACTCTTTGCAAGTTAAAATATTTGCGTTTTTAGCTTGTAGCTGTTTGTTAAATATATTTAGCTTTACAAATATGTCTGTAAGGCAGAATATGCCACATTTGGCAGCAACGATTCTTACTCCGAGCTGCTTACCATCCAGAAATAACACAACACTATCCCAAAGTGCAATGAATCGATTAGAAATCCATCGCACCTCTGTATGCAAAAGTAGGCGCTCAAACCCTTCTCTATTGGTAGCACAGAGTTGTCGGAAAAGACGCTCTTGAAGTGGATTTTACTTATTAAGGTTGACTGTCTTGATTACATTATCAAGTGAATCTTTCAGACGTCCTCCTAGGTTTTTTTGCAATCAGATGTTGACGGTGGACAACACAGTGTATGCAAAAAACTTTAAGTACAGCCACTTTCAAATGTGCGATAAGTCATCTATACCTACCATAGCAGCGGCGCCATCAGTTGCACAAGCCATAATATTCCCAAGTGGAATATCATTTTCTTTGAAAGAGGTCACTACTTCTTTGAAAATTGCTCCACCTTTAGTATCTGTCAAAAGGCTGCGAGAAAAAAAATTTCTCCTCTGACTTGATCTTTATCCAAAAACCTAACATACGCCACGAGAAGGGCTTCGTTATCACGTAATAACGTTTCATCAATTTGTAATGCAAAGGTATTTACTTGTAAATGTTTAACGAGTTTTTCCTCTACATCCTTCGACATTTCGTCAATACATCTTGATACTGTATTGTTGCTCAGCGGAATGACTTCAGTTATTTGGGGAAAATTTTGTTGCATGACAGTTGAAATAACGACAGATACTGAAGGCAAAATCAATTCTTTGCCAATAGTATAAGGTTTCCCGATTTCGCTATTAGCTTGAAAATCTCATAAGATGTAATTTAACCTTTGTCAAGTTTTGCCGCTGTTTTGCTAAATATATCTTTAATCATCCCACAGCTTTTTAAAGTACTCGAAAGGTTTTGTCTTTTTTGTCCTTGTGCTTATTATCCAAATGTATTTTAAGCTTACTTGGTCACATACTATCATTAGAAAGTGTAGCCATACATAAAAGACACAATGGCTGTGTTATATTGTCTGGTGAATGTATAAAACCATAAGCTAAATACTTACTGCATTATTGTCGACCTTTTTCTTCGTCGCAGTAGCCATGGGTAATTTGTGCAGAAGAAATTTAATATATTAATGATATATATATATATATATATATATATATATATATATATATATATATATATATATATATATATATATTACATTTTAGAGCCGAAGCTCACCACAACAGAATGAAAGGCACTTATCTCAGCGGCGAAAAAGGGAGAGTGTGTCTGAGAAAAGACCCAGAAACAACCTCCATTCCCTGTGCAGAGCACTGAGTCTGTGCCCAAAACCAACTCCTATTACAGTTGGCCACGAAAATTTCAGACATGTCCAATAAGTCGAAACGCTCATAAAAATTACTGCATTGAAAGTTTTGTTTTCCTAATGAAGCCATAAGCCAAAATCGGTTTGGAACCATTGAGGTCGAGTATGACAGGTTCCTTGGAAGTAAATTACGTTTGACGGCCATCAAAATTAACGGAAAGAAATTAGCCTTCCTTAATCTTCTCCTTTTATCCATATCGCCCCTACAACCTGCGAATGGCACTCAAGTGCGACGGATTGAAATGACATGTGTGAAAGGCTCATATGACATCATAAATTTCGATTTTACCCGGAGGCACGATGGTCTCAATCCATACATAAATGTTTGAATGAAAATGAATTATCATTATGCAGCAATAGTTTATTTCCCTCATTTCGATTTACAACTCTTATTTGACGCACTGATTTCAAATTTTAGGTTAGATTTTGCATACTCGAACGTTTGCAAGGATTTGTGACAGATGATTCTATGGATATCTAGTGAACATTATGACATCAATTGGTATTTGGAGCACAGAAATCTATTTATGGCATTGAATATTTTGCTTATTAGTGTGTATATTTATATTCTATCGATGTGTTCATAATCAAATGTCTGGTAAATATAGTGAGCATTCACCTGATTCCTTTTGGTATTTGTGTGGCTATACAACAACAGTATGACTCTTAACCCAATATATCGTCTATTTTTGGATGCTAATTGGAAATCAAGATAAGGGATGGGCTCCATCTGTGTTATGTATAAGCTTACCGATTGACACTTGAAATGTGGCTTAGAGAAATAGGAAAGTCAATTTCAATTATGTTGAGAACCGCAGATTCCATTTGATGGTTGTTACTTTTGTACATTAATTATATATGTGAACAGTAATGTAATTTCTAATCAATTTCTTTACTAATTAGCATAATAATAACAATTGTTTTATTGCCACATAGCGAAGAGCATTAAGTTATAGTGTCTCTTAAATCGGGTCTACCTCTCTCATCTGAAAAGATCTCTGATGAAGAGATAACTCATAACCCTCTGATGAGTATCCATGCTTTCCAACTAAAATGGAATAGAAAGCTAAAATACTAATTTAATGATAAGATCAGTGAAAAGTGTTGAAAAAAGCTTGACGATTATTTACGTGCAGGGAACAGCACAAGGAACTCTCTAAATTCTACGATGTTTGGACACTTATTATTGCTGATGTAACAAGATTAGTGGCGTGTTTGAAACAACAGATGTTTAACATGTATCATCCGAATGCGATCTGTTCATCAATAGTCGTAGTGTAAAAGCCACTTTTTACATAATTTCAAGAGCAGTTTATCTGAAACATTTGCACTTTCAGCTCAAATAAAAGAATATAATATTATCAAACTACATTTCATACAAATGAGGTTTTCGCAAGGTTTAAACGGATTGTTCAATTATGTTCACCTAATATTAACACAGGATATATTTGCCTTTGCATTATAGTCCGAAAGAGCATTATTGCAGTAAATTGAAGGCTTTAGAAATTGAAGCTGAAGCCCTAAAGATATTAGACAGATTTTTCATCAACTTTCTAAGGAAAGACAGGGAGCTTTCTGGAGCCAGAAGTAGGAAAGATGTGAAGGTCTCAGGATCTTGAAGATAAAGTGACTGCAAATGCAAAGTATACTTAGTGTCACTTCAGGGTATTTGAAGCGTAGTCAAAACCTTTCGGAGAATGACAAAGAACTATACTTTAGAATTGAAATCCCGTCCCAGTGAGATAAAATAATACGACCGTGTTAGAATGGGTATAGACTAGAAGTGATTTGTAAGATTACTAAAGATGAAGCAGCCGTTTAAATAAAGCCCTCATTTGAGCAGCTATTCTCGGTTAAAATTGAATCACGGACAAAATCAGATTCATGGTGTTGTGGTGGAATAAGAATGGAATCAATAATTCCACCTTCTGATTTTATAATAAACTAATTTTTGTTTATATCCCTCCTAACGTAATCGTAAGGAGATTATTGCCATGTTAAAGAAATTGAAATAGCGGGTTTAGTTTATTCCTAATTATATTTGCCGAGAATTATTTCCCCCTCCTCCGTGGATTTTGGAATTTGGCGCACTGTTTAATAAACCAACTACAAAGATCCGTAGCAAACCACATCAGCTGATTCCAAACAATTAGTTGCCTGCCGTAGGACGCCTAGGCCCAGGTATCTTCAAAGTTCTATTGATTTATCCAAACAGCAATTTATTAGATGTGAGTAAATAAGATGGAGAAATGTTTCTCCAAACAATGGAGAGTAGATATCAGAAGCCGTTGTGATTCATCGATGATGAGTATTTAACCAGGGCTAGAGAGAATACAACATATGGCCACTGGTCTGAGGATATAACAACCCATACATAATAAAGCCTGTCTCGTAGATTTGGGAATTATCAAAGTACAAAATAAACAAAAGAATGAGGAAAATCAATACAGTAAATTCCTGTCTTTTCAAACGACCTTTCATGTCTGCATGGTAAACTAATGTCAAGCAAATATTTACTGATTTTAATGTTTGATGGTTCTTTGAGACTGAATTAAAGTTTGAACAGTATCGGAATTTCCCTTTCAACTTCCCTGTGGGAGATTTCTTGCATAGGTTTTAGGAAAGAAAATGTTTGCTTGATATGCATTTTACACAAAAGTAACATCGGTTTCAGATTTTACGCTAAAATGTTACTTTAGAAATACTATTATATCATATATAATATTCTGTTTTTTATACATATTAAACTAAATTATGTTGGATGGGATTTTATATCGACGTGAATTGGTTTAGATGAGTGTACTTTGCAGAAAAGAGAATATATTGGTTTCCAATATATTTTCCACAACAGTGGATAGTAAGTATGGAATTTATTTACGCTTGGGAAAATATGTAGGTGTTGTATTGATTTTAACCTAAAGTTTAGTGCTTTGTTATAGATATGGCAGCCACTTTGCACCGTCTGCTGCTTAATTCAGTGAGAACCAGCAGTTTACTCTTGGATCCAAACCATGGTCGCTAGGAAGCAGACGGAGAAATGTTTACTTGTATCGGGACTCACATCTGGCCACTAACTACGCCCAATGTCTCTTAACATTTCGCAATGAATGCAACGACAATTCTCCTCATCTAATCTTCTACAGCTTTTAAGACAATTACACGGCGATAAAAGTACTAAATCTACTAAAACATACCACTTTTTTCTGCTACTCAGGCTATGTGTACATACACCTACATCTATCTTAACTACACCACTTACAAATGCCCTCATTGATTTTCGCTTTATTAAGCAATTATGACAGCTTTGTTTGGTGCTTCGCGTTAGAGTAGTAACTCGAACATAGTGCTTTTGTCTCAAAATGCATCTCATTATATTCCTCCTTAACTCTATAATTTAACTTGGTGAATTTTTGAAATTTTTGAAAATGTTTTTTTTTTGCTCAGTGGACAAGTAACCTTTCATGTTTTTGAGTTTAGGTTTATTTGAAACTTTTATTCGCAGGGCTGTTTTTTGTATGTTTCGAGCTTTTATCAAAGTTCTTTTCTAAGATTTCAGAAAAAATAAATATAATTATCGAATGATTTGGAATAAAAAAAAACATACAAATCGTGAAGTTCAAAAAATGTATTAAAATTAGGGCTTTGGCGCTTTTTTATTATCATTTCATATATAAAACAAATTTAGATGAAAAAAAAGATCTGACGAAGGTTTTTCTATATATCAAACCGGGTCAAATAACTTATAAAAAAGGTTTCAGGGTGTCTATGTTGAAAAAAGTGTTTGGAAAATTCTCAACTATATATAAATTTCAAGGGATGAAGACAATATAATAAAAGGTGGAATAACTTAAGAAAAGGTTTTAGGGTATCTATGTTGAAAAAAGGTGTTCAGGGTGTTAAAATAAAGAGTCTATAAAGGGGATTAAAAAAAAGCGGTTTTGAATAGCAAATAGGCCGTAGGCAACACGCCTACGGAGTGCTTGTGGAACCAAGTTCTTTCTGTAAGAAAGAATACGAAGTATGGCTTGTTCTCCTTATATAATTAATTGAGCTACAGTTAATTTTAGAATTTTTTTTTATACCGATGGATAACCTACCATTACATTATTTTTGGTATCTATCCCTAGTCGCGTGGATCCAGTCCATCCAATAGTATAATTCCCTGAAAATTTTCCCCTCGCAGATCGCTCTCAATGGAGGCTTGGGTGCATAGCCTTTGTTCTCCTCTTCGGCCAATTCTTTTCGAATGTTTACTTTTGTAGAGGTTAGCGAGCGCTAACGAGATCGCTTCCTTCCTGAATAAACGGGGTCGCTATCGTTTTGACCTTGTGGTAAGACGGTTTCTTGTACACCCGACTGTGGCAATGTAGAGATAAGGAAACTTATGTTCTTTGGTGAATGTGATTTTTACCGTATTTTTCTTAAGATGATGAATATTTTTGCTCTCAATTGTTTAGGAAGGAAACAATGGTGTTTTCAATTTGGCGAGTTACATCTATTGTTCGCATCGCTTTATGTCAGATGACAAATTTGCTATGATCCTCGAAAACCCATACTGTGTTATTGGATATGTCTCCACCAGAATATAGCTTATGTCACTCTAAGCTCAAAGAACATTGGAGTAAGGTAGACAACCTTAGAGAGGGTTCGACCGATGTCATTTTCTAGTATCGTTATTAGATCTAGGATTGATTTATTTTGGCGTTATCAATATTGAATTGGTGAGCGAAGAAATATTGGATTCTAATTGCCCTTTAATTCTTTCATTCACCATTCTCTCCACTAATTTAAATAAGCATGATGTTAGGGCTATGTATTTGTAGTTAGTTGGTAGTGAAGGGTCCTCTTGCTGTTTCATGAAGGACAGCAATATTGGTTAGCACTATTGATTGGAAAATGCTACTTCTGGCTCTTCTATGCTTTACATTTCTTATTTTCCTTTTTTGACATATCGCTTTGGAGATTGTGATATGTGTTGGCTATGTTATGGTAACATCATCGGGTCATATGAAGGTCTCGTTATTTATCTTCAGTATAGAATGGTGTATGGTGCTGTGGCCACCTGACATTTTAGGAATTCGCTTCAGTATGTTGCTGTCGCGGCTGGTCTCTTGTTTTCTGTCGAGGCGCGACTTCTGGCAGAGAAATATTATAGTATCAGGTAGGGATGAGGGAGGTGATCACCGATCACATCTATGGATATCTATCTGAGTAGGTTATGATTATATTCCGAGATAAATATAATGAGTGGATTGTAATTAGTTCATTTAGCTGATCACTTACTGCGATGGAGTTAACTGGTGTATTTAATTAAAACTGGATATAAGGATTGCTACGTTTTGCCACGGTTTTCGTTGTTAGAACTAAATAGCAATGAAATTTATTTTTTTAGGCCGATTGGAATTTGTGTGCAATGTTGCGTTCAGACAGATTCATGTTGGGTCATATTCAACTTTAAGAACCTGCATGGTTTTTAATGGAGTCTAAGCCCTCAAATATTCTGCTGAATAAATTTTGTTGGGAATTTTAGCGTTAGAAAATGACTTTTGCGATATTTTTGGAATCTTTGCATCTACCAATGTGTTATATCTTGTCCCAAGAAAAATCTACCTGTATATATTAGAGAGAAGATTGAAAACACTGTATTGACGCTCACTTTGTTATGCTACCTTGTATGGATAAAATGTTTACGTGTAAAACATGATTCAAATCCCTGCCCCCACGAGCTGGTGCTTTTATCAAATATCAAGGCAGAAAATTTAAAACTACATGAAACAATGCTTCCAAACTTCTTTAGTCAAAATATTGTGTTTGCCGACCTGTTTGGACTTTTCAAGACAAATTCTGGGAAAAAATATATATTTTTGAATAGGCCTAGATTAAGGCCAGTAATTCTCTCGAGGTTTCTTAATGTGGAAGTTAGCCCAAGAGGTCAAAAGATGCAAACATTCTCATACATATTCTGGACATATCATCTTAGTTTATGGCCCTAAGAACGTTTATTCAGTTCGAAACTCTATCCGTCGACCCTGTCCGTCGGTTATCATCCCCAAGTGCAAAGTCGAAAACGAGATCTATCACTCCCCCTACCCCAGCCGCTTTGAGGTGCCAGTGACTTGGGGCTGTTTACACGGCCACATTCCCAGTCTCGTATGGGACGCCAGGTGTCTTACGCCTCTCTCCCTAACCCCGTCACTCGCAGAAAAATGCCGTCTTTATACGAGCGACTCACTTCATTGTCAGCGAGAGTTCTTCAGAAGTCCGTTCGTCATGTTGTTTGTTGAGTCGCCGTGCCGACGCTTGTAATCCCATGCGTGGATCTTACCTTCGTAATCTCTTTGGTCAGAGACAGATTACTCTCCTTCGTTATTCCCAATTTGGAAGGGATAACCAGTATCAACTCTCCGTTCATTCCCTCCACTCTTAAAGTTCCGTGTACCTTGACCTCAACCGTGAGACAAGAGCAAGGAAGTGCGAGAAGTCCATCCGTGCAGATTCCCATCAGGTCACCGAGCCGACACCAGTCCTTGGAGCGGACCCCACCCCACCCTTCGTGATTCCCATTTGGAGGACAACTTGGAACCTGGTCTACGCTGATCTTCCGCTCTATGAAGTCCTCCGGCAGCCTCATCTAATTCATAGCCGCTAAGGTAAAACCGAGGCCCCAGTCTCGTGATTTTTCCTCCATTCAATTCACTACCCGAAAAACCCGGTAATTGCCCACATTTAATTAATATTATTTGAATCCGCGTTTAATAACGGTCTTTCAAGGACTATACAAGGTCCATGTACCTTAACCTCAACCGTGAGACAAGAGCAAGGAAGTGCGAGAAGTCCTTTCGTGCAGAATCACCCTCGTAAGGGGCGCGACGATTTGCCATCCTGGCCGCTGTGCTGACGGGATCCAGCACTCCGTCCGGCCCCAGCTTAGCCTCTTCTCCTTCCTTCAAAACATTTGTATTTCCTCGCTTTTCATACCTCTCCCACAACTTTCTCTGGTCCGCCTCTAATTTCACAGGGTAGATGCTGACCTCCTTCTCAAGCCAACCGTCCCGGATCAGGGCTAAGGGGGAGGGGACAATGTTCCCTAACATCTGAGCTCCAGTTCGGGATGTTTTTTTTAACAACCTGCTTCATCCCCACCCATACATTCCTCACATCCCTTTTCATCTCCTCTTCACATTCTATCCATTTTTACGCCGCGTCGAAGGAGGAGCCGCCATGCCGATGGACTGCCAGGCTACCAGGCGGGAGGAATGGTCCCAAATGGCGTCGCCTGGCTCTGCCAGGCCTGTAAGCACCTCTTGCAGTGCGGGAAACTGCGAGAGGTGATGAGCGGTTGCATCCCATAATAAAAAGAGGGTCACCATGCCCCATGATGTGTCTAACAAAAAACCCCTTTAACTCCCCCTGTACAAACGACGGAGCCGCTATCGGGAAGCTCCACAGAAAAAAAAAATGCAGGTTCCTCCCCCTTTGTGCTTGCGCAGGGGACCCTCAATATTTTTTTAACCGGAGAGGAAGTTTACTCCTCTCCTACGCCTACGGGTGAAGGGGACTCCCCCTCACCCCCTTCTCTGGAGGTGCATTCGGGCACCTCCCTATTTCCTGCGGTAATCCCTGCTTTTCTTTCCAAGGGGACTGCCAAGAAAGCCAGCAGGCAGCCCATTGCAGACGGCCCCTCGTGTAAGCAGCTCGGTAGGGCAAACCCCCTTAGGGTGGAGAGGGGAGCCAGGCCCCTTCGGTCCCTTCCCTCAAAAGACCTGCTGGCAAGAATATTAAACCTTGCGGGGGTCAAGGCCTGTGCCTTCCCACACAAGACTGGTGACACTGCCAAGGGGACCTGCGATGTCCTGGAAGGAGATGGCCAACTGGAGGCCCCTCGTATGACAAAGATGGTCCTTGAGGAAGCCTAGCCTCAGACGGTAGGGCCTTCCATGGGGGGAAATCCGGCTCAGCGCTAAACACCGAACCTGAATCCGCCCATATGCAAGGTCCTCCTCAAACGTCTAGGGTTTCTGAGGCAGTACAAGGAGGGAAGGGATCTCCTCTGACAGGTGCCCCTACGACTACCAGGACCTTGTCCATTTCGGAAAAGGACCTGGCTGAGGCCTATCCATCTGGCCTGGGGCCTTTTGCCGGTGGAGGTGAGAAGCGGGTTCATTCCCTGCCCTCCTCTCCTAAAAAGAAGAATAAAAAGACAAGAAATACCAAAATGACTCGGGGCTCCTCTCCATCCGTGGGTGCTGTGGGGACAGATGTGTCTGCTGCCACTTTGGTAGGCGACCAAGCCAAGATCGGCACACCCGGCCCCTCTACCCTCCCCCATCGTGTGCGGATCCCCTGACTATGACTAAGACCAAGAGCTTCGTTGACATCGGGGCCCCTGATTTAGAGGTTACCTGGCGTTTTCAAGCCCGCTGGCTTCAAACGCTTCCTAGTTATTCGCTCCACTGATGGCAGCATGTTGGCCAAGGGCAACATGATAAATCAGAGGAGAGGATTAGCTAGTGCAATAGGTAGAGAGCCGAAGGTGACCCGTTTCTCGGACGGGAGCCTTCTGGCGAATGCGGTGAATCCCGCCGAGGTGGCCAAGTTAAGTGCTCTTTGGACACTTCATGGCACCCCAGTAAGTGTAACGCCGCACTCTACCATGAACTTTGTGAAAGGAGTAGTTTATGCGAGCGAACTCGTTGACTACTCGTTTGAGGACATCACCTTAGAGCTGGCCGACTATGGGGCGGTCAAGGTCGAACATGTGATGAGAAAACAGGGAGGGGTTTCAAGACCCACCCCTACACTCTTCGTAACGTTCGACTGTGACAAGTTTTCTGAGTCGGTGCGTGCCGGTCGGTACCGATACCGCGTGAAGGAATTCGTGCCACTGCCGCAAAGGTGCTATTACTGTGACCGCTTCGGCCATACGAATCGTTCTTGAAGATGTGCAAAGTCGGGGCCACCCGAAGTTTGTGTAATCTGCTCCAAGGCCACACACGATAAGTCCGAATCGAGTATGGCCAAGTGTGTCAATTGCGGAGAGCCGCACACCGCTTCTTCGAAGCAATGTGGTGCATATATCCTTGAGGAAGAAATCCTGGCCGTTCAGGCCCAGGATCGACTCTCATTCCGCGAGGCTAAGGACTTGGTCCTGGCGCGCTCGGCTCTGCCTGAGACCTCATATGACTTAATAGTTAGAAAAACACCCTCTCTCCTGGCCCATCCAGGCTAAGGAGCACGGTTGGTTCTTCGCCAAGTCAGAGCCCTTCTGCGGGCTCTACTTAACCCGGGCGGTCTCCTGGTAAAGCTGACAGCAAAAAGGGTTCACACCCAGTCCCCTCTTCCCCCAGCGTGACCGTTTCCTATAAGGCAAAACGGCCACGCGCCTCCAGCGAGTCGTTAGACTCACAGGAGCCAACACCCCAAAAGATGGTTGCTAGGCCATTGCATCAGCAATAGTAAGTGTCCAAACATCGTGGAATTTAGAGAGTTCCTCGTGCTGTTCCCTGCACGTAAATAATCGTCAATCGCTTTTCAGCACTTTTTACGGATCTTATCATTAAATTAGTATTTTAGCTTTCTACTCCATTTAAGTAGGAAAACGTGGATACTTATCAGAGGGTTATGTGTTATCTCCTCATCAGAGATCTTTTCAGATGAGGGAGGTAGCCCCGATTTAAGAGACACTATAACTTAAAGCTCTTCGTCATGTGGCAATAGAACAATTGTTATTATTATGCTCATTGGTAAAGAAATTGATTAGAATTTACATTACTGTTCACATATATAATTAATATACAAAAGTAACAATCATCAAATGGATTCTACGCTTCTCAACTTAATTGAGGCACTACAAATGAAATTGACTTTCCTATTTCTCTAAGCCACATTTCAAGTGTCAATCGGTAAGCTTATACATCTCAAAGATGGAGCCCATCCCTTATCTTGATTTGCAATTAGCATCCAAAAATAGACAATATATTGGGTCAAGAGTCGTACTGTTGTTGTATAGCCACACCAATACCAAAAGGAATCAGGTGAATGCTCACTATATTTACCAGACATTTGATTATGAACACATCGATAGAATATAAATATACACACTAATAAGCAAAATATTTATGCCATGAATAGATTTCTGTGCTTCAAATACTAATTGATGTCATAATGTTCACAAGATATCCATAGAATCATCTGTCACATATCCTTGCAAACGTTTAAGTATGCAAAATCTAACCTTAAATTTGAAATAAGTGCGTCAAATAAGAGTTGTAAATCGAAATGAGGGAAATAAACTATTGTTGCATAATGATAATTCATTTTCATTTAAACATTTATGTATGGATTGAGACCATCGTGCCTCCGGGTAAAATCGAAATTTATGATGTCATATGAGCCTTTCACACATGTCATTTCAATCCGTCGCGCTTGAGTGCCATTCGCAGGTTGTAGGGTCGATATGGATAAAAGGAGAAGATCAAAGAAGGCTAATTTCTTTCCGTTAATTTTGATTGACGTCGAACGTAATTTGCTTCCAAGGAACCTGTCATACTCGACCTCAATAATTCCAAACCGATTTTGGTTTATGGCTCCCTTAGGAACTCTATTTTTGCCTGTGGCCCATAATCATTTTTTTCAGTAGATAATATGCAGTTTAACTCTACTTTAAGGATGAAAGATATTAAAACAGCTATTTGTATTCAGGTACAATTATATTTGTCACATATATAGGACTATAAACATAGCAAAAATTAAACAGTGGTTAACAAAAATGTAATACTCTTTTAAAATAAATTATTAGTCTTACAAAAAATAAAATCCTTTAGCAAAATGAAATAAATATATCATCAACTCTTTATTCATTCAATGCGAACCTTGTGCTTCATGCAGTTTCCCAAGTTTTTCAAGATCAGAGTCTATAGTTGTTAGAGACAGACGAAGATCACTTCTTCTTACTATTTCTAAGCGGCTGCGAGCTTTTGATAGAAGGTGTGCCACATTACTAAAACCGGCCTCAACCAGATAAGAAGTATTTCCGGAAAAGCAATAAAATATAATTTTAATTCGTCCTAAAGCAATGGGTACTTCATCGCAATTTCATGACTTATCCATAAGTTCCTAACACTATGCTTAAATCTACTCAGAGAAGTTTGATCACTTTGTAACTCAATGAGGATTTCTTGTTATCTGTTATCAACATCAGCTGCATTAATTCCAAATGGGTTTACTACCCAACCTGGAATGTCCAGTTGTAGATCTCTGAACCTAACTTCCATATCACTATGCAATTTCTCCAAATGATCAATGTATACTAAAATATCATTTTCTTTCAGCTCACTCCCAATAGTGCAGAGGGTTGGAAACTGTATCAACTCTTTTCGCCCCATATTTGTCTTGAACAGCTTAATTTTTCCCATAAATGCACAAATAGACTCTTTGCAAGTTAAAATATTTGCGTTTTTACCTTGTAGCTGTTTGTTCAATATATTTAGCTTTACAAATATATCTGTATGGTAGAATATGTCACATTTGGCAGCAATGATTCTTACTCCGACCTAAGTTCTTTCTGTAAGAAAGAATACGAACTATGGCTTGTTCTCCTTATATAATTAATTGAGCTACAGTTATTTTTAAAGAAGGGTTCACACCCAGCCCCGGCTAAAACCAGGGCTCCCCCCTCTTTCCCCAGCGTGACCGTTTCCCGTAAGGCAAAACGGCTACCTGCCTCCACTAAGTGGTTAGACTCACAGGAGGCAAAACCCCAGGAGATGGTCGCTAGGGCATCTTTTGGCGTTCCTAAAGCTGTCCCCTGAAAGCAGGACAGCAACACAGGAGCTTCGGCTCCTTCGCCCTCGCCTAGTGGTGGAGCGAGTTGCTCGGAGACGGTGGTTCCTCGAAAAGAGGGCCCCCCGCCTCCGAAACCCCAACGTGCGCCTAAGGTTTCGAGGCGGAGGGAGGAAAAGACTCGCATGGCGAGCCCAACCTCCCCCAATAAGTCCTCGAAGGCGACAGTGCCTTTAGCGCTTTGTCCGGCTTACGGCGCCTGGGGTTCTGCCCCCGGAAAGCGTACGGCCATTCCCGTGAGGGTCTTCTGTTCGAAGATGGACCCCGCGTTTCCTCCGAGCTAGGCCTGGATGTCATATTCCGTCAATGGAATTGCCGTGGACTCCGGGCCAACTGGTAGGAGCTGCGGAGGCTCGTCTAGTCCCGTTTCCCGTTAGCTATCTTTTTGCAGGAGACCATGCTATGCGCGTGCCCCCTGCCCACCCTCCAGGGGTATAAGGGTCTTGCGACCCACCACCGTGGGATGGCAGGGCTGCGGGATTCGCGGTTTACACCTAGCATGATGTCTCCGTTCTTACTTTCTCTTTAGATACCTCCTTTCAGGCAGTGTCTGTGCAGTTGCACCTGGGTAGGTGGTATACTATCATTTCTCCGTACATTCCAGCGTCAGCTGACTTCGACGCGGGGGACTTCTGCCGCGTCGTGGCACGGTTACCGACGCCATATCTCTTGCTTAGAGATCTGAACGGCAGGCATCCTCTCTGGGGAGATTTCTCCATAAATCCCAGGGGATAAGTCCTTGCTGATCTGATCGATGAGCTTGAGATGGGTGTCCTAAACGTGGATGAGCTTACGCATCACTGTCCTAGAACCGCTTCATTTTCTTGCCTTTACCTATCTTTGTGCCCTTCGCATGCACAGCCGGATTTTGATTGGGGGGTGGTCGATGACCTCCATGGTAGTGATCACCTTCCCATTCAAATATCATTTTCAGGCCAACTGCTGCCTGAGAGCCCACCTCGGTGGTGCTTGGCGCAGGCGCGGTGGCCTGCATTTCATGAAATGACTGAATTTTCTATCTCAGTCGAGGAGTTTAGATCAGTAGTTGAGGTCGTTGGGTTCTTCTCCGGCAACCTCATCGCCGCGGGCCTGACTACCATTCCTAGGACGTCTGGCCGTTTTGCACGCCAACCACTCCCATGGTGGTCGGCCGAGTGTGAGACGGCCCTCAAACAGAAGCGTTATGCCTACATGAGCTACAAGCGCCTCCCGAACGATTTCACTGTCGGTGAATTTCGTCGGGCTAGGGCTAGGTTTTGGTATATTTCAAAGCACGCCGCCGCACTTCTTGGCGGGCATACGTGTCTTCACTTAACGGGAAGACTCCTTTAGCAGAGATGTGGAGGCGAGTCAAAAGGATTCAGGGCAAGTTCTCGCAGGACCCCCCTCCCGTTCGCCAGGAGAATGTGACCGCAATCTCAGACCCCGTGTGCGTGGCGGAATCCTTCACGACCACTTTTTCCGCATTCTCTAGCCGGGATGCTGCTCTGCCAGCATTTAATGCACGTCCTCATGTCGCGGAAGGCCGCCGGCTGGACTTTACCTCCAGAGGTGGAGAACCATTTAACGACAGGTTTACTGGGAGTGAGTTCCACTCTGCTCTCGCCTTGTGCGCGGACACTGCCCATGGTTCAGACGATGTCCCGTACGCCATGCTTTGATACCTGGGTCAGCGAGGCATTGCCTTTTTGTTAGATTTGTTCAACAGGATCTGGGTGGAGGGTCTTCTCCCAGATTCCTGGCGAATCGCAAACCGGGGAGAGATCCTTCTACTCCGCCTGGTTTCCCCCCAATCTCTCTAACCTCTCACGTGTGCAAGTTGGAGAAATTGGTAAATGTTAGACTAGCCTTTTTCCTGGACAGCGGAGGCCATCTGTCTTCTGCACAGTGCGGCTTCCGCAAGTTACACTCCACGTCGGATGCTCTGCTCCGACTGGAAAATGCCGTCTGCGAGGCTTTCCTTCTTAGGCAGCACAACGCCACGGTGTTTTTCGATCTGGAGAAGGACTATGATACCGCATGACGATACGGTATCATAGAGACACTTAACACGATGCGGGCGAGGAGACGCCTACCAGTCCATATATCTGAATTTTTGCAAGATCGTCGATTCCGCGTACGGGTGGGGGGAGCTCTCTTCGGCCCAAAAGAGCATGAAGAGAGTGTATCGAAAGGAAGTGTCCTCAGTATCACACTCTTTGCCCTGAGCATCAACGGCATCACCTCGGTGCTGCCAGAAGATGTTCTCGCTATGCTCTACGTGGACGACCTTTCGATCTCTTGCGGCGCGGCCCAGATGCCAACTCTGGAGCGTCGACTCCAACAGGCATTGAACCGCGTCTCTCGCTATGCCGAAGCGCACAGGTTTCGGTTTTCTTTGGTCAAGACTAAGGTGGTTCACTTCTGCCGCCATCCATGGCTCCACCCCGACCCAGATTTGTTTCTTAATGGAGTGCGCTTAGATGTGGTTGAGTCGCACCGTTTCCTTGGTCTTGTATTCGACCGACACCTCAACTGGGAGGCTCATATTCGCAGCCTTAGGGTCTCTTTTACCCGCACCATGGATATTCTCCGTTCCATGACGTTCAGCGCTTGGGACGCTGATAGGGCTACTGCCTTACTTTTGTATCGATCCTTTGTTCGTTCGAAACTCGACGTGCCCGGTTCGGAGACCGGATTGTGATCTATAGCAACTCACAAAGCGCCCTGAGTGCTCTCGGGACATTAGAATCTCCGCATCCCCAGGTACGCGATATCCGTGACGCCACCGATTTGGCGAGCCGGCCGATTGTCGAGATTATTTTCTGCTGGGTTACTGGATATATAGAAATTGCAAGGAATGAGCGCGCCGATGAGGGCGCCAAAGATTCCGCGAAGACTCTGAGACCGGACCAGCGTTTCGCTCTTTCTCATACCGACTACATGGCAAAAATACGGGCAGCTCTTCGGACTTCTTGGCAAAGAAGATGGGAGACGGTCGAAGGGAACTTAAAGTTGCGTGCCATTGCACCGCGACTGTTTCTATGGACCTCTTTCCCAATGCCGCGACGGCTTAAGGTCGCTTTCTGTCGTCTCAGAATCGGGCACACTCGTGTAACGCATCGCTATTTGATGGAGCGCTCGCCAGCGCCCTATTGCGACGACTACTTCGTCCCCTAGACTGTTTTCCACATTCTTGTAGAATGTCCCAGTCTGGGTGATCATTGCGTAAGATACCTGTCCCGGTACCGGGATGGGCGAAGTCGTACCACCTGTCCCTGGTGCTCAGGACGAGTGCATGCACTTGTGGATTTGTTGACTTTTGGGGGGAGGCCGGGCTTCTCCCCTCTATTAAAAAAAGATTGCTTTTTGTAGTTGTTTTGTTTGTTATTGTTTTTTTTTGTAGGTTGCACGCTCCTGCACCGAAGTGAAAGGGACCTTCCCCCGCTGTCGGAGATTGCTTCCTAATTGTTAAGTTTTTCTCATTTTTATCATTGTTATGTTTTAATATTTTTATTTTAAAATATCCTAGTTCTAGGCTGTATCGTGTTTCCGGCGACTTATGCCCAAGTGGGCAGTTGCCAGATGGGCTCTATAATTAAAAAACCCCGAAAAAATCCCGTGTAGAATCACATCTGGTCGCCAAAGCGGCACCAGTCCCTGGAGCGGATCTCCCCGCCCCCTTCGTGATTCCCATTTGGAGGACAACTTTGAACCTGATCTACGCTCATCTTCCGCTCTACGAAGATCTTCTGCGGCTCCATCGAATTCACCGCCGCTGAGGTAAAACCGAGGTCCCAGTCCCATGATTTTTCCTCCATTTAATTCGATCCCCGAAAACCCCCGTAATTACCCGCATTTAATTAATATTATCTCATCCCACGTTTAATAACGGCCTTTCAAGTGATTGTTACAATTCCCATTAATTCTTCGCCCGCCTATATTAACAACGGGTCACTTATTTATTATTATTTTAGTTTGATTAGTTTTCGTGACCAATAATAATTCTATTATTTACTTGTATATTAAAGGTTATTTTTGTAAGAGTTTTTTTTCAATAACTCCTGAGCTGAAACGGCAATCTCGATTCCCCCCATTTATTGGCCACCCTTGGATTAACGCACTCAAATATAAATTGGACAGCAGCCCTTAGCCCTTGTTGAATACCCGTGGGCCCGACTCTGTATAGAGCGTGACACCACCGTGTCGTTCCTCGACACTTAATTTTTTTATTTTAGAGTGACTTTTGTAAAATAGCCAAACAAAGCCTTTTACTTTAATAATTCCACTGCGGAATTATTCCAAGTTTTCATTCCTTAGGATTTTCTTAATGGCACTTGTTTAGCAAACATCATATCTACAAATAAGTTTGTGGGAACAACTACCAACATAAAATATTTCAGATACACTAGGTGGAATTTTGAAAAGAATTTAACATCTCTCATTCCAAGCTTAATTCTGAGTCAGATTCTGCGAAAATTGGCACAGTAAACTGTGTTGAGTTTGGAATTCCTTATTAGGAAAAAAATGTCTGTAGGGGCTGTTTATTGTTTACGCTGATCAATCGAGAAAAACAAAACAATGCAAGAACATAATTTTATTTGATGTAGATTACGAGTTCCTAAGCTTTTTTCCTAATATTTTAGCTACACAGTTAGTCATTAATAAATGGCCTAGCTTTTATATAGATTAACGAAAGAAGAAAATATGAGAAATATATTCTTAAATTTTGTGTTTAAATAGAATACATACCTGACCCTTGTGTGCAATGTTATTATGCTGCTTAAAGAGGAACTCAATTAAAGCTACCTAGGATAGATTGAAGGTGAAAGGGATTCTATTCGGACCGATATAGAAATTTGGCTGGATTTGGGGTTATAGAACAAGTGATTTAGCAGAAGTTGTATTTAATCCAATTTATTTCTTCAAGATGAGCTTGGTTGAGGAAATATGCAGGTTATAACGGCGATGTAAATATACGTTCAAGGTTGCAAATTTCTTTAAGAGTAGAAATAAATTATCTATCTCTGATGCGCTTTACATTACCTTTCTTTTGCCATAGCTTGGTTCCAAAATATTCCATAATATGTCACCCCCCACTCCAATGCAGGGGATAAAGCGCTACTCAGTATAAAAATACATACATTTTTTCTGTAAAAGTTTAAAAAGATATCCTTGGATACATGCAAATAGATATTGAGTTCTATGAGTTTTCTTTCTAAGTATGATAAGGTTTCCTCTAGGGGTATTTAGGTGAATAGGAAGTCAACATATAAGGAGAGTAATATACATGTTTTTCATGTATAGGATTGATGATTTTCCTATATTGATGAAATCGTCTTGTGTGTCTAATATTTAGACTCGAGATTGGCACAGGTAAGTAGCAAGCAATTTGGTTAGTTTGTATGTTGGGATATTTGTTAAGGTTCTTAACTACAGGCATTGCGCTTAGTCAGGAGTCTGACATCGTCAGCTTACCTAAGATCATAGAATAATATAAGCCAGTCATAACAAAGCAACAAAGAAATCTTTATAAACCTTAAAAGAAGAGGCATTTTTATAGCAATTTTACTGCCCTGAAATGATGATCTAAAAACGGAAAATGATGTGTTAAGAAGTCGATTTCTAAGAAGTCATTTTCTGAACTATTTCATATTTACTTATCTCATAGATATATGGATTACTGAAAATATCCCAAGCTCTGTTATTGCCCGTATCTCTATTTTTGAGTAAATTTATTTAGAAATATTTGAATAAGGGATTTTCAGGGAGAATTAATGGATCAATTCATCCTTTCAGAGTGCATCAAAGACAGGTTTAAGTTTAACATATGTAACTCCGTCCTTATATTCCAATGCTTTATTTGGCCTCATCCGTCTTTCTGAGATTTTAGACGGATTTGTTCTTGTGAATGAGAAACAATCGAGCTATATTTGGACAAGATCGACCATAAGAACGGAAATTAATGGCGCTTTGAAGTGAGAGCATTTTACGAGTATGTCGACGTCAAAATCTACAAGGAGATTAAACCAATGGAACCCTCCGCAAGATAGTCCTACGCTATAGAATTGTAAGAGCTGTCATTTTCAGAACCCTTGAAACAAGAAGAGAAAGCGCGCGCGCGAGAGAGAGAGATAATAACCCATGACGTCATACTAGTCAGCCTGACAAAGTCTGGCGGAATTACGAATGAAACCCATCCACAGACTTCGCCTGCACTTATGGCCTCTCTTGGCTCATGTAGGTTAAGGAGTTTGCATTAAGCTGTGTTGATTCCCTTTTGAAATGAAGATTCATTTATGTCATATTCAGGAGAAAGATATAGTCGATGATGTATATAAGATATAGATTGGTGCATGTAACCAAGAGTTTAGGATACCCTCATGGAGGAAACCATCAATATCATCGACGCATGTCAGCAAGAGGGACATGTAAGCAGTTAATTCTAAGCAATTTAGCTCATTGTAGAACATATTACTCCATATAGAATGTTAAGCGATATTTAAACTTACCAGTGTAGAAAATAAGAAATTCCGTCTATATTTAAAATGCATCCTTCTAATCGTCCTAACGATTATCTGATTCTTATTGTGGATAACTAAAATTAAAAGCGTACTAAGTTAACCTCAAAGAAATATGTAGAATCGTTTGTTTTGAAGGTATCTACTAACGACGAATATCTTTTGAAGTGTTAAATAGGCTGACAGATTGATATTACTGTGTAACACGATTTATGCCTATAGGAAGCAACTATTATTTTCTATTCGCTTTTGACTATAATACGAGGGGCGGTGAATAGGTTTTGCAATTCGGATATAAGGAAACGAGATATGAGGAAAAGTGTTTTATTATTTTTCAATATAACTACTCTTGAATTCAATGCACTTGCGCCACTTGGCCCTGAGGCTTCGAATTCCTGACGACCATAAATCTCCCGACTGCTGTTAAATGGACTTATGGACGTCGAGCTGGACATATTCATCGTCCTCAAACCGGCGTCCACGAATTGCAGCCTTGAGCTAGGGGAATAAAAAGTAGTCGCTAGGGACCAGATCTGGAATGTAGGGAAGATGGTTGAGCTCCTCGAATCCGCACTGGCACAGGGAAGCTTGTGCAACTCTGGCCTTGTGGACTTTGACGATGTTGAAGTCGATCATGGGGCGTGAGGTTTCGTGAGGTTTCTAAGGACCCAACGAGCAGAGACCTTGGTCGTGGCCAAATTGTCGTGGATGATGTTGATAACACTTCCATGTGATATTCCAAGTTCTCGCTCGATTTCTTCGACCTTCATCCGTCGATTTCCGAGGATCATCCTCTCCACACGGGCCACATTGTCCTCGTTGGTCACGTTTGACGGGCGTCCTGGACGGTGGTCATCTTCAAGGGACTCACGACCATGGTGAAACTCCCTGTTCCAGCGAGCGATAGTTACATAGGAAGGGGCGGTGTCGGTGTACACTGCAACCATGCATTCATGGATCTCTTTTGCATTCTTGCCTTCCTTGGTCAAAAATTTGATCACTGCGCGGTGCTCAACCTTCTCCATTGTTGAAAACTTTGTGACTGACGATCTGCGATCAGCTACTGCCTCTTAAATAGACGAGGCAGGAGCGTGCGGCTGCATGTCCTGACTTGTCATAACTTGTCCTAACACCCCCACAAACAGCCATCCCCCTTTCTCTGTTTTGCCCTACCGATTCGCAAAACTTATTGACTGCCCCTCGTACATGAAAAAAAACTGTTATTTATTTCAAACGTTGCTTTTGTGTCCAGGATAATGATATTTATACGAAATTTACCTATTCGCTTTAGAAGAAGGTGGCAAATTTGAACTTTTAGTTGCATAAAAAAGAAAAAAATGATATGATACAAAAATAGCATTTATTTATTCTAGAATTACATTAGTGAGGCAATTAAAATATTAGGAATGAGGAGTTTTCCGTGATTTACGTTTATACTGTAAATTACTTTTACGAATCAGAACCAAAATATAATCGCCTATCAGATTTTCATTATATGATTCTTCATAGCGGCGTTCGACGTCCAGTAGATCGGGATGAAATTGCTGGCCATGCTCCTCGGAGTACGCTCCAATGTTCTCCTTAAATTTATCAAGATGAGCGTTAAGAATATGGACTTTCAGTGACATCCTGAAACCCATTATGCTGTAGTTTCTCACCAAGTTCTCAACAAGCTCTACATAGTTTATGGCTTTGTAATTACCTAGGAAGTCCAGAACCACTGCGATAAAGCTGTCCCACGTTGCTTTTTTCGTCCTTGTGAGCTTCTCGAGAAACTCATTGCACTCCATGATCATTTTTATTTGTGGACTGACGAAGTGAAGACCTTGGCTTTCACCTTTACCGCAGATAGCTTAGGAAAGAAATCTTGAAGATACTTGAAAGCTGCAGACTCTTTATCTAGAGCTCTGAAAAATTGTTTCATAAGGCCCAATTTTAAGTGCAAAAGAGGAAACAGTACTTTTCGAGGGTCCAACAAAGGCTTCCATTTGACATTTCTCCCAACACTAAACACGGTCCGTTGGAGCCAATCCCACTGATGGTAGGGTGCCACGGTGTCCTTGCTGTACGAAAGGCAAAAATAACTAGGAAACTTGGTAAAGCCGCCTTGGAAACCCATTAAAAAGGCCACCATTTTGAAGTCTCTGAAAATCTCCCAACCGTACTTTTCATATTTCAATGCATATAGCAAAGTCTTGATACTGCTCTATTCTTCTTTAAGCTAGACTGAGTGAGCAAGGAGAAGAGATGGATACATGTTCCCGTTCTGAAGCAGCACTGCATTGAGGCCCCTTGGCCGAACTGTCAACGCAGAGGCGCCACTCGTTCGATTACAGGCGATTCTCATTGCCTCAAAGAGACCGGTCACATTGTGATAAAAGCAAAGCTCATCTTGCCGTGTAAAAAGCTTGAAAACCCTTTGTGATGCTTTCTCTGATCAGATATTTGCACACTGTCATCTGAAAAATCCCACTGCTTGAGTTTCCAAGTTAAAAGCTCGGCAGTGGACTTTGTGAGACCAAGATCTCTGACAAGGTCGTTGTTGCGATCTTTTGGGTTGAGGTAGTATGGGTTTCTCTCCTCAGTTGCACCTCTGTAATCTGGATCAATGTCTTCATCCTCTTCTAAACTGCTTTTCCTTTCTAAAAACTGCTGCTCTCTTTTTGGATGAGTGGGTAAGGGGAGCTCAGTAATGTGTGGCAGTGGCGCAATAGATGACTGAAGATCTGAATACATGATAACATGCGCATTTTGCCTGCTCGACGTTTGGAAGGGTTCACCATGCAGAACAAACAATTTCTTGAGTGGTAAGTTGTTTCTCTCCAAATTCGTGGGATTTGGAAATTCATAGCTCTCTTTTCTCCTCTGTATCATCCTGTAAAATAACAAAATGAAAACATAAGTATAAATATAAAAATACCTGTCACTTAAGGTTATTAGAAATGTAATAAAAAATAAAAAATTCAGTAAGTGAGGTACCCAATCATTGTCTTGATCTCCGACTGGCATGCCGAAATATGCCTTGTAGGCCTCACACATTTTAGCAGATCTCTAAAAAAGAGTACTTTTTGGCTCTTTTTTCAATAAATTCACCGCAGACATAGCAAAATGCATCAGTCGGATGCTTAGAACTTCTTGATGGCACGTGGACGAATGTTCTATCAATATTGAGTGACGATGTCTGCGCTGTGATTGCTAGAGTTAAACTGATCTGTTGAGACTTGACTTTTGTGTATAGAAAGAACAGAGAGGGACCGCTGTGTGATACGGCAGTCAAGTAGTAAGAGAGGAGCGTTGCGGAAAATATTTAACAAAAGGAAAGCAAGAGTAGATAGGTCGGTGGCTATACTCCGAAGCGATGTGTTGTTGTGAGGGTGTAAAGTATGTGGTATTGACTGGGCGAGGGTTGGGGGCAAGTCAGGAGGGGGAGGCTGACTGCTCATCCGGAAACGCGTTATTCAGGATGCCTATTGGTTTATGCGAAGAACGGTACGGGTGGCAGGTGTTCGTGGGCCGCGGGATATCGCAGCGCCATCGCGTACCTTATCACGTGTAGCGAGGTGTAAAGTGGGTCTGTGGTGAGTTTTTCGAGTTGTTTTGTAAGTCTGGTGTGAGCGTAAGTGTTGAAAAGAGTAAGTTTGTTGTTGTTGTGTAGTGCGTCCATTCTCGAGTACAGCGGCGAATGGCAAGCGCGCTTCAGAGCAGAGTTCTGAATGCGCTGAGCCTTTTGCTTCCGCTTGTCACTCGCAGCTACGAGTGACAGCGGGGCGTACGTGAGAATGGGACGCACGAGTGCTTTGTATAAGTGTAGTTTGAGTTTTTTACTCGCAGGGTAGAACCTACCCAGCGATGCGTTTGTGCGTGAGGCTCTTGCTTGTATTATGTTCTAGGGGAGGTTGAACCTGAAGGATTTGTCGAATGTTACCCCCAGGATTTTGGTGCGCTGAGAGTATGCGAGCCTTGGTGGGTTTTGGTGGATCATGTGTGGTGTGTGTGAGTAGATTTGTAGGTTGTGCATGAAATGATCTCTAGCGCCGTAGAGTGTCATCTGTGTCTTCTGAGGATTCGTGGCAATCAGCAATTTATCCTCGTAGTCTGTATTCTCGTCTAGTATTCTTTGTGCATGGAGCGCGATTTCTTCAGGAGCTCGGCCGCTGACGAGAATGGTCTCGTCATTGGCGTAGGCCACTATGTATGTGTGAACACAGTTTTCTGGTGGGCGTGGAGTGTGATTTGTGAACATAATGTAGAGTGTGGGTGCCCTTACGCTTCCTTGGGGAACGTCTGAGCGTGGTGTGAAGGGTCTTGATAGGGTGTTGTTGTATCTGATGTGGCAGCGCCGTCCAGTGAGGTAGTGCGAGAGGAGACTTCTGGTGCAGAGAGGTAACTCCGTATTGTTGGCGAATTTCCAACGGAGTCCCTCGTGCCACACCTTGTCAAAGGCCTTCTCCACGTCCTTACTGACGGAGAGAGTCTTTTGGTGTATCTGTCGTTTCTTCTGTATTCGGTCATGTACGATGGTTACGGCCGCCTGAGTGGACCTGCCTCTCCTGAACCCGTATTGATGGGGGAAGAACCAGTTCCTCTCTGCCAGGAACTCTCGTAGGCGGCAGTTGACCATTCGTTCGAGTATTTTGCCTAGGTGTTTTAATAGAGCAATAGGCCTGTAATTGTTTGGGTGTTTGGGGTCTTTGTGTTGTTTATGAAGGAGTATGTTGTGAGAGACCTTGAATATTTTGGGAAAGTGGCCTGAGGCTAGTGAGGCGTTAAATAGATGTGTGAGTGTGGGGTATATGTCTGCAGAGAGGTTATTTATGAGTGTGGCTGGTAGACCGGAGGGGCCGGGGGCGCGTTTTGGTGTCGTTTTTATGTAGTGTTTTGTTTCCTCGACGGTTATTGGAGTGGTAAGTGTGGACGTATAATCGAGCACCTCCATTCGTATCAGGGGGGCAGGCCTCAGCTCATGAGCATGAGTCCGACACCACTCCTGGATTTCATGGAAGTGCTCCTGCGAATGTGGTTTTGGTGGGTTGTCCGTGTGTACTGTGTCTCAATGGGACCTGAATGCGTCGAGGATGTCTTTAGTGTTTGTGAGTGTGTGGTTGTTTATTTTAAGTGTAATTGGTTTGGATGGTTCCGTACCCAGCATCCTTTTCACGTGCCGCCAAAAGAAGGAAGGGTTCATGAAACGGGTGTCGTCCGCGGTGCGGACGACCTCACGCCACTGCCGGTTCCTATCTAGCTGCACGCATTGAAGGATGCGGGCACGTAGTTGGTTGATGTTGTGTTGTCGTGGGCCTCTGGTGTAGTGGTTGTTGTACTGTGTGATAAGTCTGTGTGTGTATTGAGAATGTGAAGTGTTTTAAACAGGTGTTGTTTTTGTGTGGTGAGTGTAAATTACGTGCGGTGGTGATGGTGTCTAAAAGTGAACACCAGTAGTGGTCTATTTGTCCCTGGATTGGTGTCCTCCTGGTCGAGGTTATGTAGTGTGCTTGTGGATATGTGGCTCCTGAATTCAGCCCAGTTTGTGTTTTTTTAATCATATATAGGTGATGTGGGGATGAGTATGGGAGATGTGGATATGAGAAGGCATATCGGTATGTGGTCAGATAGTACGTGGGGACCGGGTGCTATGTGAGTGTAGCATCGTGTGGCATGTTGAGTGGACATTCTTTGTATTTATACAGCCATTAACGTTGCCAGAATGTTCTAGAAACTCTTAAAACATATAAAAAATTCTCGAAAGTTCTAGAAAGCTCTGCAGTTTATTTTTCAACAAATTAGTGCTGAATTTATGTGGAATGTAAGAGAAGTACAATTGCTGTGCAGGTCGCAAAAACACAATATATAAGGGAAATAATATCTATTACTACTGTATTACTATTTCTATAACTTTTTATATCATGTTTATACAATAACTGAACAAAAACATAAGCCTTGAAACAATATATATATATATATATATATATATATATATATATATATATGGTGATCTATTTACACAAAAGTTGCACACACTATTGTACACGGTGTTTCGACCGTTTATATTCCTTTGTGTCACAACAACCTCCGTTACCACATAACTGTCATTTAGCCATTTCTTTATATTTGGTTTTAATGCCTATCTGCTAGATTGAATCCTATAAACATTCCTTATCTTACCATCTACTATAAGATTCCGTTTATATACAACCTCTTCTCTCTCTTTTTCTCGAACACACATCAAGGAACTTTCACTTCAGATAAAGCTCCTCCCCATAAACCTCATTGGTCACGCCCACTTTCTCTACGCATAAAAAAACAATCGGACATTAACTACAGACTCACATTATCCAAACAGTCGATTAAGTCACTTTGTCTTCACCTTGTGCTCGATCCACCTCGGTGGATAGGATTCACAAGCTCCAACCATGCATCTTATTAACCTCAAGTTCAAAATAAAGTTATTTTTATCAACTTGTTTGTCAATTGAAATACGAACTTATTTGGTCAAGACCCTCAAACGAACTCGAATCCCGAACTTGGATTCATATAGCAGAGAAAAAATATTTGTTCCATCTTGGAACTGGTGACCCCTGCCACAATTAATCTACTCCTTCTCTCGCTACAAGTGGTAACCCTGGAGTGACCTCAAGCATTTATCATCACCGGAGTGACCATGCCACAAAGATTATGATCATTTAGCTTGAGTGACTTTAAGCAATCATCATGATCAACTAGACTGACCTGAAACATTATCATCATCTACCGGAGTGATTTCAAGGCACTTGCATGACCTCAAAGAGCAAACAAGCGCAAAACTGACGCTAAATAGACAGATTCTTCGAAAATGCACAACAGTGATAATTCCACTGCTTTAAGCACAATTTCTGCCATCTCCCTACCAGATTTACTAACTTGTCCCCACAATCCTGGTTTACCCAAATTAAGTTGTAATACAACCTCAACCGCATAACTGGTGACGTTCAAAATCTAAAATCACTTATAAGGGCACTTTACTATACGGTAATAGATGACATTTCACCTCTCTTAAAGAACCCTGCTACCCTCTCTTACTCTTACCTCGGGGACGCTATCCTGGAAGTATATACCCCCACCACTACTAAAAAAATGTAGATGTTAGACCGCACATCTGAACTCTACCATCTGACAACCTATGATTTATTTCAGAGATTACGTGACACTCTGGAAGATAATGTGAGCCATGACTTTCTTCGTGAATTCCTTGTCTGACGGCTCCCACTCCACATTCACGAGGCCCTCGAGGTTATGGTCCTAGATACCTCTCTTGACCAACTATCGACAGCAGCTACTTTTGCCTTTGATCGTAGTTCGCAAGCACTAGTAACTGCCATTGCCAAGGCTCTACTTCCCAGATTTCCAGTCAAAAATGGAGGCAGTGCTACCCCCTATAAAAGAGGAACTGGCAAACCTCTTCCGCAAAATAGCATCCTTAGAACACTCTAAGGACGCATCAAGAGCACGATCAACATTGCGGTGACGCAGCTTTCCTGCTCGCCCTCATACCGACCTTAATTACTCTCGCAAATCTTCTACACTCGAAAACGGTATTTGTTGGTATCGGTCAAATAGCACATTACTGTTACCCTGAGTGGCAACAGTCCAGTGTCATCACGGATTTTCCCAGGCAACCATGATAGAAGGCGTTGCGTCATTGTGTGCCACTTACCATACTTTATACATAATTATACAAAACGCCTAAGTGGTTTTTAGTTGATACTTGTTCCATAATTAGCATGCTACCCGCTACTCTAGTGCAAAAACAGAAAGAGGAACAATCGCAGAGTCCCCTCACCACAGCTGCTGACACACTTACTCGTTTATTTGGCACTGTGATATATTATAATCTTTGAGTTAATTAATGAAATCTTATTAAGTTGATGGTACAACGAATTGATCTGTTCAAGCCATAAAGAAAAGTTTAATTCTTCCCACCCTTTCATTTATTTTCAATGGCTCCCACAGAGACCAATTACTAAAATATTGTGCTAGTTATAAACCAACTAATGAACGTGTTAACTAATTCCCAAAGCAAGCATAACTTTCCCTCTTCATCTCATCATTTTATTCTCGAACATCTCGAACATCTCTTTTCAACATTACAATCACTACAGATAAACCTTCTAAGGTGTATCTTTTCGGTAGATGCGCTCGACTTTCTTGGTTATCGAGTTGATTTACAGGGCATATCTCCCCAATAGGATAAAATCACTGCTATTAAACATTATCCCCTCCACAAAACACTGCATGAATTGCAGGGATTCATTGGTTTAGTGAATTTGTTGCGCAAATTTATTTGACAAGCATCTATAACCTTGATTCCACTCACAATATTATTGAAAGGTGCCAATAAATACTAACTCAATTCACTTTAAAAATAAGACAGCCAGAAACAAGATGTATTCGATGCCATAAAACGGGATATCATCAATACTACCCTTGTACACATCCAAAACCAAAACTGCCCATTACGTCTTATTACTGACGTCTCTAATCTTGGCCACGGTACCGTCCTTCAGCAGTATTCTTGAAATAAATGGAAGTTTCTAGGCTTCTTTAGTAAATCTTTTCGTAGCTCGGAATTAAAAGTTAGTATATTCATTAAAAAAATGACTGCAATTCATCGTGCTATCAAGCACTTTCAACATCTACTTGAAGGCACAAATTTGTTCATGCCTGTTCATTTGAATTCATCTTACATTACAGAAGTGACATTCGTCATATTGCAGGAAAGGATTATCCTAGTCACGCTCTTTGTAGAGCCCCTATCATCAATTGCAGCAAGCAATCTGCTACACATTATTTCCAAATAGCACTCAAGATCCTTCATGCCATGCAATAAATTTATAGGTTCTTTCCCTTTTCTTATTGATTATGCAGCACTCGCAAGATCCCAATCAACAGATCTGCAACTCCATAAACTACAAGACTATGATAGGATCTCCCTAAAGTTTTACAGTGTAACACTGCCCTCGACTACTCACTCTATCATTTGCGATTTATCAAAAGGTTTTGTACGACTCTATCCCACTTCTGAATTTTGGAAGCTAATCTTTGATTTTCATCATAATCGTGGCCATTTAGCTACAAGAGCCACTTTCAAATATATCTCAGACCAATTTGTCTTGAAATGAATGAGACAAGATATTCAATCATGGGTTCGTAATTGCTTTTCATGTCAAAAGGTCAAAGTGCAACGACACACAAAGCCACCTTACACAAAATTTAGTGTACCAGAATCCAGCTTTCACACCATTCATGTGGAATCAGTCAGTAGTTTTCCCGCAACTAAGGAGGGCTAGAAATATCTTCAAAACAGTTATATGCTGTTTTTTCTAAATGGATTGAAGCATTTCCATTAAAGGAGATTACGCCAGAGTCTGTGGTTGACGCCTTTTACACTAATTACATCTCAAGCTTTGGTGGACCTATTAAAATAATCTCTGATAATGACCTCCAATTTCATTTAGGATTATTTTAGGAATTACTAAAGCAAGCTTCCACAGATCAAATTTTTACATCGCTGGTGAACGCCTATGGCAGCTCTGCGAGAAAGATGCCATCGTATCCTAAGAGGCTTCCTGTTAGCCAAAGGCGATCTTAGTGATTGAGTAAAAAAAATATCCGCAACTCTGCTCTCTATGCGTAACAGTACTTGTAAAAAGAAAGGATATTCTCATGCAATAATCGCTTATAGTGTAGTGTTCAACTCGCGAGTAAAGTAGGGATGTGGTACCAAAATTGAAGGATAGGTATGCTAAGCGAGGAAGCCCCACAAATTGATGCTCGGTGGATCTATGAAACACTTAAAATGGGTACTTGCCTGAATTAATGAAATATTATGTCATGTAATAAAAAGGGAAATAAGGAAATTTAGTGAAATAATATATATATATATATATATATATATATATATATATATCTATATATATATATATATATATATATATATATATATATATATATATATATATATATACCACAATTATATATTTTTGTGCATGGGACAAGCGAATCGCTAGAATATCTCGGTGACCGATAAGCCAGGATAAGCTGAACAAATACAGCGCTATGTATGCTTTGACCGGTTAAAATCCCCAAAGGACAGCAAAATCAAGCGATCTCTCTCTCTGATACGAATTCGCCCAGAACGTAAAAATATGTAAGTTGAATAATTACATATAACTCTTGTAGCTCCACCCAAAAGGGACTCAGCAAATTTTCCTGATCGTTTCGTTGGCTCCACCTAGCATCCAAGTCAAGTCAAGTCAAGAAGGGTCACACAACTTGGAGACCTGTCGCTTATATATATATATATATATATATATATATATATATATATATATATATATATATATATATATACATATATATATATATATATATATATATATATATATATATATATATATATATATATATATATATATATATATATATATATATATGAAAGATAATGGTAAACCACAATATTTGAATGAAGATTTTATTTATAACTATCGGACAAGTTTCGGCAAGATGCCATTTTCAACTAATATTGAAGAAACTAGGCAAGAAGCACAGTCTATATAAGGCAAGACACATACTAAACAAAATGAAACAGCAGGAAAGAATCTGGAAAAAAAACTCGAGTTAATCTGGCATGAATGACAAGCTAAACAAAATGAAATTGAACCGGAAACAATCTGGAGGATTAGCATGGTTAAAATAAAATCTATGGTCGTGGTTTTGCATGTGCGTAAAGAGACTTGAAGAGTTCGTACACCTTCTGATATCAGCTAAATGTTTTTTCATCCTAATATTAAAGTGTCCTGACTCTCCGATGTATGTTAATTTGCAATTATAGCATGGTATACTGTTAACCCCAGCATCGAGATTGATTGAGCGCATGTCTACTCAAGGATTTTCGAATGGTATTAGAATATTTAAATGTGATATTATGTTATTACCGTTCGCATATGGTTTTAGAGGAGCCAAAGCTAGAGCGTATGGGAGATGGCATAGAAGTTTTTTCGTGCTTTGGAATGGCATCTATTTATGAGGTGAATTAGATATTTTAGTTCAATGAAATTGCAGATAAGGTGGTTGATTTCATCCTAAAGGAAGATTGGGTGGCACGTTCTATAGGCTCAGGGAAAGAGGGAAGAAACAACAGATATCTTAACGGATTTGTCATGTAGTGAGAAGAAATGTATGTAAGCATTTTAATTTGTAGACTTTTAATAGACTGAACACGTAATATAATTATTTAAACGGTGGATATTTACGTCTAGAAACGGTAGAGAATTATTCTGTTCTCATTCTACTTGGAATTTTATCGATGGGTTTAACGAATTCAGTTTGTTAGAAAATTCATTGAAATTGTTGTTGTCTATGTGCCATACCGACAAGATGTCGTCTACATATCGGAACCAAATAAGAGGTTGGGAATGGATCCTAGGAAGAAGGGTCATTTCATAGTTTTCCATAAATAGATTGCATAGGCCATAATTTTGGCGAAAAAACTTATCTTCAGTTGAAAATACATTATTCGTTACACATAAGCGCACTAAATTAATAATTTTAGGGATCGGAAAAGGTAGATTAATATCTAAATATCTAAATTGGGAAGAAATTTTGATAACACGTCTAGCGCTTCATCGACTGAGTTTTTGTTAACAAACTATATATATATATATATATATATATATATTTATATAGGCACAACACAGAATAAAGATACAGACAGACAGAGTCAGTAAAAAAGAATTAGTCAACTCGTCGGTTAGCAGGGTATTGTCATTATTCGCGTCGCTCCCTTCTCTCGTCCATCCGGCGTAAATTTCAGCCTGAACGTTAAGTAGGGTGGAAGAAGTAGGCCTTGTCAACGGTTATGCAGTTCTCCTCTCCCAAGGAGGTGGGTTATGTTGCCGGTGATCCCTGGAAGGACGGAGAATAAGAGACCTGGTGAGTTTGTCCACCGAAAATGAAGAGTCCACCACCTCACTCCTCGGTCGAATCACCCTCTCCGCCTTCCCCCTAAACTAATGATCCCTTCGGCCAAACACGGAAGGTGACCAAAGAGAAAATAAACGCATAGAACCATCAACAAGCAGGACAAGGAGGGACAGAGAGCGTAAACGCCATCACCCATAAGCCATCAAAGATACCTTTACTCCTTAAGTAATGACCCTTTGGCTCGAACAAGAGTTATCGAGAGGATCAATGGAATCGCACTACGAACAAGGAACGCATGGAAAAGAAAGCTTCGCCAACCTCAAGCCTAATCTCAGCCCAAGAAGAAGTAGGCCTGGCGAGCTCCATCTACGTCGACATCGTCGAAGCGACCATTAGCATGGTTAGAAGATCATCGCGCTTCTAAACACCGTAACTCTGCAGGCAACACTGGAGCAAGATCAAGACGAATTCAAGCTATACGTTCGGGTAGTTTTTTAAAAATATTATTACTAGCAACCGTAGTGTTCTTTTTAGTGACTATCTATTTAAGTGCCCAAATTCCGTACCTTTATAAAGGGGAACTGTAAATGTCCGGTGATGTGAAAAAATATCAGTGCGAACAATTTAAAAATGTACAAAGTCATTTAATTATTAAGGGTAAGTTAACTCTTGCTAAGTGTGCAGAGTCGGAGTATATATTGATTTAAACGTTGACTCAGTATGCTCAGGCTTAGTCTAGTTAAAAGGAAGGTAATGTGACACGAAAACGCAAGTTTTGTAGCGCCCATTGCAACCTCACATATGGGTAACATGTGAACACTATTTTGCCTGCGATAGATAGGCGAATAATTATGCAAATAATCTTAAAGAGGCATTATGTATATCGATAACTCCTTGTGTGAATAATATATTTGTAGAAATAATAATGTATAGCTTTTGCCTACGTTAATTATGACAAAAGTACATTGCAAGGCAGAGTAGATTCACTAATGAAGATTCACCAATGAGTGTCATGTAAACTATATAAAGGATAGTAATTGGTACGCGAATACGAATAATCTAAAAAAAAGAAAGACAAAGCGGTGTTTATAAAAAATAACTCTTTGATTGAATAATATATACATAACTTATTTGTAAAATAATGAGGTAAAATGATGATGTTATATCTGTGTAAGATAATGTATAGCTTTGGTCCATATAACTAATAAGCTAAAAGTGCATTGCAATGCAGAATAGATTCACTAATGAATCCTCACAAATGCTATGCCTGTGAACCCATTGTATATGTATAATAGCTTGTATTATATTTGACCATATAGTGTAGACGGAAGAATAAGTCAATACCCCATTCGTGTTGTATAAAATTGTATATATATATATATATATATATATATATATATATATATATATATATATAATTTTCATCAAAGCTGTGTAAGAGTGCAGCATGATTATTGCAACAGACTTTTAACCCCAAGTCGATTCTCTTAGGTTACTCCATTACTGGCAGGAGAGTCTTTGTAGCGCTCAAATCGCAGGTAAAGTATGCCTGTGGCACTTAAATTGAAGGATAGGTAGGTCCAGCGAGGAACCTCCACAAATCGATTCTCGGTGGATCTATGAAATCCTAAAAATGGGTATTCGCATGAATTAATGAAATATCATGTCATGTAATAGACCCAGAATCAATGAAAATCAAAGAAATATATATATCATAATTACATATTTATGAAGTATATGTGTAGCCGCAAATCGGAAGGAAAGTAGGCCTGTGGAACTGAAATAGAAGAGTAGGTAGGCCGAACGAGGAACCCCCACAAATGGATACATTAATGAAATATTATATCATGTAATAAAAGAGAAACAAAGAAAATCAGTAAAATAATAATATATATATATATATATATTGTGATAGAACGGGTTGAGGCCACTTAATTTCAACCACTATCACATGTTATTCAAAAACACGAGGCTACCCACGTGCATTCTTCGCTTTGAAGCCGGCCACATCATAGCCGCCACCTGAGTCAATGTTTAAACAAGGAGGTTTATCATCCCCCGTTCGCTCCATGCGCCGCCCTTGCCAGATTGAGTTAGGCTTATGGGCAGATAAGGTATTGTTCTCAGGCTCGGTTGTGCATTTCCTCGAAGCCCCCACTCCATTGTCCCCCCCGCCAAGGGGATGTCCCAACTATTTATTTGGAAACTTTACCACTAAGATCAGATTAGAGATCCAAATTTTCTTCGCGAGACATCACTATGGTCCAGTCTCACCTTGTGCACTAAAGGGCCCTCGACCTCGAGATCCACCATCACTTGTCCTTAAGAAGAACAATATCCCTTGAGTGCCAAGGTTCGAGCCTTCGTGACGCCAAGTCCACAAGGCTTCCCCTGTTGTTCAGGAAGAGAACAACGTTAGAACAGCCATTGTTCTTCAAGCATGTTTGTTAAGAAACGGTTCTCACCCTACCCCTTGTTGTTCAGAAGAGAAGAACATTAGAACAGCCATTGTTCTCGAGCCCGTAGACAAGAGACGGTTCTCACCTCTCTGTTTTTCAGAAGAGAACAACGTAGAACAGCCATTGTTCTTCTAGCCCGTTAGTCAAAAAACGGTTCTCATTCCCAAGACGCCACGTCAGGATCATTTAATTCCCTTCCCTTCGGCTGGAACTCGCCAGCGGACCGAAAATTCCTTCACGTCGCCTTCCTATGCACAACAAGTGTATTTACGTAAGCTGAACGTTACCTTTGAGTATTTAACCCTTTTATCAACCCTATCCTGTGCTTTAAATGGCTTAGCGAACCATCCCATCCCCTTAACTTAATATTTGTTTTGCCTTTTTGAATCTATGTTAATCCTCGGATTAGCTACATTCCCCACGACCCTTTCCATTCTCTGTTTATGTCAATATTTTCCGTTTTGTGTGTTATTGATATTTTATTATTAATAAAACTCTATTTTATTAATGATAGCCATATTATTATCCTTGAGCTCAGTTCCACTTCTTAAGCATATCGAAGATACATAATATCGGTCAACCCAGACATCCACGCACTCTAAAGATAATTAAATAAGTTCCCTCAACGAATAGTTATATATGGTATATCGTCGAGAGTCCATTCTACGATATATATATATATATATATATATATATATATATATATATCACAATTGTATATTTAGAATATCACGCAGATACATACCTACGCACACTAAGACACAGCTGCTAGTCAAAAAGGTCTCGGTGACAGAAAAGCCGGGATATGCTAAACAAATACAGGACTATATAGGCTTTGACCAGTTAAAATTCCAAAGGACTGCGAAACAAGTAATCTCTCTCTCTCTGATACGAATAGGCCCGAAACGTTAAAATATGTATGTTGAATAATTACACAAAAATCTTGTAGTTCCACCCGAAAGGAATAGATTTAAGTGATTCAGGATATTTCTCTAAATTTATATCCTCTATATAGAGTGAAGTCCATTACCAGAGATCAAACGTGGTTCAGATGTGTGGTATCATTATAAAAATCAGTTTTACGTTTAGTTGAGGTAAAATGTGGAACGTAAGGAAATATTTTGCCGTGTTTAGAGTGGAAAGCAAGTAGCAAATTTATATATGGTTTACATACCAGGTACTTTGATATGGGTATTTTAATAATAAAATTGGTCAAATTGGTCCAATTTATTATTAAATATGTTAATTAAAGGGTTTGGTTTACATTAGTTCGATGCTAGTTCATAATTAGAACTATTTTATAAGTGAACAATTTCCCTCGATATTCGACTGACAACTCTTTAATTTCAATTTACTACAATATGTTCTTGTGATATTTTCAGACCTTTCAAATGAGGTATCTTAAAATCTTGGAAGATTAACTCTACTTGTTCTGAGCTTTTATTGAAAACCGCCGGAATATTAAAAAGAAGTGTTTTCTACCACCTTAAATATTGTAATTTTTCGATTAAATTTAAGGTCATAAAAAAGAACGCATCCATGACTATTGGATTCATTGGAATTGAGAATCTATAGCAAATTCTGAGTAATCGAAAGAAGTGGATGTTTGGAAGTGTTCAGAATTTAAGCAAGATGTGAATTTAAAGCCAATTCTGCCTTTGGCGGAAACGCGATTACCTACCAATTTGGCTGAAATTGAAGACAAATGTTTGGCACATTATCCCCAAATGCACCTAATCCTTATTATATCTTGCGACAATTGTTCCGAACCTTATCTCTATAATATGTTTAATAGAAATAAATTTTCTTAAGGTCCCAAGGTTTTAAGTTCGAATAAATTTCCCTACGGACCTCATACTTTTTAACAGCAGTCTTCGTTTATCACTTTAGCACTCGAGTAAAAGACATGGGTAACAAATGGTAAATAATGGCAGTATTAACACATAGTTGTTTAATAATTTGGCTGATGATGGAGGGTTAAAGTTTACCTCTATCAGACTCATCGTGAATAATTAGACATTTTTTTAATTGCATGCACATCAAATTCTGTACTTAGCTCACGGACCCCAAGTAATACCTTTACAGAGCCCAGAAAATCTTCAACTGGAGTCTTAAACTCTTGCTATTTAAAGAGGAAAATTAATAAATATCTTGTTTTACATTGCTAAAAAATTAATTTGATAACAGTGAATAAACAATTAAATATATGAATTTGTTTTCCTTTATCTGTAACTTTTTTGTTATGATATTCCTTTTTTTTCTGTTAATGTTTTATTTTGCTCTGTTTTTTTTTTCCTATAAAGTAAGACACATATCGTTATCTGTTTCCACAAATAATTTGTCACCAAAATTGAAAACTTTAAAATAAATGAATTACGATTCCGTAATTAAGAATTTGCAGCAAACTCATGACTGCAGTTTACCCAATTTGGGAAATTGGGTTATAGTTTACCTAATTTGGGAAATATCTTGATAACAGTTTACCTAATTTGGGAAATATCTTGATAACAGTTACCAATTTTGGAAATATCTTGATAACAATTTACCCAATTTTGGAAATATCTTGATAACAGCTTACCTAATTTTGGAAAAATGAGTTGAATACTTGACATCGAAATTAGAAAAACACATAAAAGAAAAAAAAGAAGCGGAACAAATAATATGAAAGAAAGAAATTAGGGAACCCATTCTTCGATTACCGCTGGGGCCATAGAACACGAACATAAGATTATCAGCAGTATTACGGTAACTTTTATCTTCTTGAAATTGTTCCTTTAAAGATTTTGTGTCAAAATTATGGATTTATTAATTAAAATCTCAATGGAGAGTTTAAAAAAAATATATAATTTAAATTTCTACAAAAGCGAAAGTAATTTAAAAGAAAATCTCTGCATTGTTTTTTACTCTATAAAGGGGATTCCTGGTGATTTCGCTAATTAACTACTCTTACCACCTACAGTCGGCCAATTGATTTAATATCACTTATAAAAATATTAAAGTCATTTAGAATCTAAAAATCTTCGATTAAATCATTTCATACTCGTCCTTTTCACAGTGAAATGAGATTAATTCCTCCGAGGATCAGTGGCCAGTGAATATAAAGTTAATATTTTACTTTTCTTATTAATACTGTACAGGGCTATTAGAGGATACCAATTTATGTTCCAGTTTGCTATCTCAACAATAGATCGCTTGATGGATCAATATATGCTTCTGTAATTACGATGAAAAAACATCTCAAAACTATGGTAAAATTTTGTTGGCCAGTGTAAAGAGATATAAATATGATCCGACCATATGCAATTGTTATCCGTAGTTGATTCTGCCCTTTTGCAACCAATATTAGACCTTAAGTGGATTTGCAAATTACCATCTTGCAGGACTTTAGGGTTAGAGTGAATCAAAGGCAAGTAAGCCTTCAAGCCCTAAATGCCCTGACGCACGAATTACCACTCTCTTTTCCTTCTCAGTATCCTTCACCGCACTTGGGGCTGTGTGCGATCGAATGTCGTTCTGTGAAGGATTATATCTAGAACGAGTAGTGTCTTAAGCCTCCCCTCCCCTTTCATTAACTATTTCTTAAATAACTGCAATACACATTTTGTCTAATCGCTGGAGTTAATGTTAAAAATTTGCCCAAATTAAGAACTATAAGAGATTTTGTACTAATAAAGATAACTAAACATTATTGTAGTCGTAACTGGTTCTCGCTAGAGTAATATTCAGATAGCTGATTTGATTTCTATTTTGAATTAAAATACATTAACTTAACTCTATTGCCTCGTTTGGCTCAAGTTAACCCGTTTGTAAAACCTCTTATCTAAATGGGCTTCTTTGATTTTGTTTTTCTCTTTACAGTTTCTTGCTCTTTTGCGCAATGAACCACATTGAAAGAGAAAACGGAATAAATTTTTTTCTTACAGTAATATTTATTACCTTTTTTCGAAAGATTCCGTGTAGGGAAGCGATTCGAACCATGGACACTGAGGCAGCGAGCACCGCTTTGATCACAGTTAAAAGTATGCTGTATATATATATATATATATATATATATATATATATATATATATATATATATATATATATATATATAAATATCTTTCATGAACGCGAAAGAATGATGAACTGAATCCAGCAAACCGCAAGAAACAGAAAAACATGATAATTATTCTTCGGAAATGCTATTTCCTAATTCGCAAAAATTCCATATCGGGGTGGAATTCGAACCGTGCACACTGAGGCAGCGAGCACCATTTTGATCTTAATTAAACAGTCCCTTAGACCACTCGGCTACGCGGAAGACAAAACTCTTCTGAATAAACGTATACATAATATATATATATATATATATATATATATATATATATATATATATATATATAATGTGGTAGGAGGCCATGTTGTATGCAAGATTTGTTAAAATCAACAGCGATATCCTCTGGTTAAGCTTGCACTGCAGCTTTTTAACCTTTTCAATGACTTTTTCAGAGAGTGAAAGGTGTAAAAAAAGTGACATATTTTCATTACCCGAGAAGTATTTCAAGCTTTTCAAAGGTCACCTTAAGGGCAAACAATAAAAAACTTTACATAACTGGGTTTATATGTGCATTATTATTTAACATATATGTATATGAAACTAATTTTTAGCATCGAATACGAACACATACACTAAAGGCTGAACAATGATTCATCAAAACGAATCTGAAAAGTGTCTTGCTGCACAACGGAAAAAATCAACCAACAGCTCTTGTTGGCTATGTACCGCATAGGAGATTATAAGGAATCTGTTGCGATACATAAATTATGATTAACATCATTTGCAGCTATGTGGTGACTTAAAGGGCTTACAAGGTGGTTACACTAAGTACTGCTACTTTTTGTGTGAATGAGACAGCCTTGCAAGAGGTTCTTAAAATATCAGGAGAGACTGGCCACCTCGTCATTCATTGGAGCATCGGATGAAAAATGGTCAACATCCCCCCTCACTGAACAAAACAAAATTGAGCTACCACATCTACACATAGAACTGGGCTTCATGTAAAACTTCGTGAAAGCCATGGACACGTTTGGTCAGGGATTCAAGTATTCAAAATCAAAATTTTCCTCACTGGGCGACGCTGAGATAAAAGAGGGAGTTTTCATTGGTCCTCAGATTCAAGAGCTTCTTAAAGATGAAGACTTTGAATCATCACTTCATTGGGAGGAGAAAGCTGCTTGTAAAGCATTCAAGTTAGTGGTGAAGGGACTTCTTAGAAACAGAAGATAAGGAAACTATGAAGAATTGGTGGAAAACCTCATCAATGCTTACAAGAAATTGGGATGTAACATGTCACTTAAATTCCACTTTTTGGACTCGCATTTAGACTTCTTTTACAGCGAACTGTTGGGCAGTTAGTGACGAACATGGTGAAAGGTATTACCAATATATTTCAACCATGGAAAAGCGGTATCAGGGTAAAAGGAGCACAACAATGATTGCAGACTATTGCTGAACATTGGTAAGAGATCATTCTTCACCCCACTTTACGTCAAGCAATAAGGTAGAGAGTAGATATGGATTATAATTTAAAACATAATGACACATACTGTACGTTATAATGAAATAATAAAATATTACATGCCACGTATCTTTAAATCTATAGCCAATAAGCATTTTTTAAAGTAATATTTTGGTTTTCAGTGCCTAAAAATACATAAAAATTAACTAAACTCATTTAGGAAGCACACAACTTTTCGAAAATTGTTGACCAGTGTTATTCTTATTCGCTAAAGATAGATAGAAGGTTAACTGCGGTTTATTGCAGTATTCAAGAAAAATAATTTACTGGCGATGGTCCCAGACAAACGCCTGACTTAAGAACATAAGAACATAAGAAAAGAAGGAGACTGCAAAAGACCATTCATGGCCTACACTTGGCAGTTCCTGTTCCAGTCAACACACAAAAGATTTCTTACCAGAAAAAAGTCATCAACATTGTCACCCTTTACAGGAGTTTGTCAGACCTAATCTACAATATACATAAAATGCATCCAGAGGATTATGTCCATTCATACAACCGCAAAATATAATCTACCCACTCCTTAGAAAAATACATACATATGTACATAAAAAAAGTCAGTCCCATCTAGCAGCTTCATCCATATATTTATCTAATCTATTCTTAAAACTACCCAGAGAGGAGGCTTCTATCACATGTCTAGTGAGCATATTCCATTCATCTACCACACGATTTGTAAATCAATTCCTCCCAATCTCCTTCCAAAACCTATACTTATCAAGCTTAAACCCATTGCTACGTGTCCTGTCATGTTCACTTAGTATAAGAACCTTACCAAGATCCCCTTTATTATATCCTTTTACCCATTTAAGGACTTCAATCAATTCCCCTCTGACTCTTCTCCTTTCTAATGTATGTAGATTTAGTTTTCTGAAGCCTTTTACAATAAGGTAAGTTCCTTAGCCCACCAATCATCTTTGTCATCCTTCTCTGCACAGACTCAAGCAAATTAATATCCTTCCTATAATATGGTGACCAAAATTGTACTGCATAGTCTAGATGAGGCCTAACTAGCGCCTGACACAGTTTTAGAATGACTTTAGCACTCTTATTGCTTACACTCTTCCTAATGAATCCCAATATCCTATTAGCTTTATTCTTAGCATTTAGGCATTGCTTTCTAGGACGAAGGTCTGAACTTACCAAAATACCCAAGTCCCTCTCACAATCGGTCCTCCCTAAAATTCTCCCATTTATTTTATAACTATTTAATGGATTATTTCTACCTATACTAAGTACACTACATTTGTATATGTTAAACTTCATTTGCCATTTCTTGGCCCAATTGGACAGAATGGCCAATTCCTCCTGCATTACAACAGTATCAGCATCAGCCCTAATGGCCCTACCTAGCTTAGTATCATCAGCAAATTTACTCAGGTCACTAATTATACCTATGTCAAGATCATTAATATAAATTAAGAATAGCAAGGGACCCAAAACAGATCCTTGCGGAACTCCACTGCTAACACCCCCCCACTCTCATTTAACTCCATCTATACTAACTCTTTGCTGTCTGTCACCAAGCCATGACTGAATCCACCTAAATATACTGACATCGATCCCGTGTGCTTTAACTTTGCTCAAAAGCCGTAAGTGTGGCACTCGATCAAAAGCCTTACTAAAGTACAAGTATAAAATATCATAGTTTTCATCATTATCTGCTGCTTCATACACCTTACTATAAAAAGACAGCAAATTAGTCAGGCAGGATTTACCCTTACTAAAGCCATGCTGTGATTCCTTTATCAACTTATGCTTATCCAAGTGATCTCTAATATTCCTTGCTATAATAGATTTCATCATTTTCCCTACCACTGATGTCAAACTTACTGGTCTGTAATAAACATATTTGTTTTATCCCCTTTCTTAAATATAGGTATCGCATTGGCTTTCTTCCATGCCACTGGCACAATGCCACTCTCCAATGATTTTCTAAAGATACATGCTAGGGGCTCACTTGACACATCCTTACATTCTTTTAGAATTCTAGGAAAGACCTCATCAGGACCGGGTGCTTTACTACTTTTGATTTTATCAATTTCCTTTGTCACTATCTCCTTTGTGATCAAGATATCCTTTAATTTCTCTTCATCATTACCCCGAAAGATCATTGACACCTCAGGTATATTTAGAGTATCCTCCTGTGTAAATACTGAGAGAAAAAATTCATTTAGCATTCCAGCCATTGAGTCCCTATCACTCACTAATTCTCTATTGGAATCTAAAAGTGGGCCTATTTTATCTCTAACCTTAGTTTTTTTAATTGATAAAAACTTTTAGGATCTTCTTTTGCCCTATTTGCCACTTTAATTTCATAAATTCTCCTTGCTACTCTAATTAACTTTTTAACATCTCTTGCTAGTTCATTATATCTCTGCCTTAAGTGATCCTCTCCATTTTTTATTTTCCTATAAATGCCCTTTTTAATGCCAATATAATGCTTAATTTTATCTGTCATCCATTTTGGGTCATTATTTTTAGTCCCAATCTCCTTATATGGAATATTAATCATCTGACCTGTAATTAATTGCTCAATTATTCTTTCATACTCCGCTTCAATTGTAATCTCTTCCTCCTGGTGATTATTGTCTCCACTAACTGATATCATTGAATCTATTCCTGAATTGATTTCATTGCCTGTTTTCTGTACAACTGCCTCCAGGTAAGTCCTTAGCCCATTATAATTTGCTCTTCTAAAGTCAGGAATTTTAACATTGTTCATGCTACTATCAATACCATTCCATTTCATCTTGAATCTAATTTCATAATGGTCACTATTACCCAAATTTCCTCGAACCTCAGTATCCTTAATAACTTCTTCCTTATTTGTCAGAACTAAATCCAGTATATTATTACCTCTAGTGGGTTCGTTAATAATCTGCCTCAGAAAATTATCTTGGACAACATTCAAAAATTCCTCAGTCTCCTGATCACCCACAAGAGCTTCCCAGTCTATATTTCTGTAATTAAAATCGCCCATTATACACACATGCTTACTTCTACATGCCCGTTCTATCTCCTGCCACAGAAGATTTGAAGCTTCCTCACTAAGATTTAGTGGTCTGTATAATAATCCTATGAAAAACTTGTTTTTACCTTCCTTTACATTTAGCCATAATGACTCTGTGTTATCATCTAATTTAATTGTACTGTTTACACAACACTGGAGATTATCTTTAATATAAATAATAACCCCTCCTCCTCTCTTCCTATTCCTATCTGTATAGAACATTTTAAAGCCCTCAATCTCAACCTCAGGTTTAAAGTGATTACCTGCCAAATCAAGCCATGACTCTGTTATCGCAATTTTATCAAAATTCTCTTCACTCGCTAACGCTCTTAAGAGATCTATCTTATTCCTTATACTCCAACCATTTGTGTAGGTTATTTTTAAGGTTTTTTATTATTCCCATCTTCATTGCATCTTGCTTTTTTATTCCTAGTTATCTGCTCATTCACTTGTGCATTAGTCCCCCTATAACGCATCAGTATGCCCTTCCCCCTAGCTATTTCTCTATCTCTGCATCCCTTCCATTTCCTACACCTGCCCTCTATTCCTGTTATTCCCTTACCTCTAACAGCTTCTAGTTTCCCACCCGTAAGGACCTAATCACACTATCCAGCTCCCCTCATATAACCTCAACACCTGCCCGACTAAGATGGAGCCCATCCATCGCATACATCCTCCTATTCCCGTAAAACCCGCACCAGACATCTACAAACACTAATCATAACTCCTCACACAGTCCTTTCACAAATTCATTCAAACCAATTGCACGCGACAACCATTCTACCCCCACATCCAATCTCGAAAGCACACCAGAAACAATACCTTTACCCTGCTTTTACTCATCCTTTCAACTAACCTTTTATACTGCTCACGTAACTCACATGTACCCACCTTCTTTACATCATTCACTCCCACATGCGTAATCACAACTGAATCCCTCTCACACCCAGAAACCAGCCTATCATACCTCTCACAAACATCACTTACACCAGCACCCGGCAGACAAACTCTCATTTCCTTCCACTTGCTATCACTCAACTTCCTATCTAAATACCTAATCTGAGAGTCACCCATCACTAGCACCTCAGTCATTCTCCTATTATGTCTTGGCCTAACATCACCCCGCTCCTGCTCTCAGTCACACTACCACCCATCCTGCTTTCATCCACAATCACACCAGGCAAATCACTTTCACACTCTTTCTCCCTCAGGACATTGAATCTGTTAGTCAACCTAACAGGTTCTATGTCCTTACTTTTCAAACACCTAATCTGTCCTAACTTATATATCCTATCTATTTTTACCCACCATTCATCATCACTCACAACTTCCACACTGTTCCCAGTCCTAGCCCTATCTTCCACCCTCTTAGCACAAATCTCACCCTTCAATCGCACACTTGCATCTCTTCTCACCTCAAACACCAAATCATTCAACCTCTTACATTCCCCACTCAACCTCCTAACCTCCCCTTCCAGAAAACACACACGGCATTCAGTTACATTCACTCTCCTTTCAACTCCACATGCATCACACACTACATACACACTACTTTAAAACGGCATGCTCTCACCATCTATACAAACAGCCATACTCTCAGAAATTTACTAAGGACAAAGTTAACACTCACCCAAAAAATTCTTGCTCAGGATTGCTGCCAGTTATCTTCCCCAAAAATATTAATCACTAATGTATTTATTACACAGTGATTGATGTATTAAATAAATAAAAGAAAAACTACACACCCAAATCAGTATTATATCCCAATCTTACAATGAGAATCAGGAGCTTCCTGTAAGACAACCTTCCTGTAAGACAACCTCACATCAGGACCCTAACAGGCACGGCTAATAAAGCCATTAAAATAATACGAGCAGTCTCCACACATGTCTGAGAAATAGATAGACTAAACCTACTTCTCCTTTATTGCTCTATCGCTTGCTCAAAATTAGACTACGGTATGGATATTTACTAGTCTGCAGCCAAAGGCCCTTTAAAATTAAAAGAAACAGCAGCCAACGTTAATATCAGGATTACAACTGGCATCTTATGCCCTCTCTTATACGCAGTTTACTGTGTGACATGGGAAAAAGGCCCATGGACTTGCGGGTGGCGGAGCTCACACTACGCTACTACACACAAGTACAGACTCCTCATCTCACCTAGGGCTAAAAATGCTCTAGACGACTAGGTCGGCCACGCCTTTAGTACGAAACCGTCGCTCTCTCAGTAACCCAGGATCGTCACTGCTAGAGGAGCACTATTCAAATCTACAGGTGCAGCAACCTTCACGGAACAACAATGCTTCAAAGAGTTTGTAGGATTACATTCCTTGAATACAAATATAGATTGAAATCGAAAGAGGGAAATGACTTTTCGACGAACTCTGGCCAATAGATCCATATGGATAAACTGCACCCGATCACAAACATCTTTAGAACAGAGTTGTATAGCCTGACATAGGCAGCAAGATGGGAATATAAAGCATAAGAAGACAGGAGTTTCACCGTGTTTACCTTTATTTTCGCACTCTTAAATCTTACTACAAGCCATAGAAAGACCTCGACCTAAACCCACTCATCCAAGAAATTAAAGAACTTGTATATAGAGCCATCTACCTCGGAAATTTTTTTTATTTTGGAGGGGGTTCTTGCACACGTGGGAGGGCATGGGAACATTCTTCGATTAAATCAGGCTGATCTTCAAATTATACCAATTAAAATCTTTCTTTTTGTCTAACGATTTGTTAGAAACCGAGCATAATAATAACTCCCACTTTACGTAACTCAAAATGACGTTTTAAAAGCCATTTTTTACTATTACTTATAAAACTATGAAACACGGCGCAGTCACCATTGTAATTAATCTGCGCCGTGCGACTAGCGCCAATCTATCGATCCATCCATCAATCTTAGATTGTCCGTTTTAGAAATAGTTAACGGTACATATATAAAACTAACTAAATTATTTGCAACTTCCAAAATACCTTTTAAAAAATGGAAAATATTCGGGGAATAATTATAAAATATTAGGTTGGAAACAAAGTTCTAGCCAAACTTTTGTTGACAATAATTTACAACGAAACAATGCAGCATAAGAAACATATCAATGAACGATGTAATAATCAACGTTATTTTCGAGCATCTGTTTCCAACGACGGGCTACATCAATGATGCCTTTGTTGTAAGACTCAAATGGTTTGGTATCAAAGAAGTCTCCAAATGCAGTTTTCAGGTCGTCATCATATGAGAACGTTTTGCCATTCAAGAAGTTGTGCAGTGACCGAAATAGATAATAGTCGTTTGGAGCCAGGTCTAGGAAATACGATAGGTGAGGCAGAACTTCGAAGCTACCCCACCGCCAGGAGTTTTCCAAGGGTATGATTTGCAGAGTATGGTTGGGAGTTATCATGGACAAACGTTACATCAGTCAATTATGGGGGTTTCTGCGCAATTGCATCTGCCCTCTCTTTAAGTTGTTGACTGTATAAATAAGCGTCGATAGACTGATTGCGTTTCAACATTTCCCAGTTAACCATTCACTCCCTTCATATCCCACCAGACACAAACCATAATTTTCTATTGATATCGGTCGGCCTTTGCCTGCAGTTGGGCAGGTGAAGCTTTGTCTGCTCATCTTCTCTTGCGAGATATGCTCGAGTATAGATACCATATCTTATGTGGAATAACTACTTTGTTCAGTGAATTAAAACGACGTTTCTTGGACATAATTTTTATGTAGGCGTCTATGCGGCTACCTCGATCGAAGTGGGTCAGTTTACGTTGACTCCCTCGGTCCAGTTTGCTAACCTTGCCCATTTACACTAAATAATGCAAAATGGCGGTTTGGCTTATGTTAAACTTTTTAGTCAGCTTGGGAGATGTCAGATGTAGATCAGAATTGACACAAATGCACAAACGGTCATGTCAATAACTGAAGGTCGACGATCTCTTTGCTGTTCTTTTAGATCAAATTGACCACGCTGAAACTTCCTAACCAATTGTAGGCTGTGCGACGACTTATTGTGTCATCTCCAAATGCTTGGTTGATACGACGTTGCGAGTGGGCAGCGTTTAGGCCAAACTTGTCATGATACAGTGAAAGAGTAGTTTGCTCTTAACGAGAAATAGTCATTTGATGAGTAATTTTTGAAACTTTAAATAACATATAGGGCAACCAACTAATTACGGTGTAGTGGTGTAAGCTTTTCTAGGCCTCGATTGAAGGCGCATAGTGCGCTAGTCCACTAGGCTCTAGCTCACTGTGTACTTTAAAGTGAGGCCTAGAAGAGACTAGTTCACTACACATTAACTATTCGTGAACACTGTATAAATCTTTAAATAAATAATCTTTTATCAAGAACAGTTGTGCGGGAACATTGTGTCCAACCTAATAGAAATGCCTTTGTAAGGTCAAGAATAATAATACATTCTTAATTGAAAATTGTGATAATATTATACTTTCATGTCCGAACTGCCAACCTCAAAGTTCTGTTTTCGTTGGAAGATTAATGGTGGGATATGAAATTCCTCCACTGCTTTTTCTCCCAACCTGAAAAGAAAGGAAGTGTGTAAGAATTTCAATCGGGTTTGTCTAAATAATTGTTTGGCTATGTATGCTTCTTCTCTCCTTCTAGAATTCCTTGTCTCCTCACATGAGCATTGTGCCCTTTCTTCGTGTCTGCGTAAGGTTTACTGTCTATTGAATTATGTATGGTTCATTTGCCGATAGTACCAGGGATAGTTGCTAATATGCGCGGCTCTCTATGGTTATTTCTAACTCCCTGTCTGGTTTCTTCTGTGCCTCTGCCGTTAGAGTTCTTACTTCGGCAGTCTGTATGTTTTATTTCTCTCACCCGTTTTATGGTTTCTTTGCTACCTTTCCATTTATAGTTCTTCTTTTGTCGGTCTGCTTGGTTCTTTGCCTTTCCCATTTCTGGTTTACTCGCCAGTTTGCAGTGCTTTCTTTTTTCTTTTGTCTGTCCAGCCTCCTGATTTCTTGTCTCCCCTGTCTTGCTATAATCATTATTTAATTCCGTCCGGGACGAGGAATAAAAATGTTCCTTTGGCGGTGGGGAAATGCTCCATGTCTAGAGGAGAGAGAAAGATTCTCGCAACTTCAACCAGCATGATATTGTTATGATCAGTAATTATTATTATTACGAGGGGCGGTCAATAAGTTTTGCAATTCAGATATAAGAAAACGAGATATGAGGAAAAGTGTTTTATTATTTTTCAATATAACTCTTCTCGACCTCAATGCACTTGCGCCACTTGTCCCTGAGGTTTCGAATTCTCGACAACCAGAAATCCCCCGACTGCTGTTCAATTCCTGGACGGCTAGCTGGACATCTTCATGGTCCCCAAACCGGCGTCCACGCAGTGCAGCCTTGAGCTGGTGGAATAAAAAGTAGCCGCAAGGCGCCAGAGCTGGACTGTAGGGGGGGGATGGTTGAGCACCTCGAATCCGCACTCGCGCAGGGCAGCTTGTGCAACTCTGGCCTTGTGGACAGAGGCATTATCGTGGAAAAGCAGAACACCGCATCTCAACTTGCCGCGCCGCTTCTGATGGATGCACTTCTTCAATCCAGCCAGTTCCTCGGCGTAATATTGGCCTGGGATGGTCCTTCCACGAGGCGCAAAGTCCACCATCAACACTCCCTCAAAATCCCAGAAGATGGTGGCCATGTTCTTCCCAGGTGAGGGTTGGGTCCGGAACTTGATGGGGGTTGGAGAGCCCCTGTTCTTCCAGGCCATGCTTTTGAGCTTGGTCTCGGGATCCCAGTGATGGACCCACGTTTCATCACCTGTCCCTATGCGTGAATCGAATCCCGCCGGGTCTTGGTTGTACAGGAGCAGCAACTCCTCCGAACTTTGACGACGTTGAAGTCGATCATGGGGAGTGAGGTTTCGTGAGGTTTATAGGGACCCAACGGGAAGAGACCTTGGTCATGGCCAAATTGTCGTGGATGATGTTGATAACACTTCCATGTGATATTCCAAGTTCTCGCTTGATTTCTTCGACCTTGACCCGTCGATTTTCGAGGATCCTCCTCTCCACACGGGCCGTATTGTCACCGTTGGTCACGTCTGATGAGCGTCCTGGACGGGGGTCATATTCAAGAAACTCACGACCATGGCGGAACTCCCTATTCCAGCGAGCAATGGTTGCATAGGAAGGGGCGGTGTCGGTGTACACTGCAACCATGCGTTCATTGATCTCTTTTGCATTCTTGCCTTCCTTGGTCAAAAATTTGATCACTGCGCGGTGCTCAACCTTCTCCATTGTTAAAATATTTGTGACTGACGATCTTCGAGCACCTACTGCTTCTTAAATAGACGAGGCAGGAGCGTGCGGCTGCATGTTCTGACTTGTCATAACCTGTCCTAACACCCCCACAAACAGCCATCCCCGTTCCTCTGTTTTGCCGTACCGATTCGCCAAACTTATTGACCGCCCCTCGTAGTTTAAACAAGTATATATCGCCAGAATGTAAGAAAGGGTACCTTCCACATCATGCCCCGATTAATCTAAATAGGGGACTACGTGTTACATTCCACAAAGCGATGAAGCAAAACTCTTCAGGCTCTGCCTCATCCTTTATCATTAAGATAGGCCTAATTACCTCCTAAGAGAGCACGCAATCCTCCAGATATCATCGGAAGCGGGTTGCCTACTGATAACGGCCTAGACAAGTAGGGAACAAGCCATTGGCTCAAATTGGCCCCGAAATGATTCGCATAAACCGATCATTCGACTCATTATAATACCTCAATGGAACATTTAAAGTACCCCAACAACACGGGATTATTTAGAATAACCCCCCGCTCGTCCATTTAAAATATTTCACTCTCACTAGAATATTTAAAGTTGCCCTCCCATACTGAAGTATTCATAAGATCTAAACTCCAATGAGTATTTCTAGGCCTAACAAACTTGATTTAAAATAATTCATCCACAGAGGAGTATTTACGACAACCAACCCCACTAGAGTATTTAAAATAACCCACTCGCATCGGGTATTTAGAATACTCAAGCTCGGATAGAATATTTAGAATACTTTTAATACTTTGAATGGAGTATTTAAAATAAACCAGTCTCACTTGTGTATTTATAATACAACTACCTCACTTGAGTATTAAAATTACTCCACGCAGAAAACAGTATTTTAATATATCCTAGTTGAGTATTTATAATATGATTTATACTGGAGTATTTATTATATGCCCTGAACGATTGAATATTTAAAATACCCCATGCACAGTGAAAAATTGAAAAAACAATTACTTCGGGGTTGAGTATTAAAAATACCACCTCACCCCCACTGGAAAAAATTACAAATAACGAAGTAATCTATGATTTCTAATAAACCAAAGGAAACATTCAAATACTTTAACCACAATAGAGTATTTATAGTACCATTCCATAATGTCGTACTTAAATTACCCCAATACACACCGAGTATTTAAAATATTCTGCAATAGTTGACTATTTAAATAACCCACTAACACTAGTGTATGTACATAAAATAATCCACCCATGTTGCCCGATTTATAATATCTATCCCATACTGAAGTATTAATATACTCAACCTATGCTGCAGTATTGATAATATCCCACCATAGTGAAGTATGATTTCACTTCACCAACGTTGTACTATTTTAAATACCTGATATAGTGGCGTATTTGTAATACCCAACCTCCACTGAAGTATTTAGCATAATTGAACTATACTGCATTATTTATAATATCACATCACAATATAGTATTTAAACTATTCCACACAAACTTGAATAGTTAAAATAATTCACCTACATTGTGGTATTCACAATATCTCACCTTATGTTGAGTATTTAAATACCCTACCCACAATAACGCATTAACAATAACCAACACAAAGTAGAACATTTTTAGTCTAGAAAAACAAGGTGCATTGAATATATATAACCCCATTGGAACATTTACAAGTCTTTTGCTTATTGGTGTATCAAAATCACGTATCCAATATTCGAGTATTTAAAATATCCCACCAAAAATGAATTAATTAAAATGACCCACCTACACTGGAATACTTATAATACTCCATTTAGAAAGGAGTATTCTTAATATGCCAACAACAGGAATATTTAAGATCACCAACGGCACTTATACCATTTAAAATAGCTCACATACAATGGAGTAGTGAAAATATCTTATCAGTCTTTCCTCATCGGGGTATTTTTATAATCCTACACTGATTATGTACCAAGAGTGAATAAATCCCTAATACCATATGTATGTTATACCAAAGTTCCGCAGGAGAGATTAATCATGGATTTGCGCCCTCATTGAGGGAAAAGATTACATTTTGCGCCGCAATCAAAGACATTGACGGCACGAGATGCCGTTCTTGCGACTTCTAGAAATGAAGAATCCAGTCAGAGAGTAATTTCAATACTATTTCCTGCTTTTGAATCAACCTCTAATGTTTTACACAATATTCTACACTTGTGTGTGTGTGTGTGTGTGTAATTGGTGAACAGACATATTTCTTTAAAGAAAAATCAACAAATGAATGTAATTGTAATTTTATAGAAAACTGTTGCGCGTTAAGGGCTCATTATTTTTTACAATGTGTCGTTTTTTATTATTTATTTTGCTTGCATCCTTGCAGTTCTTCTATATTAGTAATATAATCGAAGAGAATGTGACAGATTAGAAAGACTCGCTCGTATATAAATTGGAGTTCATTTCTTACTTCTTCTCCGATACTTTCATTCACTGGTTCCCGTTTACCGAATAAACATTATTAGTGCAAGTCAACGCCTGCATCCACAACTGACCGGACTCAAATTAATACCTGGGACTCTTACGATCTGTGCACTAAAGAGACTAGTATTAATTCCTACTACTTCGCTAAATATAGGACGAAATATGGGACAGAAATAAAGAACATTTAAGTAAGTTTTCTTCCCTCTTTCCTTAATATCTACCCACTTTTTTAAGGAAGGCCCCCCAAAATCCTCTCACGATATATGTATTAAATTTTGAATAGTTTGGGGTGAATGATTGCCTGATGTTTAAGCGCATTCTCTATTACATTGTAACAAATTTCACTTTATTTTTTATTATTATTCGCGCTTTTTTGCCCCTTCACCTCATTATCAGTGAAAATTTAAAAGTATTTTAAAATATTTAAGTCTTAAAAGTCCTCAATGCATAATTACTGTACATTTTAAGCTTCAATTCCCAGTGAAATGCGACAGAAAACTTAGAGGTTTTATTTAACCTGGCAGCCAAGGAACAGAGCAGCGGGCTATACAAGGACAAACGCAAGAGGCAAGAACCTTAACCTCTTGCTAGGGAGGGATATCGCTAAGCGCATCGGGCGGACTTCACTACATTCTTGTGTCCAGCGTCGGCCATCAAGCCTAATGTAGTTCTCACAAATCCTGGCTTTCCCTTCCACCAACTCGTCAGTCCAGGACCACTGACACCTAGCGTTGACATTCCCATGTTGATCACCATAGCAGCTGCTCCTATTCCAGTTTTTGTTGCTCTAAGGAAAGACTTCTCGAAGGTCAACTGGGAAGCATACAGGAGGGTGTTCCATTGGACCTCCTTGATGTAGACCTCGAACATGAGCTTACTGCTATTAATTCCTGCATTTCAAACGTAGAAGCGAAAGCTATTCCGACAACCTCTCAAAAAATCACACTGCCAACAACACCTACACAAGAGAGAGTTGTACACCAACAGCGCTTCGCTGATGTCTACAACCGCATCCTCGACATGGGCTACACCAGGCTCATAGATTGCGACTCGTTCAACACCTAAGAAGACAACTCAAAACCACGCTGGCGCACAAACTGAGGGATCAGTGAAACCGTATAATTGAAAATTTCGACACTGACAGGAATCTGGAATCATTTGGGGCAACAGTGACTAATAGACTAAAGAGCAACTCACATTCCCATGACTCAACTACAATTTTGCACGAAGATATCACGGCGACCACTTCCAGAGAGAAGGAGAGGCTGTTCCGTAGAGTCTGGAAAAACGTTTTAAAAATCTCGGATTAAGAGGAGGAGAACTTTGATCTAGGTTTCGAGAATCAGGTTCTCGATTACATAGAGATGAGAAAAGGCATACTCGACCATTATGGAAGCTCGTACCTCTACCATATTCATGGCAACTCAGCCAAATCATTATCAGGCACCTGAAGGAGGCCTCCGAGAGATTGAACCTGCTCAATTCGTCCCTAGCGATAGGATATTTCCCAGGTGGCCTGAAAACCTCGAAAATAATTTTCATCCCTAAGCCTGGGAAACCATCGAACCAGGTCATGAATTTTAGACCTATCTCATTGATGGAGACATTTGCGAAGGTTTTTGAGAAAATGCTCAACAGCAGACTATCAAAACACGTGTCAGAGCCCTCTCTGTTGAACGAACAACATTACGGATTCAGAAGACACGGATGCATGGAAACAGCCGTAGCTTACATGCTTCAACACGCAGAGGTAGGTCGGGCTAGGGGTGTTGGATCGACGTCGTTTGCAGAAGCGTAAAAAAAGCCTTCAACAAAGTTTGGATCGACGGCCCTGAAGTACAAAATCTCGCGACTAAGCCTCACTCCGCACTTCCAAAAGATCCTCTGTAGCTACTTGACCAACAGGCAAGCTGTCATGACCTTCGAGAATTACACAGGGAAATCTTTCGAGCTCCTGCACAGCGTCTCTCAGGGAGGATGACTCAGCCATACTCTCTACACCATCTTTACGACAGACAACCCTAAACCAACCAATGGAAGAACTCTCAACATCCAATATGCGGACGATATTACCCAAGTTATGGTTCAGAGGACAAATTCTGCAAAGATCATGGCCAGAGCCACGAGAGCAGAAATCTAAAGAATCTCCAGGTCGGAGAAACGCTGGAAAATACAGACCAACTTTTTAAAATTATCAGCAACCGCCAAAGAGAGACGTCGTTCCATCCCTTTCAATCTAGAAAACTCCGAAATTGACTACTCACCGCACGTATCAGTCCTCGGTTACAAACTTGACGATACTGGCATAAACAGACGCGTCAGTTCCGGGATTGGATTTCCCAACATGGAACTTGACAAACTCCTTCGATTCAGAAACCACAGCACAACGAATAAAAAGAAGTTGTACACAAGTTTAGTCAGATCAAAACTGGTGTACCCCGCTATTCCGCTCAACGCGGCCTCAAGAAAAAATATGTCGCGATTTCAGAGAGTGCAAAATCGAGACATCTGATTTATTACCAACGCTAAGTGGTATGAATATCGTACCTCAAGGAGCCTCCATGAAGAAACAGGTCTTAAATCACTGAGTACATACCTCTATAAAAAAGGTCGAGATATTTGGGCAAGACTAGAGGCTATCCTCACTATGTAGACTTTAGCGGCTCTTGACCCAGAGGCAGAGAGAGGTGAATACAAAAGATAACTCCCCACCACCAGAACAACGGAACCTGTACCAAATTACTAGTACAACTAAAAAGTAAGAGAAAATTGCGAAATAATAAGAGACTCAATAAAAACAAAACAAAAAGAAACCCGCAATGGGGCCAAATAGTATCTCAATAACAAGTAGAAAATAATAAAATGATCCCGCAGGGGGGAAACATTAATAACAAATACGAAAAAAAATAAACAAAATAACACATAGAGATGACTCGTTTACCTGGCACCCACACACATACATATCTGACTACCACTTCCTTCCTTTTCCCACTATTACCCTCCATGCTCTCTTCCAAACTCTTTTCCCTCTTATTCTATCTTTCTCTTTCTAGTTTTCAGCAAATGGAGGCTTGGTATACCATTAGCTTACCTCCAATTTAATGAAATTGACATGGTAAACTTCCAAAAAATATATCATGTGATACCATTGGTTCTATAAACTTTTGGGATGAAAAATATTCCTATGTATTTTCATGCACTGAATCCAAATATCACCTTAAAAAATGCCTGTTGGCGATAAGTTTAATGAGTTGCGTCGATGTTTTAATATCCGTTGACTGAAAACATCTTTGAAACAGCTTGACCCCGTTTAAATCTAAGACGAGGATCAAACTCATAATCTCATCATTATATCTATTCACATTTAAGCTTCATAACATTACTCTTAAAATATTAAAAACTTAACGCACACCTCAGTATTTCCTCATCTCCTCAGTCAACACATCTGACTCATAAACTTTGGGAAGCTTCTTAATGAAACATCCATGTGCTACGTTATAATTTGTCGGTTGCGAATTATATAATTTGCCGGTTTTTGAATTATATGTATCATATGAAAAATTCTTTCGTTGAAAAGTGAATTTTGTATCCACAGTGAAAACCAGTAAGCAGAGATGAAGAATAGAGAGCTTTGTCTTCGTTTTTTTTTCAAGTCTGTGTTATTTTTCTTTAGTAAAATTGCTTCTGCGAGTTTCAAACTTTGCTCTTTTTGAGATTTGTAAATTAAGTAAAAAATTATCTTCTTTCGGATTTCGTATCGTGGATCCTTTCAAGATGGTTTGGGATTTTATTATGCTTAGAGCCCAGTTAATAGGTACGGGTTTTGAGTGTGTTCATGGTATAACCGACATAAAAAGATATACAATTTTCCCCTTACAACTTAACTCTCATTATTTCTCTTTTTTCTTAGTGTAAATTTAGTTGCTACTTTTTAAATATTTATATTAGCCCTCGATATTATTTTGTGTATTGTCGCTTTTTTGAATAGCGTATTACTAGCTTTCTAGATAATGTTTTCGACAATATATTGTGGTGTCGTTAATTAAGTTCCATTGTAATTTTTTTTTTTATTTCTTCGTCATGTACGTTCCATGTAGAACACTTTTGTATAATATAAGTATATATATATATATATATATATATGAAAATTAACCCACAGGAAAAAGAAAATATGAATCCAACACTTTCGAACTATATTTGCAAGTTCATTTTCAATTCAATGAATAGCATGAAAATGGAAAAGGCAACCTTATATAAGGTACAGAGATACGAAGGGAACGCCCATCACATAGTACACACCAATAGAAAAACAAAAAAATAAGACAGAAAAATGCCAATAAAAAGAACAATAGGCAACTAATAACCAACATATGCATCCCTAAAACGATAGACACACAACAACGAGGTGTATATGAATGGAATGTGGTGGGTGAAAAAATAAAAAAAACACATTTAAAATCATTATCATTAGAACGAAAACATTTAGGGCTAAGAGCTAATCCACGATCACAGCAGAGACACGTGGTGGGGGAGGCAATGCGAATGATATTACACTAATAAAGAGTTATAACAGGCTGCACTATGAAGTTATTTCCTTTAATACAATTTTTTTTAAGACAAGGTTGAGTTGAAATAAGCCAGGAGAAATATTTATATTAGGTAAGATGACAATTAAGGAATATTCGACAATATTTCTTTTCATAAAATCAGCGGAATGATAAAGGAATTTTGCAGAGTTCCAGTCAATGGGGTGGTTATTTTAGGATAAATGTAAAAATAAAGCGCTGTTTAATTCATCTCTTCTAATATTATACTTATGTTGGTAAATTCTAGTAGATGAAGATTTACCAGTTTGCCTGAAGTAAGGTAAATTGCAAATAGAACATTCTTTAGAATAAACTCTACCTTTTTTCCTTGTACTATTGTGGACTAACATTTTATATAAAGTAGATTAATGTATGAAATTTACAGAGATATTAAGTTGCTTAAAAATACGGGTGAGACAAAAAAATGGTTCAAAGTATGTCAAGATAAGACAATTTTATGACTGAAAATTGATGGGTTATCAGTTCTATAAAAAGTTCTTTTAGCAAAGTTCATTGAAGTATGCAAAAATTGACGAGGGTGACAAAGTTTTTTTACCTATTTCAAAGATATTGGACAATTCCTTATCCAAAAATTCCAGACTAACAAGGCGTAATGCACGCAGAAACATAGAACGTGCTGTTCAATATGCCCCTCACGAATCGGTTCATCGAGTGATCTTCTCACGTACTGACATCTCTCACCCTGTATCTCAAAATGCGATTCATCCGTGAAAAGTATCTTTCTCCATTGTTCCTTTGTCCAGGTCTTGTGTTGCCTAGCCCATTGCAATGTTTCTTCTTCATTGCACTTGTAAGAAGTTGCTTACGAAGGGGCCTTCTTGCCGGTCTTCCAGCATTCAGAAGACGTCGTTTTACGGTACTGGAACAAACGCTAATTTCAACACTGCTAGTTCCTTTTGAAGATCATTACTAGTAAATTTAGGGTTTTAAAAACTTTTTTGCAACAAATTTCTGTCGTCTCTCTCGGTTTATTTCCGCTTTCGGCCACATTTGCCTTTCTATTTTGAGGAAAATGACTCTGTTTATTGGTAGTCTTTCACGATCCTTTGACACTTGAATAGTGGACCTCATATTGTTCTGCAATTTTTCTAACACTCAATCCACTACAATATGATAAAGTTGCAATCCTAGACCGTTTTTTTGGCGTGATATCTATTGAATTTGTCTATGAAAATACATTAATATCCATTGAATTTTTATAAGAAAATAGCATCCAAAATTGCAACACAACCACTGGTTAGGAGCTTTACGCTGTTATTGAGAGTTGTTATTTGGCAATAAGCCAAATACTAAATATCTAAACCTTTAGTTGCCAACGGGTGTTTAATATTATGATGCTCCACATTTAAAAAAGTACCACATAATAAATAAAATGATGGTTTGATGGAATTTTTACAAAAATGGAAGTTGTTGCAATTCACTTTCACAAGACTGTATATATATATATAATTATACAGACTTAGCATATTTTGGGAGAGAAGGGATTAAAGTTCATGCAACTCCTTTGTCCGTTTCTTCTGTGACTATTCCCTTTGTTAAATTACCAGTTATTTTTCTTATAAAGTATAATAGCTAAGAAGTAGTCTACCTATGGCGACCGCTTTTGTTTGGAGGTAGGTTTTTAATTGAATCTGAATGGTGTTCTTAGAATTAGAAATCCCTTGAGAGCTCCTTTTGTCATATCAGGTTGTTCTAGTTCTTGGTTTTCGTTGTTTCCTGATGATGACAAACGTTTCCTTAAATGGTACATTTGTAAAGAGCGACTCAACAGCGAATGGGGCAACGGGTACGTTGGTACAAGGGCATAATGTAGAGCGAGCTGCATCTTCCTAGCATGGACACACAGGTTGTTAATAGGATAGTCTTGCAAGGTACTTGTAGCCAAATAGAGAGAGGTGTGGTGGATCGCATTCATATTCCGTAATTCACGCTAGTACATAAAACTCTCATCCAGGGTAGAGCTTTAGGTGAGAAAGTGAATGGTAGGAGAGGAATCTCATAGCTCTAACAGTAACCCGAGTGCTGAGGGTCACGGAAAGAAGAATGCCATGTCGCAGGGTACAAATATCCCTAAGGCTACTAAAATGGGCCTCCCAAGTGAGCCGCCGGTCGAAAATAAAACCAAAGAAATGGTGTGACTCAACCCTTTACAGGCGATTCCCGTTTAGGAACAAGGCATGGACGTGATGTAGGTGGATTTTTTTAAGGCTCTCATATGGCGACTGCCGACAAGGGTATAAGTTACAGTAATTGAAAATGTCAGTTTATACCTGATAGAAAGTAAGACACCAAAATCAATAGCACCTTGACAGTGGGAGACATGGAAGTCGACAAGACTGCATTACCTCACTTTCGGTATTCATAGCCCCCCAAAATAAAAATCCTTTGAACGTAGCTAGGTATGTGGTTAAATCCCTGTGGTATTCGAGCCTCCAAAAATGGCATGTGGGCCGAACCAAGAGATATCAATATTTCATTTTGGTAGAGCGAAGTAAGAACCTCTTTCGTCAGCACCAACGTGATGACTTTGATGCTTAATCAAAGAAAGTGACAAAGGACATTTCTCTGGGGGACGCCCTGTTTGTCCAGTGTGTGTGCCCACCTGTATTCGGGAGGAAAACAGTGGAGTAAAAGGGATCTCTTCAGAGGTGCGAGAAGCAACTACGGTACCATTTGTTCAGGGTTCTGGTTGGATACCCTTCTGTCTAGATGCTCATGAACTTATCTGTTAAAATGATCATGCGATTTCCAATACTACTCAACACACAATGCCCCCAATCACACTATAGAACAAACTTCAGTGTCAAGAAAAAAACATAGATCTCGTGTATATTTTATTATGAGGTTAAGTGTCCTGAATTCGAATTGTCCCCCCTTCAAATTCCCATCACGTAATATTTTCTTATAAATTTTCGATTTAATAATTATTAAATTGATACTGATTTCTACAACACCATAAATGTATTTCGCTCCCAAAGTCAGATTAAATGTGCTCATTGTAATTAATTCATGAATATATAATGAATCAACATATTTGTTAGCATTATATAATGTATTAACCTCCATTTTAGTATTTACATCTTCGTCTGTAACACGTCTCAGGTGTGTCACACTTCAGGTGTCAGCAGAATTCAGCCAGCAAAGCATTGCTCCATTTTCCCTTATACTTGTTTTCCATTGATACTATATTTTGATAGAACCTCCCTTCATGTTCCCTACTCACATCTTCTGCATTATCTGGGTACAAGGACAGATAAGAATGAAGAAAGTGTATCTTCAGTGACATATTGCATATGAGATCTTGGTACCACTTGATTAGGCTCTCCACTGTTCGCTCTTGCTGGGCTCTTGGTGCTTTCCTAGAAGACCTTTGCATACATCCTTGAATGCGCTGCCAGGCCGCTCGCTCACTTTCATACATTGTCGCCTAGAATTCCTCATCAACTATAAGTTGACGAATCTGAGGACCTACGAATATGCCTTCTTTAAACTTTGCATCACTTATTTTAGGGAAGTTTGCTTTGAGGTACTGGAACTATGGCTTGTCATGTTGCAGTGTTTTGGTAAATTCCATTATTAGGGCTGGTTTTATATTCACTAGTGGGAAAATATTTTAATCTCTCTTAACTAGTGGCTCAAGAATTATATTATGACATTCAGGCGTCATAGTTTCCCGAGGTGACTAATTTGAGCGTAAATAATGTTCTGATCTTGCCCTACTGTCGCACTTGCAACGGAAGCACATAAACTTGTATCCCATTTGTAGCCTATTAAGTAGTTAAGTAGGACTACTACATTCAAGTCCGCACAAATTATGCACTCACGCTCCTTGTAACTTAGACCGTCTAGAATAAAAGCAAGCTTCTCATATGTCACACTTAAAATGACTGAGTCCCAACTAGAACCGAAGTCATGGTGTTACCAATGGGCAAAAGAACCGCTTTTATGTTGTAAATGGATGAATCTATGAATAATATCCACTGATTTGGTTCATAGGTCAGCTCACGGGCATTGAATAGGCTTCTGATATCATAACAATAAGTCAAGTTGTTTTTAAAAGTGAAGAATTGCTGTAGATCTGCAGAACGCTTTATAAATACTGTAGTTATAGCATGTTCATCTGGGAGGTTCCATTGTTGCAAACCTTAGGCCAGGCGTTCACTCTGTTGCTTACTTAGTAAGTGTTAGATCACGAACTAGATCATTGATTTACGGTTGGGTGATGAGGTGCGGTTTCTCGTCAGATTCAAGTTGACCACTTATGGTGTATCTTGAGATTCAAAATCGTCTGAGTTTCTTGTCTCGTCGCTTCGTAGTTCAAAGGGCGGCTGTAGTACAGGAATAGCACATAAATGTTAAACTGGTCGAATATCAGACTAGACATCTGGATACATGATAGATTTATTGCCAAATATGTTATGGTTTGCAGTGAAATAAATTAAAATCAGAGTAAAAATGGATAGTACTGGCTGTGATCACTTGCAGAAATAGTGGAAGTACAACATAATATTTTTGTATTTTGATCTTTTCAATTGATATATCTCTTGAAAATCTATAAAAGACCAGGAAAGTAGAAGTAAGAATCCGTTGAATGGTCATTTGGCTCCATCCACACCATTGGTACGCCAAACAAAAAGCCAGGCCCTTTGCCTTTCACCCAGATAGAAAGGCAGCTAGTACACCTGACACAACAAATATGAGGTGCCCAGCGTTTGTCCTGGTCACTCTCTTGTATTGTATTAATTATGTAATAGAAACTCTCTGGGGAGTTTTTCACTCTCTAGAAACCTTATCTCTGTCTCCTTTAAACAAAGAAAAATCTTTAGTGTGTATAAAATAATATAAATATTCAAAACAACACATTTTAAATCAAAATCTAAAAATATGAAGCATTTGTAGTAAGTTACAAAATTACCAAGGATTACGTAATAGTTACCACGTATTTAGACTCGTAAAACTGAAAATATATTGACTATACTTTCATCAACTTCAGAGGTTATATAAAAATCCGTTTATAACTTTGAGAGTTGTCACTTTCGGCTCAATCCTGTTTGCATTCAATCCGTACGGAACCATCAGTGTATTCAACGTAAGATGGTAATTTACGAGAAACTGGAGGGTCGCAGAACGAGACGGATGTTATATTGTTGATTTACGCAAAAAATACCCATAAAAAAGGTTAATCTTATTTCCGTTTTTTTTTCATTGTTGTGTAGTTTTATTTTTAATATGTGAATTAGAGCGAAGGTTAAATTGTTGAAAGTTTTACTGGTAATAACTAATGGCATTTATTTTTATAAGAAAATATTTGTTTTTTTAGACGATTAATGAATACCTTGGACGCAATACGATCTCATAAAGAAACAGCTGAAAGTGGAAAGGCGTACAAGGTTTGCGAAGTCGAAAGAGAGGAAAGACTATATGGATCTCTATAAATTACAAATGTACATCTCTTTGGAACAAAGTGGAAATGTACAAAAAGGATACTTGATTGCTAATAAAACTTCTCATTGACCAATTACATCTTCAATATACTCCGTGAGTCAATTTATTAGATTGAGATATTGAAATGATGGGAGATAAACATGTTATTATAAGGATGCTAGCAAGCTTGTGTGTGTGTGCCTGTGTGTGCATTTTCCTTTTTAATTGTGAAACGATTTTTTTCTTGTACAGCAATTATGAATGTGTAGTGAAATAAAAAACCTTTTTTACCCGCAAACTTTCTTAATTTTGAGAGCGAAGGAACAAGAACCGCAGCCCTAGCAAAAAACTGCCATAGAGCGAATTTTTGCTAGGTTTTAATTTCCACAAAAGTCCAGTGTACGATTTTTTTCGGTTTAATCCTTTTAAAGAAATTTGTATCACAAATTGTTGATTCATGTAATTCCCATTACATATTTACTCTTCCAAATCTAGCAATTCATCCCGTGACTAAACTTCAAATCCTCGTTAACCGTTTAGACAAATTTCCAGTTTAATTTATTTCCCCTTTTTATCGCCTCAGTGGTGTTTGTTTTTATATAAAGACTGAATTTGTGTGGCACTGTTCACTTTCTTAGGGGATAGCTTAATTAGCTAAGGGTTTGTATTTCGCGTAGTAAATGACCTTCTGAGCAAATTTTATCAACACTTTTGTTCAATTTAACATATTTCATGATGGTAACCTGTGTGTAAACTAATAATGTTTTTTTATACCAAATCATCGTTAAATTAGTTTGGGTTTTTGTATGCATAAGAACTTGTTCCCAAATATACCTTTTGACGTAATCAGACCTTAATATATACTTGTAAAGACAAAAGACCTTTGAATCTTGCACGTCTTTTTCCTGCACGCAATTTTCATTTTTTCGGCGAATAGGTCGCATTTAGCTAGAAATGCTTCGCTTTTCCTAATATATCGCAAAAGGCAACCACCAGCGAGGGAAAAACCAAATCCGTACCTAATACTCTAAATTTTCGGCTGTTACTATATAAGGTTACAAAAGGAGCTGTCCGCCAAGTCTAGGGAGCACATCGATTGCGAGATTTGGTTTGGGGCGACATTTTGTAGGGAAGAGATCCATAGTACTTTTCGCCGCCTAAATTAAAGACAAAAGTAACGAGGGCATATCCCTCAGAAAGTTATTAAGGAGGAATATTAAAGAAAGTGGTGAAGGTAGAAGAAGAGAAAATGATAAGGGAAAGAAGTATAGAATATGAAGGAGATACCGGTGACTTATATTTAAGCTCTGTTGATTGGGAAATATGATAGGAAGCGAGACCAAATGAAAGTTGATCGAAGGTTTTGAGGATAAATTTTGAGGCAATTTGATAATATGTAAACAAGGGGCACCAACATATTACATGAATTACTTCTAAATTATCATAATTTGATTCATGAATTAGGTCTCAAAAAGCATTGGGAAGTAGTGATTACCTTACGAATGAATGAATCTTTTTAACTGAATCAGTTTAACTGGGATGTAGAATTCAGTGGCAGGAATATTTTTGAGATGTGGAATATTTTAAGACTATATTCACCGTAGTCCAAGAGAATTGAATACCAACGAAGGTCATTAGGGAGAAATGTAGGAAGCCAATGTGGTGGAATCGTAAGGTGGAAACATTTCTGAGAAAAAAAAAAGGCATACCAAACTTTAAATGAGGAAAGTACTGATGATAATCTGAATAATTCTAGTTTTAATCGGGATGAACTAAAGAATATGATTGAGAGAAGCAAAGGGGCTGCCAAAATTAATTTAGCTCAAAATAATAGAGATCCAAGAAAATTGTTAAGATCCTTTTTCCTCAGTATTAATGTAGATAGGGAGATCACTAAGGGTTTAAAATTGAGTAGACCAGGAAAAGCTCGAAGAAGAAACAAAAGCTTAAAGAAAAGAAAGATCTTAAAAGATGCAAATGAGAAGAGGCAAACGGGACCAGTTACTCCAAGCAGTGTGAAATTTCAGCAGAATTAAGGCCACCCTTTCGGAGTCTATACAGAATATAAATTTGCCAATCCAGGAAGAATATACATGAATATTTCCTTTTATAAGAAACTGGCCCAGCAAAAAAAGAAGGCTAATGTGGGAAACTTTGAAGAATTTCTAAATCTAGAAACATTTATTGATTTGTTTACATTTAGTATAACGCCAACTTTATTTTGACAACTATATACCATACATACTTATGTTACTGGACACGCAGCATCGTGCATATATTGACTTCTGCCTAAGAAAACTGAGTGAACGTACGAATCACTGCTTGAAAAGTTAAAAATTCGATTTTTTAACGTAAATCCAACTAGTACTATGATAGATTTTGTAAAAGCAATAATTAACATTTGAAATTCAGTTCATTTGGAAGCTGAAGGTAGAGGTTGCCTTTGCATCCTCCAGTTATATTAAAACTGAATTTGTGTGGCACTGTTCACCTTCTTAGGGGATAGCTTAATTAGCTAAGGGTTTGTATTTCGCATAGTAAATGACCTTCTGAGCAAATTTTATCAACACTTTTGTTCAATTTAACATATTTCATGATGGTTACCTGTGTGTAAACTAATAATGTTTTTTTTAGCCTAAATCATCGTTAACTTAGTTTGGATTTTAATATTCAAACATACAGAGTTAGTTAGTTGGATTTCGGGATGATTTTGAAACAAAGGTTCAGCTAGTAAACATTTGGAGAGAAAGTTCAGTATTAAATAATTATTCAAATCTATAAAATAAACAAGAGGAACGTCTTCGACAGTTCCCCTTAAAGAAAGAGCTTGCGCTTTGCAGACAGACCTTCGATCTTTGGCTTACACATTATTTGGCTCTAGCAAAAGGGTTTTGGTATAAGAAAATTAAAAGTTTTCCTACATATCTTCTGATAAATTACTATTTGTCTATTTTTATCAAATCGATACTTATTTAGTAGGCTTAAACGCAAAAGAACTTTTATGAGAATTCTCTTGATATACGGAGAAACATTTAATTTGGTTGTATAAACGAATAAATAAAAAAAAGCCATGCTCTAATTTTAATGCATTTTCTGAACTTCACGTGTTGTAATTAAACAAATATTCGATAATTATATTTATTTTTGATGAACTCTTAGAACGAACTTTGATAAAACCTTCAAATATCCCCAAATAGCCTTAATTTTGGAAAATTTCTGAATGTCTCTTTTTCCAATCTTTTTCTTTCAAAAAACTAGAAAGCAGTGAATAATAACCTTTTAATTTCATAACCTTCATTATGTTAAACATTTTTAATAAAATTGCAATAACATACAGAGTCATAATGGGTTAATACCTAAGTTTATGGACGCGCACTAGGGGGTGCTATTTCTGAGCTATAATTGAGGCGATCTGCTGTGCACTTTTATCGAAATAATAAAGACGATGATGCCACCTACTTTAGGCTATTTCTGCCCCCCTAAATTTTTTTTTAGTTACTATCGAAATGAGTGGTTCGCCCCCATACCGTTGCACCACCCACAACCCCCACAACTTTAAAAAGAACTCGTAATATTCCTTATTCGAAATGCTAACATCAGATTTGAATGAAAAAGGTGATTGCTAAATGACGGTGGCGCTATCGTTCTCTTTAATTTTCTAATAAATATTCACTTCGCGACAAAGGCTAAACCATCTCCACCTTTCACTATTATAATCGAGCCGCGCTTTTTTTTCACACTTATTGCATATCTTCACGGTTAAAATGAGGCCAGGATCTATATAAAAGTATATTAAATTGACCGAAGAATTAACAAATGTCATATTAAGTCCAACAAACCAAATGCACACGAATCGTGCTCTTTTAACTGCTTGGCTCTAGGGTTGCCAATGTTTGAAATATGTTCTAATTAACGGTTGCCAGTGTGGCAAAATATTGATTTATTTCAGGTAAACGAAACATGAAAAATTTAATACATTACTCAACCTAAAAAATCAATGCATTACTAAATAATATAATTGAGTAGAAGTGCAGGCATTTACTAAATAATAAAGAATAGAGACCCCGAAAAAAATACAACGCCGTGATTGGACACATTCTAAGCTACCGTCTGACGTCATAAGGATTAAATTGTAGCCCAGGAACAGCGCCCCCTCCCTAGCGTGCGTCCATAAACTCAAGTATTACCCATATTTGATCTAAGGGACAAATAAAAAAATGTAAACTGTTCCAAAATGTTCAACTCTTCATTGGAGGGGGAAGGGGAGGATTTGTTCTCTTTTGGGGGGAATTTTTTCCTAGGGGACTTTTGCCTATATCTACCACAAGCCGCTATTTGGTATTTCCTCCCGTGGGATGTTTACATTAAATCTCGTATTCTTAATTATTTTAAACGTAAATCTTTGATATTGAATCATGCAAAATAGCTTCATTGGGCCAAGTATTTAAACAACTGATATGATCTTAATTACCCATAATGTTAAGTTTATTTGGGTTAATTTCATTCACTATTTTAATAATAACGTGAATAAAGATATAATAGGAGTACAATGTGTGTAAATAAATTAAGTAGAGGTTCAAGCCTCTGTAGAAAAGTAATTTTACGGCAGTTAGTTTAGAGTACATATTACAATGACTCAAAAAATTAAAACACTAAGACCATTAAAGCTAGCTTTTCTATTGTCTTTATGGAACTAGTAAACTTGTCTGCTTTTTTTCAAGATCACATCTAAGAATAAAAGTTTATTTTTACTTTTGAATATAGTAGTAAACTTGAAGTTCGGGCTAAACAAAAGTTTATAAAATCCCCCAAATTATGAGCTTGATCTAAATTATAAAAAAATAGACAAAAAATCATTAACATAAAGATAATATGAGGGGCGGTCAATATGTTTTGAGAATCGGTACGGCAAAACAGAGGAAGGGGGATGGATGTTTGGGGGGGTGTTAGGACAAGTTATGACAAGTCAGGACCAGCAGCCGCACGCTCTTGCCTCGTCTATTTAAGAAGCAGTAGCTGATCGCAGATCGTCAGTCACAACTTTTTCAACAATGGAGAAGGTTGAGCACCACGCACTGATCAAATTTTTTACCAAGGAAGGCAAGAATGCAAAAGACATGCATGGACGCAAGGTTGCAGTGTATACCGACACCGCCACTTCCTATGCAACCATTGCTCGCTGGAATAGGGAGTTCCGCCATGGTCGTGAGTCCCCTGAAGATGACCCGCGTCCAGGACGCCCGTCAGACGTGACCAACGAGGACAATGTGGCCCGTGTGGAGAGGATGATCCTCGAAAATCGACGGATGAAGGTCTAAGAAATCGAACGAGAACTTGGAATATCACATGGAAGTGTTATCAACATCATCCACGACAATTTGGCCATGACCAAGGTCTCTGCCCATTGGGTCGCTAGAAACCTGACGCCCCATGATCAACTTCAACGTCGTCAAAGCCCACAAGGCCAGAGTTGCACAAGCTACCCTGCGTGAGTGCGGATTCGAGGAGCTCAACCATCCCCCCCTATTGTCCAGATGTGGCCTCTATCGACTACTTTTTATTCCACCAGCCCAAGGCTGTACTGCGTGGACACCGGATTGGAGATGATGTAATGTCCAGCTCGCTGTCCACGAGTGGATTGAACAGAAGTCGGGAAATTTCTGGTTGTCGGGAATTCGAAGCCTCAGAGACAAGTGGCGCAAGTGCATTGAAGTCGAGGGTAGTTATATTGAAAAATACTAAAACAGTTTTCCTCATATCTCGTTTCCTTATATCCGAATGGCAAAACCTATTGACCGCCCCTCGTTTCAATTGCGAAGGAAAAGCGTTCATAAATTAATTTCCTAAATGAATCATAAATATTTTATGTGCTATGGGGGCTATTTGGAACTCTATTCCCACTCCATCTATTTGTTTATAAGCCTTGTTGTCGAATACAAAATAAATACATTAATAATAAAATCTAGAACAACCTTGAAATCCTTGACTAGAGAAGTTGGGGAAAGATAAAAAATTATTAAAGACTAATTATTTTTCATAATATTAATAGTGCCATGTACATTTATGAAAATAGACGACACGTCAGAACTGACCAAGACTTTGGAACTGGACAACCACATATGGAAGAAGGGAGTAGCGGCGATAATGCGCCTGCTATAATTGAAACCATGAATAACACCAAGCTCTCCCGGTGCCAGTTCTCGCAGGAATGCACATTGCTAGCCCCAACGAGGTGTTTCGCTTCTCTGTGTCAAGAACACCGTCATAGATTCATTTCCCATATATGTACAAATTAGTGTAGTTTACTGCTAAATGATAGGGAAAACGGTTCTCCTTCGTGCCGTTTATTTTTATGCGTAGGTTATGTGCTGTAATGCCTCTCTGTAGGGTCTTGTGTGTGTGTGATGATAAATAAAAAGAGCTCACCGTTTGCTTTAAATAAACAGAGGATAATTAAATATTCAACACTACCTGTTTATATTTCATTGTTTATCCTTTTTCTTCAGATTTTAATTAAACTATCACTCCCACCTTTTAATTGATCTTAAGTCTGGTGTATAGTTTACCACACACAACTTCAAGCTAAAATATGGTTCGAAGAATGTTTTTTTTATATTCTGTTCAGGTGCAGGAGAACATTTAAAGTGTCGTCTTCTCTCTGTTTTCGAGCTATTATGACCCATATGACTACAACGTTTTTTTTTCGGTATTAATATTTGGGGAATTAGTTTTTGCTTACGGTCAAATGTCGTGAATGGACCAAATTAAGTGATATTTAGAGAGATTATTTTTATAATTAAATTGTATCTTTTATTACAATATTTTATTTTAGAAATAACTCGTTAAAGAGGAAATAATGACAATAGATGAAGAAAATCAACGGAAATTTAAATAAATTATGCTTTAGATTAGAAGAAAAGGTAAATTTTTTATTATTCTAATAGGGTATTAATGAGTGGAATATATGTACTCACAGGCAGTTATAAAATAGTAAAAGGGTAAATTGACATTGCAGTTTTGTTCCCTTTAAACACTTCAATTATCTTAACGATAAAAACTTATCTAGATCATTTCAAACCCATCGTTTATTTCCACTCAATGCAAACAGTTGTCCTCCCAACTCAAGTCATCAAACTTGAGTCGGAAGCATGAATCAATTTGGGACCTTTCACAACATTAAGACACCCCAATGCAAATAGACAAACTGAAGTACAGGTGAAAGATCTAACCCACTTTTATGTTTCTACGTTTTATTCACTCTTACAGGCTTTTTAGTCAGGTTACAAACTTAGAGACACAACGAGGCCTCTCCGCGATGATACGGAAAAAAGCTCGTAGAGAAATGGGTGAAGTATTGAGATGTGTGTAGAGGAGTAGCCAAAGAAGGAAATTTAAACATTATGGAAATTAATGGATGGTAAACTCTTCACTCTTAATTGCCACTACAAACTTATAAAAAGTTGTCGAATGAAAATAAAAATGATAACGATAATAAACGTGAAAATACTTGCATGGAACGTGTGTATCATTCTTGCCCTAGACCATAAACGCCTTTATATTCATTTTTTCGAATCTTTAAAATTCAGTTCCAGTCGATTTTCTTGACTAAGAGCAGTTGAATTTAAAGCCACGATTTCAAATTTAGGATTAAATATGTCCTTCGTGTCTGTTTCAGGTTACTTTGTTTATTTCATATTGACCAATTGATTAACATTGGTGTAAGGTTTAAAAGGGTCTTTAACTGCTCGGATTAAAAAGTAAGTACTTAGAATCGTATTTTTTGTTGACCAAAAGTATACAGTACGCTATAGAATCATTCACATATTATAATTAGACATTTGTGGTAAAAAAATTTAATATAGAATATTAAAATGGGTTACCAAAAATACTTTGTAAGTCGTTTAAGTTTTTTTCAATTGATTTAAGACAATTTGGCACCGATGAATCCTAAAATGATATAATTTTCCTCCAATCATATCAGGGTTGTGTGCTAATTTTATTTTAAATAATCTGAATATATAACTAAAACCTCGTTTTCTAACATAATTTATTAAGTAAATATTAAAAAATTGTTTAGATTAGAATGAATATTAGACATAGTTAAAGTTATGCACATGGAAATTGCATATTAGATCATCATTGTTCAAAATTCATAGTTTTATAACTCTGGAACTGATGAGCTGACGAAGTTAAGGGCCATCAAAGATGCCAGCTTTCAACTTCTTGGTCAATCCTGGAAAAGCGTGGCACAAGCAAGAAGAGCAACCACCATCCTTAACCAGATCTTTCTTGAACTGTTTGATAAAGCCGAGCTTGACGTGGAGCAGTCAGATGAGTCTACTGTCTCTGTCCACTAGATATTGCGCAGAGGCTGTGCAATATATGTGTAGTATCCAAAGTCCTTCTCTTCAGAGAAAGAAAAGGAGGTATTCTTGATATCTGATGAGGAAGAAGGGGATGCGAGCCCTCTCAGAGAGGGTTTTTTTTCCTCAAATTGGACGACAAGAGTTCGGTAAGAGGACTTTGACAAGCTGAGATCGCGAACTTGATAATTTAGCTTCTTTAAGGAAAAAAGATGTGAAGCATCGTCGTCAAAATCCCCTTCTTCTTATTCTTTAATTTCATTTAACACTGGAAGAATCTTCGTTACTCTCAGGAAGTTTCGAAAAACAGATATTGGAATTTCATCCTAATGAGCTACAAGACTATGTGCTGATTGAAGTTGATCATATGTAGGGCTGCTTCGGTTCTTTATGTTGATCTCATTTAAATCAATAGGGCAGAAGTAGAGTCGGTGCGATGGTTTGTCGACTCCCTCCAAACCATGGTAATTCGATACTTCAGACAACTCATCTTGCCTTTAGTCCAACGACGTAGGTACTCGGTAAATGTGATACGTGCTAAGTGTTGCGCACAAGCTTTTTCTTGGTCACCAAGTTTCATACCAAATTAATCATGGTAATCACGCTTAATGGAACTTGTGACTGGATTCTTAATAGGAACAACGGTGTAATCGACGCAGATGTAATTGCATACATGGGCTTAATTTTGCAAGATCTTCTGGCTAAATCTATTTCGTTCGCTTGCAAAAGAAAAATAATTGTTAGCCCAAAATTAATACACTTAAACTCCTAAAAATTCGTTTCTTTAAATGAATCATAGAGATTTTGGCATAATAGAAAGAGAAAATACCCGTACATGTAAAAAACATCATATAGCTATAAATTCAAACCACTTTGATTTTTGGATTCAACACATCAAAATTCTCTTATATCATCTAAAATATCTTAGACAATAAATTCGGAATTGGTTAGTGTTATATACTAATTTATTTTCTAGTAATTTTAATACGTAGTTAGACAGCATTTTGTCTTTTTGCAACAATAATTCTTCGTAGCAGGAATTTAACCAAATATTCAGAAATTTCTGAATTTATTTCTCTACTCAGTTTGTAATTTTTGATAGTTCTCCTCTGTTTGTAGTTGTGGTACTACTTTTGGTTTTCCAAGCACTCCCGCAAGTGTTCTATTGAATTTAATTCTAGGCTCATTGGTAGCCGTTCCTTAAGATTGATTTCCCCTAACAAATTCTTAGTGTGTTTGCATTTATGACATGAGACATTATCCAGCAGAAAAATATCTTCCCTGGTTGGTGTTTTGCTACCACACAGCAGAGGGAAATGTCTCTCCAATTCTTCTTCTAAAAAAGGTATCTCAAGAAGTTTTGATAATCTACAAATTGTTACAAAAAAGGTAATTTATAGAATAATTTTATTGAGAGATATACCGGGTGTCCCCGAAAAAAGTTAACCGTATTTTGAATTAGTATAACTCAAAAACTATTAGAGATGTTTAGGGCCTCTAAAAGTGTTTTATTTACAAACTATTTATCTGTCGATTCTGGAAATTTCATGAAATTCCCTTTTATGATATTGATACACTAATGGGTTTAGTGGAGGCTATGAAAAATATGTTTGCGCAAGGAAGTAAAATAATGAAACGAAGCCTAGGAAGACTAGGCCACCGTGCACTTTCAAGAGAAGCGTAAGGAGCGGAGGTAGCCTAGGTCACTGTGCGATTCTTCAAGCAAAGCCTAGGCTATTTTACAGTGGTTTTTCATCCACGCTGTGGTAGGGTCTCGTCATTATTCCTTACTAAACAAATCAAAGCATTTCTGTGTAAAAGTTTACTTGCATAGGACCTTTTTAACCATGCAGTTAACAAAAGATCAACGCGTATTTGTCATAACAAAATTTATTAAGACTGGCAGTATTAAACAAGTACAAGATTAATTTGAACAACGTTTTCCAGGTAGGAACCCACCAAGTAAGCCCACAATTTGGAAAAATGTTCGTAAATACCAACATAAAGGAACATGCTTAAATCTAAATAAAGGTCGTTTGGGTCGTATGAGAACCATAAGAACAACAGAAAATATCGAAAATGTTCAAAAGACGCTTCTTCAAAATCCACATGTATCAGTCAGAAAGAATTGGTTACAATTGCCAAATTCATCATTTAACCGTATTATTAAACATGACTTAAAATGGCATCTCCATAAGATGCATGCAAGACACCAGCTTTTTGAAACTGATGTTCCTCGTCGTAGACAATTTGTCGAATGGCTTCTCCATAAACCTACTCGTTTCTTGGAAAACATTATGACTGGTGTTGAGGCAACCTTTTTCATGAATGGAAATGTAAATAGCCATCATATTCGACACTATGAGCCGCTGAACCAACATTTAACTTTCACACACGTATTGGTCAGCCGAAAGTGTTTCTGTGGATCGGAATATGCGAGAATGGCTATCATGTCGGCCTATTGTTTTACGAGAATAACTTGAATGGTGCTGTCTACCTGAGCATGATCAACGAAAGGATCTTTCCAGAACTCCGCCAGATTTACGGCAATCAATTCAATAGACTTTGGTGGATTCAGGACGGCGCACCAGCTCATAGACAGCTTGCTGTGAGAACAAAACTAAGAGAAACGTTTGACAACCGCATTGTCGCGCTAAATCATGCAATTGAATGGCCCCAAGATCCCCTGACTTAACACCGTGCGATTATTTCTTATGAAGATATGTAAATAATAAAGTGTATTCTACTCCACGACAAAGCATTAACCAGTTAAGCGATATTATCACACGTCAATAGACACGGAAAATCACAAGTTAATCAAAAAAGTTGTTCAATCAATGCGATCAAAGGGGCAACTGTGCTTGGAAAGAAATGGAGGTCATGTGGAAGGAAAAGGTGCTTATGAAATTAAAAAATGAATTTGTATTACCGATATGAAGATGTGTTTTTGTTAAAAATGGATTCAAATATAACTGTTGATTTTAAACTTCGAAGTTTCATTATTTTACTTCCTTGCGCAAACATAATTTTGATAGCCTCCACTAAACCCATTAGTGTATCAATATCGTAAAGGGGAATTTAATGAGATTTCCAGAATCGACAGATAAATAGTTGTTAAATTTTTTTGATTGCAGGACTCAAAAATCTTTAATAGGTTTTGAGTTATACTGAATCAAAGTACGGTTAACCTTTTTCTGGGACACCTTGTATTTAAAGAGAATTACAGTCTTTCTTGCTTCCATGATAATAAGTTTCATCTGACCAGATATATTAGACCTTTGTTCATGTGTCCAGTTTAGTGATATTTGGCCCTCCTAAAGATGTGTTTACTGTTCATCGCACTTATTCATTGCTTCGATCTGTCTTAGTATCCTTTTACTCTTAATATTTAAGTATTCTGGCAAATGCCACTGCATCATGGGTGACATGAATCGTGCCCTGCGAGGAAGGAATTACTTAGGAATCTTTTTAACATTCACCCTAAAAGGAATTCATCAATCGATTCTTATATTTTTTTACCTTGTTTGCCGTCACACAACATGGATATCGTTATTATATGTTTTTGTTGTTGTCTTCGTTAAATACCATTTTATAGATTGCGGAAATTAGAGAAACTCGAGGCAAATAGTGTGGTGAGTATTTGCCTCATAGACAACGGAAAGAGATGGGAAAATGGAAACTCATCCGAGCCTTCGCCATTATCAAGCTATTCCTACCCAAAATTGTTTCGACGGGATTAAAATAGTTGATTCACTAAGATGTAAATTTACTTTAAATAAATCGGTGGCTAAAGTATGGCGGAATGAAAAGGCAGGCGTCAACGTCGGGTGATCCTTCGTGACGGTGTGTCTGAGCCAACTCAAATTAAAGAATAACAAAGAGGCCAAGTTAATTTCAATTTAAGGAAAATGCAACCACCAAAGTATACCTTGATTTATATACAAATGAAACTCAAGGGCGCTACTTGAATGATCGACCCTAGTTCCTTGGAGAATCGTGGGTAAAGATGCTCTTGTGCGGCTATGAATACGATCTCAAGTTAAGTTATCGCAAGAAACTCGACTTAACGTTAGGCTTTGCCAACTTATTTGAATTCCGTTGAAACGGTTGGCGATGCAGTACCGAATCTGCTGCAGCTGGGCTCTCTCACGTAGTGTGCCACAAACTCTCATGATGAGGGCGATGGCGGTTGCTTGATGAAATACAGGAAGTTCCATGGAGAGTGAGTAGTGGAATGGAGGGCAAAAAATAGTGGAGGACGCTACCGACCTCAGCAGTATTCCTAAGAGCGAACTTAAACAATTGCATCCTGAGAGATGCACCTTTCTTCTCCGGCAAAATCTTCCTTAAAAAAGTAGCTTCACAAAAGACACAAGGTTGTATTCAACATAAAATAATAAGAAAAATACGGTTTAGCACCAGCGATGCTCATATGGAGAGGGAGGCATTGCAAATTAAACTCTTGCGGAGTAAAAAGCGAATCAAATTGCTCTTGTCGAGGTCTGAGCAAAACAAGGGTCTTTGTGAGTTACTTATAGAAATTAATTAGATACCAAATAAACCAAGACAACTTGATTATGCCTTTTTCTCATTAATAAATATTGACAATATATCTAATATATTGTACATATCAAGTTTCTAGAAGTTTACTTCTCTCTTTCTCTCCCTCTCTCTCTCTTTCTCTCTCTCTCTCTCTATCTCTCTCTCTCTCTCTCTCTATATATATATATATATATATACATATATATATTATGGAGGATCATACAAAATCGCCGAAACACTACAAATTTCCCCCATTAGCAGTCTAACGAGAAAGGCTAAATGGTTAGGCCGATAACACTTGGTCTTTAGAACTTCTGAGAGGCTGACGTGTGTGATAGAAAAGGTTTCATCGAATAACATAAACTTCTACTTTTCCACACGTGTCAGTAAAACGCCTTTTACATTGTGTATAAGAGTCTCAAGTTGGAAGTGGAAAGAATCGAGAATCGTGTGGCCAACAACAACTCACACATCAATTAGTGGCTCCAGGTTATCAATAAGAACTACCACACAGTTTCAGAGAAACTCAAACTGGAAATATATCAAATATCGACCTCGTTCAGGCATACTTCAAGTTGCTACTGTATTCTTGTTAGAAAAGCCTTCAAAATTGCCCCAAATCTCAAAATGACTGCGCCAAGGTTTCCAATGCCGTCAGCGGAGGGTGGCAAGCTCTTGATGCGCGTAGAAAGGTCTTTGCTCACAGACCGTATGCGATAACAAGGTCGATCTTTGAGCTCTTTCCCATTCTTGGGCCCTTTATGTGACTCTGTGGATGGACATTCGGCTGACGTTGAACCTCTTGGCGATGTTGCCTTCTTGTGTCCTGCACACATGAGATAAGAGATAGAGATTATTTTCACTTTCATCTCGTTTCTCCTGCACACAATGGACAAGACGCTTTAATTAAATGTGCTGGAAAAGTATTATTTAAGTTTGTTGGACGGAACTTTTTCTATTACTCCCGTAAATCTCTCCAAAAATAAAAAACACGGGTATAACTTTTGAAAAACCGAATAGCTGTAATATTAGAGCGGGGCAACAAACGAAAAGTCGCATACGTTTCTCCTCTACCCCAGCTTATGTCTCCCTGATGATATTAAGATTTTTTGGAAGGAAACGTAAAAATTAAACCCTCATTTATCCTAATATTTTCCATATTGTGCCTTATTTTTGTCTACCTTCAGAGCGGAGACCTCTCCGCTAAATTTCGGCTTTTTTTCGCTTCTCGAATGTGCAGTCGATGTCTCGGAAATTTAATTGAACGTCCTGGCAAAGTTTACTCTGTAATAGCAGATGAAGGAAGTTTAATCTGGGCAGGTTATTAAAATGTATATTTTTTATTGCTATGAAAGTAATTTTGACATCAAAAAAACTGATAAAAATGAAACAGAATTAATGGGCTAGGCAAAAGAGAAACAAAATAATAAAGAAGGTTCCCTGACCGAGGTCGCGTGCTCTAATCTATTCTGATTTATGACCTTATGACCTTCAAAACTTTCAATAATTCCCGGACTAAACAACATAAAAGTTTCAAATTTTGTTAGAATCGGCAGAATACTTATGAGGTTATTGACAAATAATTCCCTGGCTAACCTTCGGATACTTTGGTAATTATATCATTCGAAAGAGAATGCAAAACAACATAAAGGTTTCAAATATTGTTAGAATTTGGGGGTAAAAATCTAAACTTCACAATTTAAGGTTAAAGTTTGAGTAGACTTTAACAGATCTTTTAAATCTTTATGTAAAGGCATTTTATTAATATGTGGAAAACCCTTAGAATTACCTGGAGAGGATCTCTTGTGGCGTCTGAATTGCAAGGAAAGTAGGCCTGTGGCACTCAAATTACAGGATGGGTAGGCCCAGCGACGAACCCCACAAATGGGCACCAGGTGGATCTATTAAATCCTGAATTTGGGTACCCGCATTAATAAATAAAATAATAGGCCATGTAATAAGTAGCAACCAATTTAAAATAGAGAAATACTATATCACAATTGCATATTTATTAAGAAAAGTTTGATTTAGGTAAAGCGGACAGTCAGAGTTGCCAGCAGTAAAAAAAAACATACGCACGCTAGGAAACAGCTGCCAGACAAAAACGATCCCAATAATAGATAACAGACACAAGCTGAACAAATCATGGTGTTATGGGCTTTGACTGGTTAAAGTTTTCGAGGACCTGTGAAATGCAAAATGGTCTTTCTGATACAGGATGTAGGCCCAACCTGGAAAAATATGTAGTTTCATTAGACGCACATATCTATTGTAACTCCGGCTAACGGTCAACAAAGGAACTGACGTACATATTTCTGATCTTTAGGAACAACGGAGATTTTTCCAAATCCCTCAGAGCAATTCAGACAGCAGGGGAAAGTGATAGCATAACTCAATAGATATGTAAAGGGAAAGATGAGGTTTGGTAGAGGCATATATATATATCAACACATACAGAGAAACAAGAGCCTAAGTTAGAGAGATAATCAGTTAAGTCGTCTGACAGTATAGCTTATCTGCTATTTTGTTATTATTAGCGTGTGGGATCCGTTCCCTTATTCTTAAGTCTTGCCTCCTTAGACTCAGCTATCTAACATTAACGGAAAACTTACACACTGCCACATACGACTCGAACTGTTCCGCTTGCTCTCATTTAGGTAGGTCAGAGCTAAGAATAATACTACTTATCACCGCTTTCCTTTCGAGTTCTTTTCCTTCAACACGTGATTACTGAGAAACATTCTGGAACCCAGGACAAACCAGACTGGAAGACTAAAACTAGATCAAATACCTACAAGCCCTCGATACTTGCCACGCCAAACTTCACTTACCATCACAACGCACCCCACTTATACAAACGCACACACAACCAAAATACAGCCCCTTACACACTCTCTTTGCCTAATTCTGCATGCACCATTAAAATAATTGTAGCGTTCCGCATTTCCTGGAATTTCAACCATCCATTGCCAATAAAATTATAATAATACAAGTTACAAAAAACTACAGGTGCGGCAAAATTCTAGACACAAACATGAAAATAAACAAATGTAAAGCTACTAGTTGCCCCGTAGTATGTAGAGTTTAAGTCCCCTTTTATGAATATTTCGCCTCTCCAGCCTTTCCCCTACTTCCATATGCTATGGTAATACAAAGAAAAAAAATGCTAAATATTTTCTTAGAAAAACCATAAATGAACGAAGGCATCTACAAAATATTTTATTAAATAATAAAATATCGATGAAGGTAGGTGGAAGGGACAGCCCGAGAGAGTTTCCAACTCTCCAAATTATTTATCGGAAAAAATAATACAGGGTATATCGAAATTATGTTAATATTAATATACAAAAATGTAATATTAATATAAATATTAAGCTTAAAATCATTTGGCATACGTATTACTTTAATAACGTTAAACACCTTCTTTCACCCTTTGCTTGCTCTAAACAGGCGCGAAAAAGATAGTGGGAGATTTAAACGAGGTGCAAAAGTTGCCTCGAGAGAAAACAGCCGTTTCTGTTGTGACACTGGGATCGGGTGGGGGACGTACGGCTACTCCAGATTTCAGCTGTAGCAGGGACCTCCTCCCCTAGCAGTGAGGTGACAACATGTGTGTAATGTTATTCATGAAAGGACTCAACTAATTATCGATTCTTATCAACGCAAAAAAGGAGACAATCGAAAGAATTTCACGTCTTGAGACAAGATTTGATTCTTCGATTATAAATTGCAATAGAAACGAGGGCATCTCTCGCAGGGAGAGGGGGTAAAGAGAGGTGGGTAAAAAAAAACGATGGAGCTAGATAAAGTATGAATGTGTGCCATATAAATTGATAAAGCTTTTCTGGCAGGCAGAGAAGAGGGTCTGGAAGGGCAAACTGTGGGCATTACGGCCAATAAGGCACGCAATGTTCTAGGAAGGGGCTTGAAAGTTATTATTCTTAGTTACCATTAAATTCCTATCGTATATTAATTTATCACATAAATTAATATCTCTTTCCTTTTCGATCTCTTATTTTGTGCATTATATTAAAATGTAGATAAAAACCCGATGAATTTAAAACTCTATAATAGCTTGTGACTGAAAAGTTTCCTTTAGAGACTTTTAGCATTTTCCGCTTTCTTTACCCGGATTCTATTTTTCAAATTTACCATGGATAAATTGGTGCATCAACTCGGGTTTTTAAAATAATTTTACCTCCTCCTTGAGTGTAGCAACCTTTCGCTCAGGAAAGTAAAACGACAAAAATATGCAAAAAACCCCCTCAAAAGCGCTGCCTCCCAAGACCCCTATGCATTCAGGGCAAATTTTATTGCTCTATATAAGGTACGTTGTGTTTCTCCGCTGCTCATACGTCATTTCTTTGCATCCTAATACATATTTATGCATAACAACCAGTAAAAGTTGTTTTCTCAGGCATAAAATGAGTGACATTAAAAGAGGTACGAGAGACGGTTAAAACAAGATAATCTTTATGGCCATATTTAATTTGGTATACCTTTTCATATGCGGACATAAAAAAAGTATAAAAACTTCTGTGGCTCTTATGAGGGGCTCGGCAAAGACTTGCTTTCTAAGCTTATTTTAAAATTCAAACCATTATTGTTGCTTCCTTTGCCTCTTGTTCTGTTAACCATCTAGGAGATAGTATTTGTTTAGCCAGGAAAAGGAATTGAAATATATATCTGCCTAAATGTTGCATCCAGTGAAACTTAACTCCCATAAAAATTCAGGTTTGTTCTCCATCGACGTTTATGTAATCCTTTGTAAGTAGGTTGAAAAACATGGCATATAATTTCGTATACAAATTACTTTATTCATTAATAAATTAATATAATTTCATATATGTCGAGAGGTGTGTAATATTCCTTTCTCGGTTGACTTTTAAAGTTTTCTTCTAATTTAAAAGATTTTTTTTAGCGGGAAGACGAAACGTCCTAAAAAGGGACGAACAGAAACATACCACAATTTACTAATCAAAAAGAGAGTCGATAGAAAACACCAAAATGAAAAGAATCGATGTTAAAGGAGTCAAAATAAAAGGAATACTCGAACGAAGAATGAGAAAATCGAATTAAACGCCAAATAAAAATTCTTCGAGTTCTGCAAATCAAAGGAAAGCGATTTTTCTGCCGCCTTGTTGTTGCTGCTATGAATTGGGAGAGAGACGAACGAAGAAGTTGGGCGGAAAAATGGCCGAATTTTCGCTTGAAATTTGAAAACAAATATTTCAATCAATTCTCCCATGTAAGCTAAATCAGATTGGATAAATCAATAAATATTTAAGGTAAGAAAAGATAAAAATTATTAGGTCATACAATAATATTTATCATTATTATATGGATAGAAATATAACAATACTTTGAAGTTATTTATATTTAAATATTATTTTATTTAATAATATAATAAGTAATAACATTTTTACCAGTTCCTACCACGATGTCTCAAGGAAAGAGTTCACTTGTTCTATTGAGTAATCGTGGCCTTCTTTCCTCGAGTGTTGCATGTAAACTGTTCAACTGAGCAGAAAACCTAAACCCTTTTGATGATAGGGTCATTTTGCTTAAGAGTTTATAGTGGATTATGTTTTTCTTATTTCACCAATCGCACAACAGAAGCTTCCTTTGATGAGTCTATGTTTTGCCTTAGTTATCGTTTTTCCCATGAATATTCTATTGTCTAGAGTTTTTAATAATATTGTGAAATACCCACTTTTCATCTCATTTATCAATACTGTTTAACATGGTTCACTTTTAGACGAGAAAGGAGAGATAAACAAAAGTTGATTCTTAGTTGCAAGTGAACCTTCAACATGTCGTACGGAATCTGATTCCCCAAACCTTATCTTTAGGTGAACATTCACAGTGGAATGAGTTGAACATAGTTTGTCAGGCAATTGTTCCTTAGTTACAATCAGATTTTATTTTACTCTTATTTACTTTTGTTGTTAACTTACCATTGAAAGTTAAATCCTTGAATATTTTAAAATAAAGATATTTAAGTTAAAAGAAGTGAATTTGAAAAGAGATTGCACTTTGCACTCTGACAGGAATGTGAATGATTGAAAGGATGGGCAACCCAAATTAATTGACAATAAATGGCTACACAAGCAAAGAAACTAATCACTTAACTTATTACCGTAATGGGCATAGATTAACCTTTCATTAATATAAACAGACACAGTTAAATATTAAGAGATTATTGGGCAATTTGACACAGAGAGTTATGATTGCTAAAGAAATGGAGGCAGCGACGTTCCTTTCCTCTCAGCCTGATTCTCTTGGCTCTCTCTTTTTAAAAATGTATGTCTGAACCAGAGACCCATACCACATACACCTGACGGGGAGACCCAAGACAGAGGTAAAACCACGTTCACACGCTTCATAAAAGTACATCTACGGCAGAAGAATATAAATATAGACAAAAACTAGATAAAGAGATGCAATGAAAAATCTTTTCTGTGTTCTTAAGGACATCATGCCCTTTTGTGCTTCTGCTTAAAAAGTGTCCACATTTTGATCTCAAATGGATGTAGAAACATAATAAAAATTATATCCAAAAAATATTCTTAGCGGTCTCATTTTTTAAAAATATCGAGGAAAATAATGGCATCCTTTTTTTAGATGATGATGATAATTTTCCAGTGTTTTTAGTTTTGTTTGTGGCTTTGATGATAAGACAAAAAAGTTGATACCACAAAATTTGCTCCGAAAAAGATCACGATCGAATGAGTGTCCTTGGTTTGTTCTACAAGGTTTAGTCAGAATCCTCATATTCTTCCCAATCGTTTGCAACTCTCCCTCACCATGCCCCTCCTAAACCCCTTACGAAAACCCCCCAATTTTTTTATTTACATGGATTAAATTCATCCCTTTTCCTCTATTACATCCATTGTTGCAAATCAAATGAATTCTCATTGCAATAAATTGACTAATCAAATGAGACGAGCGAGGAGATGAAGAAGAGGAGGCAATGATTACATTTACATAAAAGGAGGGGGAGGAGGAGGTTGCGGGAGGGGTGATGGTGGTGGTGATGGTGGTGGTGGTGGTGGGTAAGGGCAGTGGTTTTGGTGGTGGGTAGAGACGGTGGTGGTGAGCAGGGCCGGTAGTGGTGATGTTGGGTGATTAAGGGTCCTGATGGTGGTGGGTGGGTAGGGGTCCTGTTTCTTTGCCATATGCGGTTCTTGCTGGTGGTAGGCAGGGGCGGTTGTGCATGTACTGTACAGGGAAAATGATGTTGGTGGGCAAGGGTAATGGTGGTTGTGGGGAGGGGCAGTATAGTGGTGCTAGGCAGGGGAATTGCTCTTATACCATTATATGTGGTATTAAATTCCCTTTCAAATTATATATGACAACCTTCCTATTTTTTTTAAATTACATACCTCAAATTGTCTTAAATTTGATATTTGGAGGTTTTATTTAAAAGCGATCGATTTACGTAGGTTTAAGAGAAAATAGCAGCGAAATTTCACCTTAACCGATTCTAATCTTGAGATCAATTCAGTGGATGGGAGTTTTATTTCTTTGGCAAAGGTCAGAATGCGGCCATATACTCGAATTAATCTTCAGAGTGGATCTTAAATTACGAATTTCGTTCATCTATAGTTCATTTATCAATTTTCATCACATGTGCAATTAGTATATGGCCTAACCATAATTTGTTTTAAATTGAAAGACGTGTACATGTCTCCAATTATTAGTGATATGAGATTGAAGGTACTGAGATAAATAGCTAATTATTAATGAAATTAAATTTAAACTGAAATAATGAAAAATTGATTATTCTTTTCCATCCCTGGGGGATGGGGGGGTAGTGTACAGGATCCTGAACCATACATTTCTGTTCTTTTGAATTAAAAAAATCTTCACGGGTAAAAGCCTTGTGCTTAGTGTTGGGGAATTCCACGTGGAATTTATTTTACAGCACGGAAGTGATTTCCTTGCGCTGGAGAAGATTATAGAAGTTGGTTAAGCTTAAATTTGTAAGCCTCTCACCCCATTCCACGCGGTAGCCTCAAACCACGTCCACCACGGACCACCTTTACGCGGGTTAGAATCGCCTCGGCGTAGATTCGAGGCCATTTGAGAGTAGCGCTGTTTCCCCCACCCCGCGGGAGGGAGCCTCGGATATATATAGGGCTCTTCTTCCATGTTGCAGACACAGAGTTGAGGAGTCTCGCCCGGACCCAAGAAGATTCCCCTAGTTCCAAGTCAGGTGCCAACAACAAAGCAAAGCGACGGCTGAACTATTTGAGTTTTAGAATTAGCCCCAGCCAGTGAGGTAACTCCATTTGACGATTGCTACCGAGCGATTTTTCCGACTCAACTCATCAACTTCTGTCAAAGCCATCTTCGTTCGCTCCTTGTTTTTGGGTGGCCAAAATACTCTCCCATAGACCTGACGATACCGTCTTCCCCCCCTTTGGAGGACCGTCATCACGTTATCTTCCCGCTCAGAAGCTCCGAGCGCCCTCGCCTCCCTTGCAGAAGACATCCGTGAAGCCTTACCCTGACGTCTCACCTGGAATCCTTCCCAAGCCAACTCCTCTCCCCCTTCAGTAACCCATTTGAGTTAATCATCCCCTTTTTAATAGTCTCCTTCTGTAATACATTAAATTTTAACTTTAGAGTCTGATGCATAACTACAATTCTCCCCCTCGTTTACCGATGTAATTTTGCCCATTAATTCTCTAATGTAATTTTGCCCATTATGTCTCTGATGTATTTTTGCCTATTAATTCTCTTATTTTTATGTAAATAAAATTATATTTTTGAAATGCCTCTTTAAATAACCTTGAGATTTGCCATTGCCCAAATTTTACCTGACCTCGTTGCACTCTTACCTCGCTGTTTCGCTCGTCGAAACTCGTGGCGTTCCGTTCCATTGTCGGCTCGCCTTTAAGTTATTGGTCCCTCTACCATAGATATAATATGGTATTGATGTAATGTAATGGCATACCACGACACTTAGTTTCATTAGATAGCAAATTATCTAACTTTTGGGGCGTACTAGTCCCGTAGCTGAGATCATTAGAATCCCATGATTTCCTCAAAATTTCCCAAACTCTTCAAGCAAAAACGGAAAACCTGGTTTATACACTGGGACAAAAAGCTGTCCAAGAAAAGCTAAAACTTTTCGCCCATTTTCCCAATTATTGTTACTTTAGGTTTTCAACCAAAGGTTTTTAGCAGTTTTTAGCTATACATTGATTCCATTTTATGTCTTGCCACCAAGAATGTTTGTATGATATTAACAATACATTATCTTCATGGGGTTAGTCCAGGGATTATTTGGCACTATTCAAAATTATTCGGTTGAATTTTCAAGAAATCTGAGACCCTTATGTTGTTTTACCTTCTCTTTCGAATATATAATTGACAAGGTGCTCCCAGGTTAGTCTGGAGATTATTGAAAGTTTTGAAGGTCATAAATCTGAAAAAAGTGAGATCACGCGACTTTGGTTAGCAGACCTTGTTCTTGTCTCCGTATGGAATGATTGTTCTTTTCTATTTTTCTAAGTTTAAACTTCATAATTAGTTAGGTTGATGTGAAGCTTTCATGATGTTTGCATTTGGACTGCCGCTGGAGAAAGTCTATTGGCACAGTCTGGGTGCCTCAGTGAGTTTTTCTAATTTCTAAGTTATATCTTTCCCCGAAGTATTTATCCTATGAGAAATCGTAAAAAGACGTCTGTCTCTATTAATTTCCTTCAAACCATATTTAATGATTAACAAAGGTATATTAATCCAAATTTCATGCTGTATGCACAAAAAAACATAGTTAAAAGGGATAATGATAAACTGGTGAAGCTGGGAGAAGGGATAAAGCGCAATGTTCCACAAATCAACGGTAACTTGTTTCGAAGGCCTTTCTTCGCTAGCATTTTGACAACGTTGGGAGATTGGTTTTTGATCACTGATCACATCGTTTTTAAGCTGGGTTGAGGTTAACGTCGGCTTTCAAATCTCATATTCATCCATTACAAATGAAATTCTGTATGAACCCCGCGGGAATATCTATTTGGCCCATAAGGCCAATCAACCCATTGGCCTCCGTTCGCATTAGAGTAATTAGTGTCTCTTTATTATTTGGCCCTCGTAGATATATGATAATTATGAGTTGTCGACCTTTAGTCCAGTTAATTGATCATATTTGGCTCTCTACCCTTCGACATCAGCAACAAATTACTCGATGAGGAAAAAACAAAATTAAACGAGGGTAATTTCGGCCTAAAGCAGTATACCTCGGGACGGTGCTTTAAATAAATAACACTTATATGGCAATTTTGCAGAGGATTTAGTATCAATATAAAAGGGGACTTCTGTTAAAATGGTCTCAATTGGTAGTTAATTTCCGTATACCTTGTAAACTCTCCCCTAAAGTGGGGCAGTTCATGTGTCCCCATGGAGTGCGTTGGATTAATTGGCTCGTTCTCGAAAAGAAGCACGATCAGGGAATCTGTGTATCATGTATTCTATGCAGCAAAGGGTAGAAGGTCTCAACAATTAATATTTATTACATAGAGGTTTTCATCTCACTGTTTTTATATTTCATTACATAATGAGCTTGTCTAACTTATAATTACATTGTAAAAAAATGAAATAAAAAGGGAAATGAGAATAAACTTTCCTAGAGGTATTTTTTTCTTAAATCTGAATCACGAATATAACATCCCTTACTGGCTGCGAGCCTCCAGGATTGGGCTGGAACTGACAACTCTAAATGTTATTAACGGATTTTAAAATAATTTTAATGGAGTGTTCCTAAGGTATTTATCAATCAGAGTTATGAAATTTATGAAAGTATACTTAATATTTTTTAGTTATATGGGTGCAAATCCGTGGTAACTTTTACGTAATGCTTTATAATTTTGTAACTTACCTCTGAATGCTTCCTATCTTTGTTTTTTATCTAATATTTTTTGCTCTTTCTATTTATATGGTGGCCCAACTTGAATCTGACAAGAAACCATGCCCCTTCACCCAATCGGAACTCAATAATCTAGTTCGTGATCTAACACTTACCAAGCAACAGAGTAAACTCCTAGCCTGACGTATGCAACAATGGAAACTGTCGGGTGAACATGCTCGAATTACAATATTTAGGAAGCGTTCTGCAGATCTACAACAATTCTTCACTTTTGAAAACAACTTAAATTATTTTAATGATAACAGAGGCCTATTCAATGCCCATGAACTGACCTATGAACCAAATCAGTGGATATTATTCATAGATGCATCCATTTACAACATAAAAGCAGTTCTTTTGCCAATTGGTAACACCATGACTTCAGTTCTAGTTGTTCACTGTCATTTTAAGAGTGACATATGAGAAGCTTGCTTTAATTCTAGGCCGTCTAAGTTACAAGGAGCGCGAGTGGCTAATTATTGTGGACTTGAATGTAGTAGTCCTACTTAATAGGCTACAAACGGGATACAACAAGTTTATGTGCTTCCGTTGTAAGTGCGACAGTAGGGCAAGATGAGAACATTATGTTACCTAAGTATGGTCACCTGGGGAAACTATATTGCCTGAATGGCATAAGCTAATGCATGAGTCACCAGTTTAGAAGAAGAAAATCATTTTTCCACCACTGCATATAAAACTAGGCCTAATGAAGCAATCTACCAAAGCACTGCAATATAACAAGCTGTGTTTCAGATACCTCAAAACGATCTTCTCTAAAATAAGGGATGCAAAGTTTAAAGAAGGCATATTCGTAGGAGCTCAGATTCGTCAACTTGTAGCTGATGAGGATTTAGAGGCAAAAATGGATAAAACTTAGCAAAAAGACTTCTGAGAAAGTACTAAGGTGCATAGCGAGAGCGTATAGTGGTGAGCATAATCAAGCTTTACCAATATCTCGAATGCAGTAGGTCACCTAAGAGATATTTTTTTCATTCTCATCTGTACTTCTTCCCAGAGAATGCAGGAGATGAGAATAAAGAAATTAGAGGGAAGTTCCATCAAAATATAACGTCAATATAAAACAGGTATAAGGGAAAATGGCGCCCTACAATGCTGGCTGACTTCTGTTGGAACCTGAAGCGTAACACACGTGAGACGTCTTACAAAAGAAGAAGTAAATACTAAAATGTAGGTTAATGCATTATATAATGCTAACAAACATGCTGATTTATTATATATTTATGAATTAATTACAATTAACACATTTAATCTGACTTTGGGAGTGAAATACATTTAATGTATCGTGGCAGTCGGTATCAATTGCATAATTATTAAATCGGAAATTTACAAGAAATGTTATCTGATGGGAAATTTTCGTTATCAAATTTAAATTGCGCACACTCAACTTCATAATAAAATGCACATGAGATCTATGTTTTTTCTTGACATTAATATTTGTTATACATTGTTATTAATATAATAATTTATTTCCATTTGATCTATATAACAGAATCCGAAAAAAAATTAACTAAGCATAATAACCTACTTGTTTCTTCTATATGTGTTACTCAAATGCCTCTATATTTATTGATGTCTGATACCTGCTTTTTAAAGGAAAGTTTTATAAAAAAGATTTATTCTTCTTTTGAAAATCGATTTCCACAAGTTAATCTAAGAACGTTTTTACATATAAGCGTAATTTGAAGTTTCTTCTTCATAAAAGACTCTATCTTATTGAGCTCAGTAGGCACTTACATCAGCAGCACCGTCAGGGCTCTTCGTAGTAGATCCTTTGCCCATATGAACCTTAGTTGACAAACAGGAAATGCTCTTAGCAGAAACAAGAAATCCTCACGCAGAGAACATTTAATTAAATTTAAAACAGATGCAACTATAGATAATTTTAGGGTTTTGGTATTTAATTATAACTTACATCATCCCATACTCCAATTCAACCACATTTGAAAAAAATCTTTAATTGGCGTTGCTTAGTTGGTTGTATTTCCTAATTAGTAGAGAGTAGGATGGTTGATTTTAAATTAGTGTTTCTGTAGTGATCTAAATAACCTATATCCTTTACAATCATTATTGCTATTAGTAAGATAAAGAATACTTTAAATTGGTAAGTAGAAGTGATATTTTTTCCTATTGTCTTTTCTTTTTTGCTATAATATTTCCCCTTTCGCTTGACTCTTAAGTCTTCTGTTTGGTGTAAATTTATAATTTGATTTTTCTCTAAACCTCTTTAGAATTAATTAATCTTGAGTTTGTTGTGTAATTTTTACCAGTTTTCAAATCCTTAGTTTATATTTAATCATTCTCAATCTAACCGATTTCTCAATGTTATCATTTTGATGAATACATATTCCTATATTCGAACGTCGCTTGAAGCACTTTGAAGTGTTTTTAAAATATTTCGCTACCTAAATATACATATATATATATATATATATATATATGAATTGTTTATTTTATATATATTTTCTGTTAATTTTCTTAAATAATTATTTTAAAACTAGATTATTAAGAGTTATCTAACACATCATGTGATTCGCGTCAAACCATCGGCACTCCAAATCTTAAATTGCTCAATTTTTTTCTAGACCATTTGGAAAATGCATTAAAACATGCAGTACAACATATATGCGTTACTCATTATTTATGTTGAGTACAAATTCTGCAGAAAAAATATATATAAAATTTTTGATTAAAATATACGAGCGATTTTCGCCTCCCTTTAATATAGAATTATGATTGATGAAACAATTGGTCAAACCCTTTAAGCATGATTAACCATCTTTTGCATATCTTAAAAGTAAATTTCCAAAGATTAGTGAACGGATGGTAGTGAAAGGAATATTTGACGGCTCGCCAAGTCGTCAATACATGGTAAATAATGAATTTTAAACAACTTTAAATGAGTTAGAATAGGGGCCATGACAAAGTATTAAGGACATATGCAATTGGCTGTTCAGAAAGCACAAGGATAACCACTATAAAACATTTCGAAAAAACAATTAATATATATATGAATTTCGGCTGCAATATTTTCCTAAAAATCCTTTTCCTGCATTCGCATTTATCATTTTTTCTAGAGGATGTAGCAAAAGCCAGCGATGAACATGGTGAAAGATTTAACCAAGACATCGCTAATAGTAAAATCAGATAAATAGAATAATCGAGAATGGCGATATTTGGTGACTTCTTCTAGACTTTTTGGATTAATTTTTATATCAGTTTTGGATGCGTTGAACCATTAATGATTATTTAGTCCCGTGTTTGGTTTTTCATCTAAGGTATCTACATACCTCAGGCAACCCTCTTCCATTCTCAGCCCTGCCTCAGACCGACTATGACAGACTTTCCAGGAAAATAGGCCAGATAATAATACATAAAATAAAGCATCAGTACTCTGAAAACTGAGTGTAAATATTAAGTAAAAGAATTGGAATTTATATTTTCTGAATACTCTAAAAAAGGTGAAATCCTGTTATTTTTTGGCAAAATTAATGTGTTTAATATCATTTATTAAAATATATTTAAATAAATTAATCTCTCATCTCCTAATTTGCATAAATATTATTGTCTGTGTTTATTAATGGTGAGTCAATCTAGACTCAGTACGATAATTAGGCGGCCATTTATTTTCAATTACTTTGCGTTGCAGGAAACTTTGGTTCTCTTGCACGTACTTTCAAATCATTCAAATTCATTTCCGAGTGCAACGCAACGGTTAGTTACTTTTCAAATCCATTCTTTCTTTTAAGCTTCAACAGCTTTATTTTCAAATATTCAAGGAGTCAACTTTCATCTATTTTTACAACTACTTACCAACTAACGAAATGATTTGGGACTAGACTCGTCTCGAAGGATCTCTGGAGAAGGCATTTAACTTTTCGAAACTATCAATCCGAATATTACTAATATAAATCCCTTTCAAATACAGTAAATTCTAGCCCTTAGCAAAGGGGATTTTGAATAGTAACAAGATATGCTAAATAATCGAATTAATACACCATAAAGTAGCAATAATGTATTGTTAACCGCTATCAAAAAAATCACATTAGTGTCCTAAAATAAAATAAACCTAACGTACAATTAAGAGCTATTAAAAGTGTGGTGGCAAAACTTAACATAAAAATAAACCCTAAAAGTACAATAATTTCCAGCTAAGAGGTATAAAAAAACCGTGGGATTTTGCTGTAAAATTACAAGAAATTATAGTTAAAAAGATCTTAAACAACAGTAGTGGCAAATCATAAAGCAACAATAGAGTTTATTTATTGGGTGGAATCACCATAATGTATTATCTAAAATAGTTCAAAAACTATAGTTGCAGAAGTGGTAATTCATGGGGTATCAACTACGTCATATTATTCCCTCCCAGCCCCAGCACCCGCAATTTGCCCACCCGGCCACAATGCCGCAGGAGGAACTGCAGCTCTTCAGTATATCTTCCACCCATTTTCACCTTCCCCATATTTACCCCATTCTTGACCCATCTCTTTTTCCAACTTCAGGTGAGAGATGCCATCGTTGGTATTTCTCTTTAAATTCGATAAAAAAATATCCTGATCACACATTATTACATTTAACAATTTCCGATTTTATATATTTTCCTGTATTTGTATCCCATATAAATGTATGCGTTTATTAAATGAAGACAGTAATGATTAAAGAGAGTAATAAACCTGCTTTGCGTTCGACCAATCGACCATATCATTTAAGAATCCAAACCAAATACAATTCTCGATCAAAATGGGCCTAGAACGGCGCGAACATTACGGCTTTCAAAAGCACACTAAAATGACATCAATATCTACCCACAAACACTTTTTTATTCTCTATCTCACTTGCATTCATATATATTTGGTAGAGTGTAATTTTTACTATAAATTAACAACAGACCTGTTCTTGCTTATCGCAGGTGAAGAAGTGAAATGTCATTTTAATAATGAGTTTCCTTTTGGAGACGACTACAATTCAACCTTTGATCATTCCATTTCCTATAATTGAAAAGACGCTAAAAGGCTTTGAAATTCTAACCAAACGAGAAGAGGAAAGTCAGCCATTATTGTGTTTATTGCGACATACACTGGCAATTTAATTCAGACGACTACTGTTCACGCTTTCTCTCGGAACGAAGAAGGATGTGGAAAAATACGTGAGTGATACTTATTTTCATTCGCCACTTACCCCATCTTCGGAGTCAGCTGAGGATGTTTGGTCGAAACGTTTCATATTTCTGCATCATTATTAATTAAGTTCAGAATGGTAGAAAAAAATATGGTGGACGAAATAATCTCTCTGAATTTTAGGGATAAGAAGGAAGAGTAAGAAGGGGGTCGAGTAGAGAGAGGAGGGGATTAGATCGTGTTCACTCGATTAAACACGAACTAAAAAGACATCAATTTCTTACCTAGGTTTTACTTTTTATAACAAGGACAAAAGTAAATGCGGAAAAGTGTATGTGTGTGTGGAAGGGGATTATAGTCTCCAATAATACATTGTGGGCTTTTGGAATTATATGTTAAAATTTATTTTATTTAATATTTAGTATTTTTCTTTAACCTCAAAGGGACAAAAAGTAGGGAGGTCATGATTGGCTGCATGAAGTCAAATTAAATTAGTTTGAGTTAAGTTTTATGCAACATTAAAAAACCTCGTGTCAGTAACTGTCTTAATTGATTGCAGACTCAAGTGTAAAAAAGTTAATTTTAATATGAGTTATTCTTGTCACTATGGATGGATATCTAAAGAGCTCGAATTTTGAAACAAAGACTTAAATCCACGAATGGGAAAGAAATTGTCGAATTACCCAAAGAAGGAGTCCGGAATACTTGTATTTGCAAGAAAAAGGCTCAATAAAGTTGGGTAAGGATAATCCTTCAGCAAAGAATGGGGAAACAATGAAAGAACAAAGATTAAATGAGGGTGTAAATTTAAATGCAAAAATAAATTGAAAGATTTTAAAGACGAAAAATCTAAGGTGATTGAACGAAGGTGAGAAAAAAGTGAGAGGGGATTTGGTTAGAGAAACTTTAGCCTCCCAGTTGGCAATATTTGAAATCCATGGACTTTGGAGTTTGGTCGATGTTTGAGGAGAAACCGTGTACCAAATCTCATAAAAGTGTCGAAGTTCCACAGTGCAAACTGCTAAAATGCCCCTTGCGTCTCAAGGATCCTGGTTGAGAGGTGCTCGTTTACGGAGGCTGCTAGATTTCGTCTTGTTATCGACGCAAAAAGCAATACAATTGAATTATTGTCATATTATCTTGTAATATATATGTTTTCCCTTTCGTTTTGATCTAAAAATTATGAAATATTGTGTTATAAAATTAATTAAATAAAGATCAGTCTTCGTGTTTAATCCCTGTAGAAGAAAAATCCTGATAAATGAGCATTGTGATGAGTAGATGAAAGCAGTACTAGGAAAACAATCGAAACTTTGAATATCTAAGTAGAAAATAAGGAAAATCTCTTGTTTTTTGATTTTGGAGAGAAGTGATTAAAAGTCGAACAATTGAAAGAAAAGATATCAAAGATTCAAATAAAGAAGAGACTACTGCGGTTTGATCTTGTCTAGAAGAAAGAGGTAGAAGAAAATATTCGTGAGTAATATTATTAAAAGGAGGAATAATTAGAGAATACTGATAGATGGGGCTAATTTTAAGAAGGCAGTAGAAGGCAAACAAGCTATATTGACCAGAAAGTCGCGTGCTCTCATTTATTCTTATTTATGACCATACGACCTTCAGAACTCTCAATAATTCCGGGAGTAACCTTGGGAGGACCTTGGTACTTATATAATTCGTAAGTGAATATAAAACAACATAGGGGTTTAAAATCTCGTTAGAATCGGCCGAATAGTTATAATGTTATTGCCAAAAACAAAATAATTCCCAGGCTAACCTTGGAAGCACTTTCGAAATTAAATTATTTGAAAGAAAATGTAAAACAATATTAAGGTTTAAAATTCCGTTAGAATAGGGCACAAAGTTATGATGCTTTTGCCAAAACAAAATAATTCCTTGGCTAACCTTGCGATGACTTTATCCATTATATCATTCGAAAGAGAATATACAACAACATAAGGGTTTCAAATTTCGTTTGAATCAGCCAAATAGTTATAATGTTATTACAAGAAAAAAACAAAATGGGGACCAACCGACATAGTGAGATGTAGAGTCGCCTGCGACTAGACCTCCACGCGACTAAAAACCGAGGCAAAATATATCGAGGGAAGTATTGAGGTAGAGAAAAATGAGTCTTAGTTCCTGGTACAAGAAACATTGAAAGAGAAACAATTGTGGGAAAAGCTATTGATCCAAGTCATAAGTTAAGCGAAATAAGGATTTGCAATGGGTAGAAGAAGGCATTGTATGCATAATATCTAGAGCAAAGTTAGTGAATTAAGAAATATGCTAGAGACTATTGAGGGGCAGTGCTGGCTAAAATAATGCAATAAAGGAAATATGGTTGAGTTTTTTGGTGTGGCGCTTGGTAGAAGATTGCAGCTGGCAGAAGAATTTCGAGAGAAAATAGATTGAAGGAAGTAATAATGTAAAGATTAATGAGGGGTTTGGTGCTAGAAGAATGTCTTATAAACAGAAAAACGAGGAAAAAATATTAAAATATGAATTGAAGTAGAAATTAAGTATAAGAAGGCATTAATTAAGTACACAATCGATAGAAAAAATACCGAAGAAAGAAATTATTGAAGAGACTAGTGGGAGGGTTTTGTGTAGAAGAAGCCATTAAAAGGATGAAAATCGAGATTTTAAATGTCCAAGGAAGAAATAAGTTAGGAACTTCTGAGGTTTGCTACTGTGTAGAAGAAAGCATTATATTAATTCTTGAAACACCGTACAATCTGCTAAAGTAAATTGCCACACTAAGTCCCCAGTCCTGCCTATTAGTATGCCCACTTCGAAATTTGAGATGGTTCACATCGATATAGTTGGTCCACTTGCGCCGTGTACCCTGCCTGGGCAGTCATACTCCTCTTATAACCGGTACCTGCTGTCATGCATAGACAGAGCCACCAGGTACATTGAAGCAATACCGATTACAGAAATCAGTGCTGCAACGGTTGCTTTAGCCTTCTTGGGCGGCTGGATACCCAGGTTTGGCGTTCCCTTATAGGTGATCACCGACAGAGGAGAGCAATTTGAGTCCGAACTCTTCAGAGAATTATCGGATCTCGTTGGTTTCCAACGCTTGCGAACCACTGCTTACAGACCTACCACTAACGGGATCGTAGAAAGGTCGCATTGGACTTTGAAGAGCTCTATAATGGCTCGCCGACAAGGTTGGTTGATGGATCTACCAATCGTTCTTCTTGGCATCCGGTCCTTGCCTAATGATTCGGGGTTTTCACCCTTTACAGCAGTCACAGGGACGACCCTTTTTTGCCTTAAGCCCTTGGTCGCCTCTTCTTCTTCGTTTGAAAATTTTAAACGGTTCACACTTGAACCTTATAAATGGGAAGACAAACTTCCCGCTTTGTAGTATTTCTCTTTCGTAAATAGGAAGTTAAACTCCCCAGTATGCAGTACTATATCATGAGTAAGCTATACGTGGCTCCGTACAAAATAGATCTTGTTCTTGAAGTTTCCGTGGGGAAAAGGTAAAAATCGATGGCGTGTTTATGTACAAATGGTTGAAGCGTTAGTAACATTTTAAATCTATCATGGTGCTGATTGGACAATTATTACGGTGCTTATGTCTAAAAGCTGATTGGTCAATTTGTCAACGCTAAGGCTGTTATTCCAAAAATGAACGTAAGAATGACTATTAAATGTATATCAAATCTGATTGGTTGAATTATAGTGTTATGATTAGATGAAATAACTATTTATAAAGGTGTATTTTAGTGTAAAAAGACTCATAAAAATTATTATTATTCAAGAAGAAAAGTTATATTTCCTGTTCGCCATTTTGAAGCTTATTCCAGCTATATACCTAGCAATAAAGAATCCATATATATATATATAAATATATATATATATATATATATATATATATATATATATATATATATATATATATATTTCCTTCATTCCATAAGGAAGCGGTTTATCACTTAACTCCCTACAAGACAACATACATACACAGAGAGAGAGAGAGAGAGAGAGAGAGAGAGAGAGAGAGAGAGAGAGAGAGAGAGAGAGAGAGAATAAATTACGCCAGACCCTATAGGTTATTCGAGGGACTTTACCAACAGATAATTTAACATCTAGTAGTAAAATAACTGGAGGGAGTATTCATGCCGAACTAAATGTACCGAAACCAAGGATGGGCCAATTGACTGGGGCTCAGATCCTTCGGTATAATAATTGAGAATTACGTGTCTTGTGGAGAATGTCAGGCATATATTGTCGATCTCCAATTGGGAGCAATAATATATAGGGACCAGCCGGAACCGTTACTGCCTCAGGACGAGGGGTGGGTGTAACCTCTCCTTGGTCAAACACGCGTCTGATAGATCGGAAGTACCCCCACGGGGGTTCCGGGAGGTGACAAAGGTGCGCGTTTGCATTCGAATCTCTCTCTTATCGCTGAAAGCAGTTTGATATTCGGACTGCTCCCACGGCTCGCGCTCGGCGTTGCCTGACCTCATGGTTTCAATGGGGCACATGGCAGTAAAGAACCTCTATTCTCGACATTTATTAATTTATCGGGATTTTTTCTCAATTTACTGCAAGATAATCCGAAAAAAGGCATTGGGGATAGATCTATAATTTCAAAGTGATTTATCAGAAAATTAAAACCGAATTCGTCCACCGAAAATAATGCAATCAATAAATAGTCCTTTAATTTATAAAAGGACGGAAAATTTGTTACTAACGGGAGAATTTTGACTAAATATTTGTTAAATCAAAGAATCAAAATGATTGTATCAGGGACGATGCAAAAAAGTCAATCGCAAAACTCTACTACTCTAAAGGGTTGGGGAAGGAGGACATACTTAAAGCGTCCATCAACAAGTTCCTGCAAAAAAGCAATGACTCTCAGAAATTTCAACTTCCCCCTCCTTGTAGGTGTGAGGGTCGTAATATCAAACAACCAACTGACAAGTGTGGGCGAAGCCCTTTATGAGTCCAATTCTTGGCCTAATTCTGCTACCCTCTCTTAATATATGGTTCCACATTACGCTTGATTGGAGCTAATGTTACCGAATATATAAAAGAGATAACAATATTGATCATTAAATTAAGGAGGTGGTGATAGGAGAAGTTAAACGGTGGTGAAGTTATAAACTCCGTCTAGACTAATTATTTGTATATATTCCCAGAAACGGATAAGCATTAATTCAACTACAAAATTGTTTCTGCGTCATCTTGATAGGAGAAATTTAACGCCTTGCTCTAACCTTAACTATCTTCCATGATAGAATGACATTTTTGGGGATCATGATAGGTAATTCACTCCGAAATTGTAGAACACATGCAAATATTGCTGCGGATAGGTCACTAATATGGTTGTAGGAAGGAAAAACTAACGTCGTAAAGTGATTTTTTAAAATTTTCATAAGGAAAGCAATATAGCGGCAATCAATCTATCCTGGCTCATGAATAAATAAGGGCTTCAAGTTCTCCAACAAATGTTAGTATTGGTAATCTTGTATTACAATGCTTTAAATTATAAATGAATACAAGGTCAACGTATTCAATAGATATACATAATACACTCACATATATGACAACATAAAAAAATATGCGGACCTCGTTATAATCCGTTCCTCCCGAACCAATTTTTATTATTTGCATTTCGGCTTAGTGTAGCCTATGTAAGAATCCAGGAGCAAAGGGAGCAAAGGGCAGCACAGTAAAGGCGGTCCTTTACCGAGAAGGCAGAAATAACGTCAGGGGAAAAAAGTTTCGAAAATTCCTGGCCAGTACTCGAACCCGGGTCTGCTGATTGCCGGTCAGATGCTTTACCGCTAAGCTACCAGGCATAGTAACTATATTTCGCCCAAAGCGTTACCCCATCAAACCCAGTATCTCTCTAAGCTAGGAACCTCCAAGGAATTTTTATACCACATCCTCTTACCCGCTCACAATTTAAAGGCTCACTGTCCATGTCACATAAAAAGAAAGCAACTACAGGATCTGCGGGTGATAATACAACCACCACAGGGCTATACCATTTTTATTTTCTGTCTTTCAAATATATTTGAAGACAGAAAAAAAGATGCAGAAACCTGGTGTAGCTGACTATAAATACATATAGTACAAGGGAAAGAAGAATTGGACACGAATGAGCATGTGGTATAAAAATTCCTTGGAGGTTCCTAGCTTAGGGAGATACTGGGTTTGATGGGGTAACGCTTTGGGCGAAATATAGCTACTGTGACTGGTAGCTTAGCGGTAAGGCTTTTGACCGGCAATCAGTAGACCCTGGTTCTAGTCCCAGCCAGGAATTTTCAAAACTTTTTTCCCCTGGCGCTATTTCTGTCTTCTCGGTAAAGGATCACCTTCACTGTGCCGCCCTCTGCTCCCTTTGATTCTGGATTCTTCTAATGTCCCTCTCTCTTGCCTTTTAAAAAAACTCGGGTTTCTTGTCTTATTTGCTCATTCACGTCCAATTCTTCTTTCCCTTGTACTATATGTATTTATAGTCAGCTACACCAGGTTTCTGCATCTTTTTTTCTGTCTTCAAATATATTTGAAAGACAGAAAATAAAAATGGCATAGCCCTGTGGTGGTTGTATTATCACCCGCAGACCCTGTAGTTGCTCTTTCTTTGTATATATATATATATATATATATATATATATATATATATATATATATATATATATAATTGTAGTATAACAGATAAGACCATGAGTGACATCCTGATTTATTGTAAACAACATTTCGCATTTCCTAAAGATAAGTAAAAATTTGAAATACTCTGAATCAACCTCTAATGGAATTTAAATTTAAAATTATGCTTAAAAACAACTAATTATAAATAGTGAGCTTTATACACCTTATATAAAAAGCTCGAAATTTAATATAATAAAACGGATAATTTTAAAGTACATAAGAAAAATATAAAAAAACATCTCTATTGTCAGCGAATGGAGAGAAAGACAGGAATTTAGAGTAAAGGGACAGGATTATGGGTAGATGGTTTTTTCGAAATTGTTAACAAGTTTAAAGTAGGTTGGTTGTTACTATAAAAGGGATACCACATTCATTTTTCAACTTTTCACTACGTTAGATTATCATATAGTAAATTAAAGCTCATTAGAAGCCCTTTTATTCCTTTCTAAATCATAATAATCTACGGCACTGTTTTTGAGATACAAGGGTGCCTTTTAGAACCCCCCTTGAAACCTAATATCATCTAAATGGCTATAAAATTACTCAAAATTAAGTAAGCAAACTCAATTCACGATAAAAATATGCAAATATGATTTAGTTATAATTTGAAATCATATTTCTTTAGTTCCATCAAAATCTGTTTTAATGGTGGACTGAAACATATATTTTTCGGACATAGTCAACAATAGGCTTTGTTCTCAGGTGGAAAGGAGGTGTTAGGTGAATAGTAGGGGTGTTCTGAATGCCATGGAATTTAGGTCAATCTATATTCGAATGATTCTACGAATATAAACCAGTTCACCGGCGCCGTTTTTTTTAAGCAAAATTTTATATCAATGGTGCAGTTTTGTTTTGTTTTTCACAAATGAACTTTAAATATCTAAGAAAAGTTTCCACGAATGTATACAATTTTGCATTATCTTAATTTTTACTATGTTCTAGTTATGTTGCTAAAAAAATAATTATGCCATAAAAAGTTAATAATATTTGCAATAAAAAGATATACAAACCAAAAAATGCGAATTTTAAACGAAACAATGTGAAAAGTAACTCAGGAAGAAATGTGTTATCTCCTTAACGACCATCGTGTCATGTTGGAAAGGTATTTATTGGGGGGGGGGAGTGATAGTGACTAAAATTCTCTGTGAGGTGGTAAGTTTAATAATTTGATGATTTTACCTAAGATACGATCCGATCTAAAAGGAAACTAAACACATAAGACCACAAATATTGATTAAAATTTGATAGCGGGAAGATTTTTCCCAAATAAACTCCATAGCTTCATAATTTGGTAGTTGTATTTCCGAATGGAATATTAGTAGCAATTTAATATATATACGAGGAGCAGTCAATAAGTTTTGCGAACAGGTAGGGCAAAACAGAGATAGGGGGATGGCTGTTTGTGTGGGTGTTAGGACAAGTTATTACAAGTCAGTACCTGCAGCCGTACGCTCCTGCCAAGTCTATTTAAGAAGAAGTAGCTGATCGCAGATCGTCAGTCATAAATTTTTCAACAATGGAGAAGGTTGAGCACCGAGCAGTGATCAAATTTTTGACCAAGGAAGGCAAGAATGCAAAAGAGATCCATGAACGCATGGTTGCAGTGTACACCGACATCGCCCCTTTCTAAATTCCGCCATGGTCGTGAGTCCCTTTAAGATGGCCCCGTCCAAGACCGTCGTTAGACTGGACCAACGAGGACAATGTGGCCCTTGTGGAGAGGATGATCCTCAAAAATTGACGGGTGAAGGTTAAAGAAACCGAGCGAGAACTTGGAATATCACATGGAAGTGTTATCAACATCATCCAGAACAATTTCAGAATCACCAAGATCTCTGCTCGTTGAGTCCCTAGAAACCTTACGCCCCATGATCAAATTTAACGTCGTCTAAGTCCACAAGGCCAGAGTTGACAAGCTGCCCTACGCGAGTGCAGATGTAAGGAGATTAACCATTCCTCCTACAGTCCAGATTTGGCCCCCTAGTGTCTACATTTTATTCCTCCAGCTCAAGGCTGCACTGCGTGGACGCCGGTTTGGGGACAAAGAAGATGTCCAGCTCGATGTCCAGGAGTGGATTGAACTGCAGTTGGGAGATTTCTGGTTGTCGGGAATTTGAAGCCTCAGGGAAAAGTTATGTTGCTAAAAAAATAATTATGCCATAAAAAAGTTAATAATATTTGCAATAAAATGATATACAATATATTCGAAATATAGTTCGAATTGTTTTTTTTTATATCGATATTTTTTAGGAGGAACTTGTTTGTGATTTATCAAACCTCTCCTCACTTCAGCAATCAGGGTCAAGATTTAGTCCATAACAATTCATCACATTCTTATTTCTCTATTAATACTCCTTTTCCACTTATTCGCTTTTATTTTTCCGTTCGTTCTATCAACATTACATCCTCTGGCTAGATATGAGTAAGGATGAAAGAGGGTGAGAATTTTAGTTTAAATATATCCTCAGTTGGAGGAAAAAATAAATAAAATCAATGCTGAATGAATTTCTCCCCTTGCATTGCTTCATTCAATGGGATCGTAGCATCTAGTCAGTGCGTAATTTCCAATACCTGGATGATGCCCCTCCATTTTTCAGGGGCGAAATCGGATGCCGTTGGAGTCACCGCTCAATTCCAAGCATCTTTTTTTCCTAATTGGCTGAGTTTGCCGTCCAGTGACTAACTTTCTTTCCAATTAATGGAATATGAGATGAGATTGCCGGTGGTTACTTGAATCCATCAAGGATAAGTTTCGTTTGGCACGAAGCTAACGGAGATCGAACGCTTTCTATTACTCGAATGGCATATCCAGGGACTCGATAAATTCCTTGAATGGGTCGTGACTTTACGCAAATAGGCAGCGGTAGGGTAGAGTAACTTCCTTAGATAAGCATATACGATTATAATCAGCATCTGTGTATGCTTGAAAAAGGCATCTACATGAAATTTCACTAATCTCGGAAGAGCCTTTGAGTTTGAAGCGTTAGTCCTGTGAGTGAAGGTATCTGATCCTCTCACCTGACATAAGTTCATTTTCCTCGTCTCCTTATGAAAAATGGTGTTCAGTTTAGGATTTTTTGCTGTTTCCAAATCCATTTCTTTTACGGTACATTCGTCCTATTTATTACAGACAAGTATATTTCGGTTTTTCGGAATGGTCGTCATATTGTGTTTTTTATGATCGGTGTTCAATCTTCAAATTCATAAGTCAAAAAGAGCAAAATTATTTTAAATAAATAAATTCCGTTGTTAGCTTCTAAGGATTTTGCTTCTGAAGAAGGAGTTGAGCTTTCTTGCCGCTTTTAACTTAGATTTGCATATTAAAATATTTAATTTTCCACGCTGCTATTAATAGTGAAGCTATCTATGTTGTCGTCGGGAGACATACGTTATCCATGCTGTTGACAGGAGTCACAAGTAAGCCATGTGGGCATGATGAGCCTCTCTATATCAAAGCTCTCATTCAAGATTCATGGGCTATCCATACTGCTATCAGGAGTATCAAGCTATCATGCTGACTAATGAGACACACCCTATCGACCTGCTATCAGTAGTCACAAGGTTTCCATGCTACCATCAGGAGTTATACGTTGTCCCTGCTGTCATCTGGAGGGATACACTCTATATGCTGTTATTAAGATTCTCAAACCATCCATGTTGCCACTCTGTGTAACACGCAATTCATCCTGCCAGCTTGATTCACACAGCATGAGTTTTCGCATCACTGCCCGAGAACCGGTTCATTTTCCGGCTTTGATCTATCTTTATGCCCTACGGATGTACAGCATGATTTTGGGTGGGGGGTGGTCGATGACCTCCATGGTAGTGATCACTTTCCCATTTAAATATCATTATCTGGGCTTCTGCCGCCCGAGAGCCCGCCCTGGTGGTGCTTGGCCGGGGCGCGGTGGTCAACATTTTAGCAAATGATTGATTTCTCTGTCTCAGTCAAGGAGTTTATATTGGTAGATGAATCCGTTGACTTCTTCTTTGGCAACCTCATTACCGTGGGCCTAACTACTATTCCTAAAATATATGGTCGTTTTGCACACCGACCGCTCCTGTGATGGTTTTCCAAATGTAAGATGGCGCTCAAACAGAAGTTTTATGCCTACTTTCGGTATAATAGTCTAGTTAATCTAGCTCATTTAGGGGCTAAACATGGAACAAATTGCAACATAAATAATTTCCCCTGTATGGGCTACGGTAAGGTCTCCCTCACAACATATCAAATGTCTACCAGCGTCAATCCCGGGGAAATGGGTCAATGGCGGCCATCTTTAAAGATGGCCAGATATTTCGGCAAAAGTTACATACTGATGTTTAGTATTTCTATCTCTGACAATTTTGCACTCAGGATGAATATATAAGTTTTATTCTACTTGTAGTAGATTAATTTGATTTTTAATATTTTTGATTTTACAAAAATAATCAACTTTGTGATATTTAATCAGCAAAATACCAACATTTAGTGCAATTTTGTTCAGTTGCTTTGATTTATTTGTAACAACTTGTAAGCTATTGATGTTTTGATGGAGATTTACGTTGATCTTCATTCTTTCCAAAACTTTATTTATGATGCCAAAATCCATATTTTGGGAAGTTTTGAATGAATTTGCTTGTATGTAAAATTGTTCCGGCTGTGACCTAGTTTTCGTAAAACCAACATTGCTTCTATATTAATTTTCCAATTCAAATATTTTTGTGACTTTAATATATGCCCTCATGGTGAATCTTCAAAATAGCATCATTTTGGGAAGACAAAGTATATTATTACCTAAAGCCAGGTTACCAGGTTACCCACCACTCACTAAATCTCCTCATTTTCTCACTTATTTTCTCAGTAGATTACTGCTAAGTTGTTGAAAAGATTAAGTGAGTCATACATTGAAATGAAAAAGTAAGTATTCCATTTATCTAAAAAAAGAAAGAATTTTTACAAAAACAACTTTAATTCCCGCATTTTTTTTTAGATTGTGATTTGATATGGATGTGCATACGCGTTTTCGACCCCAATAAAGACTTTTCTGGTGGCCAACCCAGTTACCCTGACAGAAAAGGGATGCCAAAGTATAAATAAAGTTAGGGAGGCGAGAGGTAGCAGTATACGGACTCAAAAAGGACAGCGTATACATACAAAATGTAGAAAGAGCTTTACTATATTCCAAAGCACATTGCCCTTGCTAAAAAAAACCCAACCATTTACTGATTTAACTTCATCTCGTACTCTTCGTTTTGATACACAGCAATTTAATTTCACGGAACATTGTTTATTCTGCACCTGTGCTGCAAAGTGCCAAGGCAATAAACGAGGCAGTGGTGTTTATCCAGTTCGAACAAAGGGTTTTCAGGACACCGTATTGAGGCGTTGTGCAGAAAGAAATGATGAGTGGTCAAATGCAGTTGCTGCCAGGATTGCCTGCGTTGCAGAACTTGTGGCAGTTGATGCTGTCTATTATCAGACATACAGTGTTAACTTCAGAAGTAAAACTGTGATTCCAGAGCAATATTTTCTACATAAAAATGGTACAAAGAAAGAAAAGCGTGGGCGACCAGAGGAACATGAAAGGAAACAGGCATTTCGAGCATTAGCAAAATATATAGAGGAGAATGACAACGTGCAAATAACCATTACAGACCTTGTAAAAATTAAGGAGGAATACTTAACTAGGATAGAATTCTAACTGTACAGTGAAAAGTACATGGAAGCCTAATTAGTAGAACATTTCAAGGACAAAATAATATTCACTGAGATGAAGCGTAAACAAAATGTTGTAACTTTTTATAGGACGTGTAGATCTATCCTTCACAAATTCCATCAACACCAAAAAACCATGAATGAGGCAGAAACAGCAAGAATGAGAATCATTGAAGCAGCAGCTAATTTTATAAAGAGAGACATAAAATCAGTAGATAGTTCATCAGACAAGTACCCAACTAAAAATCACCTTAAAACAGATTGTGCTGTAAAATTTGTCCCAGAATCGCTGACTTTTTCTGCAATGTATATTTCCAGGCAAAATGATTGATCAATAGATTGCTTCCATAGGACAGGAAATCATGCAGGCTGCTCGACCAAGAGTTCTTTTAGCACGCAAAGAATTTAGCCTCGTTGTAAAAATGCCTAAACATTTTGCGTCCATATTTGTAATTAATAGCCTTCATAAACATGGTTTTACCTTTTCGTATTCAGAGGTGCAGTGTTTTGAAAGGAGTGCCGCACTTGTCCAAGGTGCTGAACTTCCTAGTCCTGAGCCTGAGCAGTTCATTCAGTATGTGGCAGATAACTTCGACCGCAATAATAGAACTGTTTATGGTTTTAATTACATTCCATGGGATGGGAATTACAACATGTTTCACCCGTGGGAAGGTTGAAATAAAGCCTGTGCCTAGAATCAGTGTTACCTCAGATTATATAATAAAAGTTGGACTCATCACTATTAAATATTTTACTTCCCAGCATACCACTAAACATCCAATAACTTTTAAGGAACTAAAAACTATGGTGATTATTGATCCTACTGCCAATGTAGACCTTCTTTGGGAAGTCTCACTCATCACTTGCCCTTCAAGACCAGATTGGTCAGGCATGATACAAGGGAAGCTATCCTGGGAAGTCAAAGATTCTATTTCTTCGAATAATTGACATGGAATTAAGTGATATGACTTGTGTGTATTCAATACTATCCTGTGTCTGTGATCAAGCTAGGCAGTACAGTGTGGCTCCTGTACTCACCCTCGATCAGCCATTGTGGTTTAAAGCCACCATGATGATTTAGGCCGAGTCGACTTGGAGTAACCTTAAATCTCTAGTTCTAAAACTGGGTAGTTTCCACACAGGAATGAGTTCTTTGGAGAGCATTGGCATCTGATAGCAGGGTCAGGGCTTCAGGAAATTCTTCTGATTTTGGATGCAGAGAATGCAGTCAAACATATGCTCAGCAGCAAAGCTATTGGTAAGGCCTTAAGAGGAAATCTGATGGGCAAAGCACTACTAAAAATGCTTCTGGTGACTAAGGCATTTGATATTCGCCTGTGGAAAGCAAATGCTGATGATGAACCAGAGTTGGAAGAACAACCAGATGCCATAGCAAATAAAGACTTGTTAGAAGCAAAAAACTTGTTTGACTCACTCATGGCAGATCCAAATAGTGTTCATGATGTTTTGTCTTCTGCAGCATTGAAACAAAAGGAGATAAGTTCCCAGAACTACAGGCATCCATGAGTCATCTAGCAACATCCCACCTGTGTTTCCAAAATATGGATATAGTCAAAATTCTGTGCCAATTCATTAAAGCTGAACAAACTGGGAATTGAGAATTTGGCAGTTGTTTATGTTCGTCGAAGTGTTGGGGAAGCTTATAATCCGAGATGTGTTGTCCTAAAAATCAAATTTGGAGGTTGCAGCGTAATGGTTTGGATCTGCATGCCGTCTTCAGGTCCAGGGTTGTTGTTCACTTGTGAGGGCAGAATGAATTCTAACGCTTATATCGGCATGTTAGACTAGGATTATCAACCGTTTTCAGTTAGAGCTGATTTGAAAATAGAGGGATGACGTTGATGGAATGGCCCCCTCAATCTCCTGACATCAAGCCCATTGAGCATTTTTGGTCACACTTGGGCACAAGAGTGAGGGTGAGAAAATGTTCCTCAAAAAGGGAATTAACATAAAAATTCTTGAAGAGTGGCAGAAAATGGAGCCAACGACTTGTGTCAACTTCGTTTAAAATATGAAAAAACGCATAAAAGCGGTGATAAAAGCAAGTGGAGGACACATAAAATATTATTTATTTATAGAATACATGCTAAAATGTTTGGGGGGATTATTTTGAATAAGAAATATGTGAGTTTAAATACTATTCTTCACTTTTTCATACCTGCTTAATAATTTTGTGGGGGGCTATATACCTGATATATGAATATACTTGTAAAATGGGAGACTATGAACTCCAACCTCATTCATATATGGGAATGACCGAAACAAAACTAACACGATGAATGATCTACCACTTGAGCAACGGTGCCCCCAGGATACATACTTTGGAAAAGCACGGAAAATTTGGACCGTAAGTCGCTTGAAGAGAATACTGAAATCTTAACATACGCCCTAAACCGACGAAAATTGCTTATATTAGAAGCCATATACACTAAAGAAAAGCGACTATAATTAAATATACAAACAAATTCGCAATTCATCTTACCATCCTCCTGTCCGCCAGCCCCTAATAATAATCCCTCCTCATCTTAATACTGTGAGTGTTATAGTCTCAACCATTTGCATGTATATCTTGTGTTTTGAGAAATCCCATTTCCTATAAATGTGACTGTATAAATATTTACGCAGCTTACCACGTACATATATTTCTATATTATTCCTAGGCTACAACTGTGTAGCCTTTGAAAAGGATATGTGTATATATCGAAACGCGTCAGGCCAATAAAGAATTTCGTTTTGCTTAGTGAACCTGACTTCTGCCCTCGTGCGTCACGACTTTGAAATGAATATCGGTGAACTAATCCATGGGGTAAGTTAAGTCCAAAAGCGGAACATAAGACATATAGAGAGACTCGAAAAGAAAATAATTAACAATAAGTTAGACACTTATATTTATATATATATATATATATATATATATATATATATATATATATATATATATATATATATATATATATATATATATATAGTGTCAAAGAATTGCTAAACACACTTTTATAAAAGTGCCTCAATGGACGTTTCAAATATATGTTTTCATCAACAGGCTAAAATTGAGAAATTGCTTAAATTAAAAAAGAGCAAATATGCAGTAAAATTTTCACACTAAACTCGAGAAAAAGTAATTAGGAGTTAAGATTAATTAATTGTAAAGAAGAGGTTTAGGGAAATTACAATGTATAAGGATGGAATTTAGCGGGAAGATTTATGAACATTTATTAAATCAAAAGCTTGTCACCTACCTGGAAGAGAACTTTGGATATAACCAAAGCAATTCAGCACCAGGAAAACACGAAATATGAAGATGGCAATTAATTTCATCGCAGTGAAGATTGTCCAAACAAAAGGGTAAGGGAGTGACGTGGTCATTGAATGTTGGGATATATCAAAAGCATTTGATAAAGTGTGGTAAAAATAAATGCATTATGAGATACTGCAGCTCGGACTATGTGAAAACTTAGAGAACTCCGTATGATTATTTCATGGAGAGAGAAGACAACATACCTCATTATAGGGATAGTAGACAGACTAATATTTGACCTAAGGGCAGGTATTCCTCATAGGGTCTGCTTGAATTCAACACTGTACTCGGTGTATACCACAAACTTCTCATCACCAGGCAACCTCTATTGCTTCAATATCATTTCACGGGTATTATCAACTAGATAATACAATGCCTTTCATGGACTGCGCATCTGCAAGCTCGTTTGACTGCTGCGGAAATAAAGACTCCACATCTACGAGGCCAAACGGAAAATAAGAGCAAACCATGAGAAATTCATGGTGCTCCCAAAATAGTGTACTGAAAATATTGGAGAAAAGGTGCATCTAGACAGTTATAAAATATTTCGGACAAAACCATGGTGCACTGCTACAACTTTTTTCGTGAAGTATTTTACAACTAAATCTGAGCGAATCCTATTAGTTTTGCAGATATTCCTGTAGTTGTTATGGAGTTGAACGAGTAGGGCTTTTGTAACAAGTCAAAGCACCATCGTGGAAGGGCAGCTCTTTTGGCATTGTTGGGTTTATGTTGACTTGACACCAGTGTAACACCTGTGCATTGCTAAATGGAGATCATGGATCGAAGAGATGTGGCAACGCTTTTGCACATTGTGCAAGTAGTTGTGCGAACCGGGTCTATCATTCACAATGACCAATGAAGGTCCTATCGAAACTTACAAGGTCTTGGACTTTGCTCACAGAATCGAGTACCATCCAGTGAACTATTTAGAATTGGTGAATCAAGTCCATACCCAACATATAGAGTCGTACTGGAACAAGTATAAGGCTCAAATTAAGTAAATGTGTGGCTGCAGAATGGAATTGGTGGTTTCTTACATGTGAAACGACCATTCTGCCTTAAATGGGATTGGAAGTTTGTGTCAACACATTGCTTTGCAAAATCCATAATAATTAAATTTTTCTTATGTATACACTGCTTTCAGTAAGTTCTTCTTGAATATCATTATATTCTTTTATCTGTGTTATTATTTAAACACTATGCATCGAGCTGGAGATTGTACGATTGTATGTAGTTGGGGTGGAAATTATGCAGTTGATCATTGAAAATTTATAAGGTAACCTGATCTTAATGATACAAAAAAGGTTACATGGAAAAAAAAAGTCGATTCCTATCACCTTTTTCCTAATTGCTAAAAGGTTCTTGGAGAGGTCCGAAATAACGTTTCCTTGCCTGGTGTTTATCCCAATGGTAAAAATTGCTGCTTTAATCTTCCATCCCCCTTCATCGCAAACCACACTCAAAAATGCTTCATCACCTCCTCGAAAAGTAAGAGACGAAGCACGGCCTGGAACGTAATTTAATCATGTAATAAGCTTTAGATTCTCTTGAACCCCAACGAACTTATCCACTTAAGTTCGCGGAGTGAAATAAGTGAAAACCTTCATGAAATTACCACAGACCTTTTTCAATCCCGGTATTAAATTCGAGTTAGTTTGTAATAAGAATCTAAACCTATTTTGAAACTTTTATAGACATAATTTAGGCTCGGAATAATGGGATAAGTAGAGCAGAAAATACGAGGGGAGTTTGCCTGATATATTGCATTTTTTATGTTCCCCAGACTTTAATTTAGCCTTTTATTTTCACCTTACCGGTAAAAGAATTATGACAGATATTAGAATGAGGTATTTCTCACCCGGAATTTGTGTGGTACCAGGTAGCACATAAAATGCGGGCGTTTTTTTATAGGTATTTAATTAATTTTCGTCAGTGCATCGAAACGTTTTAGTGCCAAGTGTTCGTATATGCTCACGAGGCAACGCCTAAACAACATCAATAGCTATCATAAAGAATTCTAATATATCTGCTAAAAAGAGCCGAAATTTTATATTATTAATATTTAAGTCAGTTAATTAAATTTTTACATTTTTTAAGTTTTATTTGGAAAATGCATGATACCCTAGACATAAATAGAGAAAAAGTTCAATTTGGAAAGTGCTTGCCAGAGAAGAGTTTTTCAACATAATTCTTTTGATCATATAATTAATTACTCTTTGACCACGAGAAGCAAAAAAACAATTAAACACTTAAAATTCATAGCAATTGCAATTTTCTTGGTAAGAGGCGGCTCCCGAGCATATGTAGTTAGAGAAGTGGCAACTGTACACTTTGGGGTCGAAGAATCGGGTCACTTCTGGTATTGACAAATTGGCTAGAGTGTGAACCCGATTGTTGAGCTCAGATTTGAAATTTTCCCTTCGATTGCTTGAGGACCAACTCAGGGGTGATTGGGGGTTACCCGGAAGAGAAAAGGGAGTGCCATAATGTGAGCGAGCCATCATTTGTACACAAGATGGTATAGAATCGCTTAATAGATTTATGCCAACTTAATAAAAAAGTAGCTTTTCATCAATGTTTAGAAAAATAAATAGATTATAGGAAATGTTTCTTGTCATTTTAATTTATTACATTGCAAAGTTAGCAATATTTAGAAAGATAACTTTATACAGGTTGTTTTAATCTTTCGTTTTAGAGGAACTAGAGCATTATTAGGAAAAATTTTTCTTCTCTTTTATTTAGCTATGGGAATCGAGTGATCACACTGATCTAAGCGAATTTAAGCCGCTTGGATGTGGATAGTCGCAGGATTGGGCCAATATTTGTGTCAAGTCCACGGCGGCTGCCACATTTAATCCTTGGTTTGGATCCCAAGGGAAGCTGCGAGTCCCACCTGAGAAATACAGGTCGAGGTAAGAATAATTCGAGGATAAATTATTTAACGCTTTTTATTTGTTTGTTTTAGGCTCTTTCTAAACATGACTGATAGAAAGGGGAGAGAAAACCAGGAAAAAATGAAGAGAATAAAACGAAAAATGCATATATAAATAAAATAAAGAGTTAAATATCGGCTAATGAAGAAGCCATTTTCGAAAACCAACGATTCCGGAAGGGGGAAAGGGATGTTATAGTAACGATGCTATTCAATTGAGTCAAAAAATGTCACTAAAAGTTTTTAATATAGAGAACAGAAAAGAAAACACGAGGAAATAACAAAACAAGTTATGTGGAAAGGTTTTTTGTTTTTGAGATTAGAACAATTTGAATTTATGAGCAAAATTCAAGTACAAACAAAAAAGGTTTATGAATATAATTTCTTTTTATTCATCACATCTGGTTGCCGCCAACAAAGAAATTTACGGCCAAAGAGAGAAAAGTCGATCTGCAGACTAATTTATAAACAAAATAGGTAAACTAGCAATTAGAACAACTAAGGCAAAATTAAAATGCCAACATAAGAAAAATAAGATGCAGGCAGATGCTCCTAGGAAAACCAGACTCCATTAGGAATCCAATCGCGTAGTACACAATTTAAAAATTTTCAGATTAAAGAGCTGATGAAACTCTTCCAGAACACTATGCATAAGAGTCTGGCCAGCAAGAGACAGCCTTCAGTGCCAGGGAAAGAAGGTGCGCTTCCTCTCATCAGAGTGCCAAGAAAGGTATCGTGCAAGAAGCTCATCCAGACTAGGATAATCGACCAAAAGTTGGCGTAGGGATCAGAGGGTCCAACACTTTTCGAAAAAGGTTCAGGTAAGTGATCCATCAGATGACGCTACATTCTAGAAGTGTGTCCGATTCAGAGAGGGCAGGAAACAACTTGATACCTTGAAGGCATTGTAAAACAGGTCCAGGGGAAAGGTTGGGGAGGGCAATATCATGAAGCATTAAAATGGATAGAGATACCTCTAATCGAATTTGACACGCAGCCAGAAGAACTGATCCGATCCCTGCCATGTAATTAGAGTTGGGTAAAGCGATCCCCCGAACCGGTTGCATAGTCTGTGCAGACAAATTCACTCCTTCATTAGCGCACTCTTTTCTAACTACTGGTACATGGGAAAAAGCCAATCATAAGACAATATTGACGTCCTCGCGACTCAAAGATTGCATGTTCTCACGGATACAAGAAACCAGTGGATGTGGTGATTTTAATGACACAAGGGCACTTAGCGCGCTCTGTGAGTTGCTAAGGAGTACCGACGTTGTCACGCAAGGAAATTCGGAAGGGAAAAATAGGGGTCAGCTTTATCGAACGGAGTAGAGGTCGTGTTCTTGCGGCCAGTCCGACCGAATTGTCGCCTGGGGGAGTCAAACCCCACAGAATGGGTAGATATGGATTAACCTGTGAAATAAAGTCATCATAGGCCTTTTTAAAGCGAGTGGTAATGGTTTCTGTTGGTACCGACCCATTCAATGCCCTCCGCTTGGCTTCTCTTTACTAAATATGATCAACGACCTCCTGGATGGCGACGACTTCTTTGTCGAATGTATAAAGGCAGCGCCGGAAGAAGTGGGCGAAAGGGAACCCCTTTCATTGTCACGAGAGAGTTTTTTTAATCTTTAAAACCATTTTCATTATCGGGTATTGAGACCTATTTAAGTATCGGTCATGGAGACATATATCATTATCGGTTATGAAGACTTATATTATTATCAGGTGCGGAGACCTCTTTCATTATGGGGTATGGAGATCTATTTCATTATCAGGTATGGAGACCTATTATTTTACCCATGTTACCCACGATAATATTCACCCCACGAGCCCGATTAAGGCGCATAGGGTACTTGTCGGGCACCAAAAAGGACTGCCTCTTGCATCAGTTAGCCAAAGGTTCAGTTGCATGGCGCCCCACTGGGACTTGGGCGTGGAAGGATAGATAGAAGAAAAGAAACAGGGTAGATAGAGGCAGTAGAAAGAGGCAAATGGAAGACCTCTAGGGAGCAAGCAGCGTAAAAAACACCATCCCAACCCGGGCTCATGAGGCAACCCCCCTAATGCTCTAAATAAAGATGAGTGGAGGAATACTGGTCAGAGACTAGCCTACAATTGAGCTGTTATAAAAAATATGTGAGAAGAAGCTTGATTAAGAAAGTTCGAGAAATAAAAGGCAAGATGTAACTATCAGACAGAGAGAAAGGCCTGGTAGTCTTAATCTAGAAAGAAAGTGTCAAGGCAATGGTACTCTTAGGGGGGGAGGTGATTCTCTATGTTAGAGACTCCAATGGGCAGCCCCTTGCGAAGAACCCAAATACAACTTAGATTTCATTGGTTCGGTTTCTAGGATCTTGCCTGGAATCGAACTTGGAGCTTTGGAAATTCAACGCTTTCACCACTATGCAACCAGAAGGGTTCTCAATATTTTTTCTCCGGTGACCCTTAATTTTAGGGCTGAAATTTATTGGGATCCCGCCACTTCAGTTTTAGGGGAATCGAATCGGGTCCGCTTTATTTTTTCTCTTCATAATAAGTTTGTTCGTGTCAGCTTTGGGACCAAAAATGGATTCGAGCCAATCTTTTGCCTTTGGGAGAAAAAACAACGAGACAAAAAAATAAAATACTATATTTTTAAAGCTAACGACGCTCCTCTCCCTAATGAGGGACAAATAAGGATGAGGGTAATTGAGTTATTGTAGTGTAGGTGTGCAGCAAATAGCTTTTAAATGATTGAATCAATATGGCGTTTGACACTTTATCTACTATATCGTCACTACTCTCTATTTCACCCACCCTTCATTCTTCATTCCAGGGTGTATTGAGAATCCGGAAACGCCCCTAAAAGACCCTCGTTCCTCGGACTTTTGTTGAGCTCTAATAAAGCGCGACGCCACGCGGATAGGTTTTGATCACGAGATCCCGGGCGCATTTCGAACCCTCGTCGAGATCCACCGGTAAAGAGCTGCCTTAATGGGATCATTCGCCCCTATAGTAGTCAGTGAGGGGTTCGTTGGCAAGGATGAAAATCCAGATTGCCGCTACAATTGTTCTCTATTAAAGACTAATCCGATTTCTTTTATTCTAGATTTCACGATTCAAAATGTTGTGTCTGAACTTTCTCACACTTCACTTTCCCTCAGGATTTTGCACTTATATCACTAAACATTCATAATTTTTTTCCGAAAATTTTACCATTATGTTTCTAAACTTTCTCCCAGTTTTCACACTTTCCGTCGCAATTTTATTCTTATGTCACTAACTTTCTCACTTATTATCACACTTTTGCCATTAAGCTTTCTCCCTAATGGTAACACTACAGTAGAATTTTTGTATATGTCCCTAATCTTGATTACTGCCTGAACATTTTCACGACACTCAATATATTCCACGAAGCAAATTTGGATTAAATTGCTAAGGAAAATCCGACGCAAATCAACATAGTGAAGAAGTTAGAGGAAGTGAAAATGTGTAAAAGCTAACTAGCTGAACTAGTCAAAGGCAGAGGCTACAGTTCTCGGTATTATTAGTAAACCACGAAAGGAAAGTGTCAAAGAAGGATACTTGTAGGAGATTGGGGCAAGGAGGGCACGCGACTTTTCTGTTGGTCAAAGTTCAACGAAGTTCCGGAGGCGGCTTGAGAAATTCTCCTCTCACCTCCAGATTCCCCAGTGGAAAAATTCATCATAGAATAGTGGAAGCACCATTTTACCCTTGAGAGAAACAAACGTGGCAAGATCAAAGAAGCGATAACTCACAAGGAGCTCAAACACATCATGAAACTATTCTCGATCAAGATTAACTACCCCAATCAAGAGCCCAAGAAAGTAAACACTAATGTGACTACCCAACCGAGATTAATTAATCAACATTCTCCTATAAGTGAAAAAAAGGGTAACAAACCTCTCAGCCCTGATAAAACTTCAGTGAAAGTGTTTATTAATAGTGACAAAGTGGAATTTTGCAAACCTAAAGATGGATTCATACTGAGTTTAAAATGAAATGAATAATCAGAGGAAAATTAGTGAACAAAGTGAGTTAATTGTAAATAATAAAGCCTTCAACCTACACTTAATACAAATTATACAGAAAAAAGTAGAAATTAAATACAAACATCAAAAAAGTAAACCATACAGTATACAGTTAGGAAATAGCTCAAGATATAGATTCACCTAACTGCATGACTGTTACACTACATAAGAATAAAAGGAAGACTATATGATCACAGAGATTTTTCGGCTTTTCCGACAACTATAAAGAATTTGCGATTACCCCTATCAGTAAAGCATCAAGTAAAGAATGGAAAGGAAAAGAGAAAGAATAGGTCGTGGTTCGGATTACACATTTATCATTAGATTCAAACATAATTGAACTATTCTATTCTATCCTTATATCCCCAGCTAAAAGAAGGAGGTCACCTGAGATCAACTTCTCATTTCTTCCAGATTTTTCTTTTTTTACCCAATTCATTTCTCATCCTCGACTCTGACCTCAGCTCCACCGTCCTTCTGCATCTAGCCTACCAAACATGATGAGAACTGGGAAAGGAGGGAGTCTAGAAACTTAGATTGGTCGAGGGAAGGAGGTAAGGGTGACATGGGGCTCATTCACCTGTATATCTTCCATATAATTAGAAAAGTCTCACATCTGGCATCATAAGAACGAAAGTTTAGAAAATCAATATTCTTAGAAAGTTTCACTGTTTTGCACGCCTTTCGCTTTTGCGTTGGTCAATCAATAATAACACAACCCTCTGACAGAAGTGATATTTATCAGCTAGGTTCGTGTGCATGCCGCTCATCTTGGAGGTATACACGTCTTAACTCAACCCTATGACCTTTAATGCAAAGTTGTTGAAACATATAAAGAAAGATTGGGGCAAGTTCTCTCAAGGATCCCCTCCTCTGATCATCTATTCGGAGTAGAAAATGCTATCTACGATGCCTCTGCAACGAGCTAAGGTGTTGTTTAAATTAGAGATACCCTATAATATCGCAAGACCATCCATTCCTTGAGGTCGAGAGAAAGTTTCTAAATTTGCGTGTCTGAAAACTTACATATCGGCGATTCCGATCCGGGATAGTTGGAAGAGCTCTTTTCGATCGAGTAGTGGAAGAAGATGGCGCCCCGAAAAAATCTTTGCTTAGTGTCACTCTCTTTACTTTCGTGCTGGCAAAAAATATTCTTGCTTAGCTCTGCGGAGACGAAATTTCGATATCTTTTGATGTGGCCCAAATGCTTACCCTAGAGTGTCAAAGTAAATTAGGTTCTTAGCCCCATCTCTCGCTAATTCTGAAACGCACGGATGTGGGTTTTCTTTACAAAACTCTTTGGTAGTGCACTTGTGCTGGAATTAAGGCTTCGACTGGACCGTGACTTGTTCCTTAAGGGGACAGGTCATGTGCGTTAGAGATACATCCTTTCAGTGTTCTTATTTTATTTATACCCACGCCTCATCTGGAATGAGCACATTCCATAGTCTTAGCCTCTCGATTAACTGCATAATAGATATTATTCATTTCATGGCGTTCAGAAATTAAGGTGCTCAGTAGGAGAATAATCAACAGCTTATTGCTCGTTCTAAGATAGACTAAGGATGCTAGTTTTACAAATCTTCAGCCTAGCAGGAATTACGTAATGTGGACTCGATCACCCACACTTGTCCTTCTTTAGTGACCATTGCATTCTAATCATTCCTTACAGAGAGTTTTATCGTTGATGGTGGAGCGATAGAGATCTATCTACTTATGGTGTACAAAAATTATTATTTGTTTGACCACACGCGCCCATCTTCTCCCTTATTCTATAACGGCTCTCATTTTTTTCACGGCCGACCTCGATGGCGTATATTCTACTGGGCGACTCCATTACTAAAATAGGTTTTTAAGTTTAGGGCAAGAAAACTAGTTAGATAAACTCGAGATAGCTCTTGGGGCACTGGTTCCTCTATGGACGCCACCCGTTTTTATATCAGATTTGACTGGTTGTCGACAGGCTTTTTTCTCAAACCTACTACAGCACTAAGAAGATTATGCTTGCATTTTGTGGAGCATACGTTACGTCATCCTGGAACGATGTTACTAACAGTGCTGTAAACAAGACGAATGGGGCAGGTTTTAAGATTTCTTCCCCTACTTTGAAGGTGACTAGGGTCTTCCGTGTTCTCCATCTATCATCATAGTGAGCTGGTTGAAAGGTGTCGTTTTCGAAGTGTAATTACACGTTGTGCTCGATTCGGAGGCCCGATTGTGATTTGTAGCCATTCACAAAGCGTACTGAGTACTCTCTAAGGTTTAGAATATATGCACTCATTGTTCCCAGTATTCGTGTTATTACGGCGGCTGAAATCCAAAAGGACATCATCAAGATTGTGATTTATTGGTTTTCTGGACATGTCAATACACCCGCAACATGTTTCTTGAACCTAACCTACAATACCACGATGGTTTTAATTCATTTTCTGTGTACTTACAATCGGTTCACTAGCCTGATGTAGGTATTGGATGGAAACTAGATTGGGTGTAGTAATCATTTTCCTCGTCAAGGCGAGGAGAGAAGCCATTCACAAGGAATCTGGGAAGAAACCTTCAGACCAGATCCTGTTGTATAGGGCTAATCGTTATGTTAAATTTCTTTTATTAAGTAGGTGTAGAGGCATGGCTTATGGAATATCGTATCAGCTAGAGACGTTATCCACGCACGATGCGAGATGATGATAACTCTTTCCTAGTGAACATTATTGGGTTAATGTGTGAATTGCCTCAAATCATTCTGACACTCGTCCACACTTCTGTATGAGTCGTTCTTCAATTAGATGAAGACAAGCCAGGAATTGCAAGTGGGGTTTTTCAAAAGAAGGCGGAATCTAGGCCTCGTCCGGTGAAATTCACAACAGTTAAGCTCGTTTTGTTGGCGCGTATAGGCATACGGCTTCTCTCTAAAGGTAGTCTTAGAATCAATCATCGGATACAAAAACCAGACATTCTAATAGTAACCAGGCACGCAGTGATGAGGGCACCGGAAAAAAGCCAACGCCCTTATCCTCCTACCTAAACAACTCGACCGAGATATAGATTTCCGTTATTCACTCGATTGCTGCCAACCTTGCTCGATTCACCAATGCGACCTCTTACGATACGGCACCCTGGGTAAAGCTATTTTAAATGTGGAAGTGTCCACAACCATGGGATCGCCTCCCTCTCCCATCATCTACAGCTTGTGTTTCGAGAGAGAACATAAAAAATTGAATAGAGGACTATAAAGAAGTTCTATGAGAGAGATAAGTGAATTTATTCGTATATATGACACCAAACTTAGCCAAGATCCGTATGGGTCAAGCCTTTAAAAATTATCGGGGCGTACCCCTAGAGGGGCAAGGAAGGTCACAAGTTCAAGTGTGCGAGAAAGAGAAAGGGCCTCGCAACCGTATTATTTCAGAATTATCGAAGTCGGTTGAAAATCCTCGTATCCAGTTGCAGCTGAACTGCCACAACCTCAGCGGCAGTATCGAGAGACCGAGACAGAATGGATACATCACATGGTATATGAATGGTAACCCATGCTCCTCGGCCCCTTCAGTAAGGGGGTGCAAGGGGGCCGCACCAAATACCTAAAGGTCTTCATCTTCTCCTCGTTAGCCGGCTGTTTTTTAGGGGGAGCTGATAATGGCCTTTTTACCATTTCTGCCGCTATTCTCTATTCTTCCTAGTCACTGCTATGGTTCCCCTCAGGTGTGCTTTACCACTGTTCAATTTTATTTCGAATTAAGAGATTTTTGCGCGATTTTGTTAGGGCGCATTCAATGTTGTGTAATTAGAAACCAACTAAATTATTCGGATGTTAATTTGAATAATACAATACAATTCTGACGAACGCAGGAAATGTGGGGTTAAAAAAGATACTTTTAATAGCTTTGATGGTGAAGTAAAGCCGTTATGAATTTGTATGATATATTAAGTTTGCCACTAATTAATGTCTCTTACTAAAGAAAAAATAAAATGTCTTAATATAAAAAAAACAACATTTATTCGACAAATTAGTTTCAATCATGTTTGGTATTGGTCCCATCCCATTGTTTAAGTAGTTAAGGGATAATAGATTTCTTGAAGAATCTTGTACGGTTTAGCTGAAATATATTTGATATCCTTTATTTTCCACCTTCTACAAATCAGAGGGAATTTTGCTATTTATAACATTATTTTCGTAGGTTAGCTGAGATTATATATATATATATATATATATATATATATATATTTATTTATTTGTTTTATTAATTTTTTATAAACCAAATAAACTTTGACTTGAGGCATAGGTTCGTGCCTCGATTATCGCTTGAGGATCGTTCTCTAAGAGTGTTAATCTTTATTTTTATTCTAGGGAATGAATAAAAGGGGTTTCTTTATTGACTTTATCAAGTATTTCCACTTTAACTCGTTCGAGGATAATTAAAACAGTGTTTGTACTAAAAAAATAGACTTTAATGGAGATAAACCCTCTCACTAAATAACATAAAAAATACAGATCTAATACACTGAAAAAAAAAGAAAATGGGATTACTGGGTGAGCTCTCAAGGCTTGATACGAGATAGAATTTTACGGGAGGAACAATTTTTAGGGTACTATCTTTGTCCTTCGCCAGACATTAAATAAACTAATTATTATGCACGAGGACATAAACAACAGGATTATTCTTTACTTACATAAGATAATGGAGATTAAATACCCGAGACCAGTTAGACTATCTTCGGAGATTTTGTTCCGGAGAGGCGTAGCTCAAGTAGTTGGTTGTTTGCTCAATAGATGGCGTTCGTCGACGTGCATGTCATCTGACGGGTGACGTCACGATGGATCTGGGTTGAGTGGATGCTCAAGCGGAAGCTTAGTTCTTCTACTTTTAGGTGGTAGGGGCGACCTTGACCTCTTTTTTTTCCGGACGAGATGAAATCGTTGTCTTCTTTTTTTCTATCTAGTTGGGGTTTGTCCAACTCAGATAGGGTAAGATTTGGAGTCCTCAAACTGGGTAGATTGATAATCAATAATCTTGGGGCTTGAACGGCGCCGAGCTTCCTTGGTACAATCTGGTTTTGTACAAGGACTGCAAGTTCTCCTTAACTTGCATAAAACTTTCTGCCGGTGATTTTTCTGTTTTCCTTTTCGAACTCAAAAAATCTCTCAACCGGTGACTTTCTTGTCTCTTCCGGTAGAACGAACAAAAAGCCTCTTTTCTTCGGGTCAACCTCTTATATACCCAAAATACTCCCGCGGGGTAATGGGGAGGTGGAGGGGGGACTCACAAGTTGAAACCTCAGGTTGGTGTCCCGGGCTTGGCGTCTTGTAGCTCTGAGAGAGGGTAATACGAGCTTGGCAGTTTGCACTTTTGCAAGGATTGTTTATAAGTACACCATCGAAGGGCCTGCCTTTTTGAGCTGAGGTCAGGAATCTGTTTCCAAAAATTTACCATTTTGCCCGTACTCCTATGTTACCAGAGACCATCGGAGGGGCAAAGCTAACCCCATATGTCTTTTGTTATTATTTCTTTGGCCTCGATATATATATATATATATATATATATATGATGAAAATTAATGCAATATCGCAAGAAAAGATAAGGAATTAAACCACATTCTCCGAAGACAATTTAATTCAGAACAGTTTCGGTGTATCTCCGATATATATATATATATATATATATATATATATATATATATATATATATATATATATATATATACTAAACTCTTTTACCTCTACAATTATAATGACCTACTAAATCCTTAAACTGATTGTGCCAGCTCCGATGACTTTGATCTAGGGTAAGAAATAATTGCCAAGTGGATGAGGAGGACACCCATTTGGGTGACCAGTGGAGGACCTTTTTCTTTGGCGTAATTTAAAAGTTGCAATTGTTGAACATTGACACATGTCGGTAGTACTTATTTGTTCATTATTAAGGAGCTCATATTGACTAACCACCTTTCGCATACTACCAAATACAAAGCATAAAGAGCCTTCTGCCTTTGGTAGCCACTTCTAGACATGCGAATGTTTTTTTTTTATTAGCCTACAAACCATTGGTTTCGCAGTTAATATTAGAGTGAAGTGCTCTCTTTTTATCCCCTCTGAGAATTCTCTCCAGAAATGGCTCATGGTCATTTTGAGCCATAGAGATGAAACAAAATTCATACGTTGTACAAGTTGTCCTTCAGACAGTTAATATGCTACGCTAACACCATATTTGTACCTCCACAAGACATGTAGGCATTACCACAGGTTATTAAATGTCAGAATGTTACCAGTTAGCTTGAACCTGTTTGCAGCAAATTAGTAATTATTGAAACAAATTTAAGAAGCATTTATTCTCATTTTTCTAAATGCGATATTAATTTCTTGACAACTCAATATTCAGTTCTCCCCCGTCTAAGCTCTCCTCAATATAAAGTTTGAAGAATGATTTAATTGGAATATCCTCGAAATTTGAGCCCTCATCATTCATCCTCTTCATCATCATAACCTCCCAAATATCTTGGCTCGACCCAAATATTTTCTGTTGCCAATCTCAAAATCAGGTCGGTTTAAATAACAATTTTTCCCCAGAAGGAAATTTCATTTGCCTTTAACAATTCCATTTTCCTGCATCAATGACTCTCCACGCGAACGATAGTCCTAATTAAACAAAAACGCGGGAAGGAGGATAACAACTGATCCTTTGCATCTTTATTCAATCAATTTCATCAGATAAAACAAACACGAATGTGCTTCAAAAATATACATTTTGCATCCAATTAATTTCGGCTTAATTTCATTGTAAAATACCATCCATTGTCTATTTTTAATAAGTCCTTTCACAGTTTTCTAAAGAGTTCTTAATTTAATCCTTTAATTTCGCTGCTTTAATTATACTTCATTGGTTAGGAAGAGGAAGAATGGCTAAAGACCCTTTATAATGCAAGGCTACAATTTACCTTTTCTCTCTCTCTCGTCTTTCTCAATCTTTGCACCAACCATATTATCTATTTATTTAATTTATCTTTTCCACTATTTTCGCAAACTTAGGAGAGATAAATTAAATACAACCTTTTTCTTAATTCTCTATCTCATTCTTTAACTCCGGCGATATTATAATATTTCAATTTTTCTCTTACACATGTCTTTCCCAATTTTAATACCTGTTATTATTTCTATCGATTCTTTATTACTGCTCTTTTTAGTCGCGGGTGACTGTACCTCTCACTATGTCGGTCGGTCAGTACGCGTTTTGCTTTTTTGTTTTGCTTTTGTAATAACATTTTAACTATACGTAAATTCTAACCAGATTTGAAACCTTTATGTTGTTTAACATTCTGTTTCGAATGCTATAAGACCTATCAAGGTTATCCCGGGAATTATTTTATTTAGGCAATAACATCATGACTTTGCGGCCGATACTCTGCTAGACTAGACTAGACTAGGCTATAATATGCTATACTCTGCTAGGCAAGCCTAGAAAAGGCTATGCTATACTAGGCTATTATAGGCTAGGCTAAAATATAATGTACAAGGGTAAAATGTACCAAGGTATGATAGGATAGCATATAGTACATACGAGGGGCGGTCAATAAGTTTTGCAATTCGGATATAAGGAAACGAGATATGAGGAAAAGTGTCTTATTATTTTTCAATATAACTACCCTCGACTTCAATGCACTTGCGCCACTTGTCCCTGAGGCTTCGAATTCCCGACAACCAGAAATCCAGAAATCTCCCGACTGCTGTTCATTTCACTCCTGGACGGCGAGCTGGTCATCTTCATCGTCCCCAAACAGGCGTCCACGTAGTGCGGCCTTGAGCTGGCGGAATAAAAAGTAGTCGCTAGGGGTCAGATCTGGAGTGTAGGGGGGATGGTTGAGCTCCTCGAATCTGCACTTGCGCAGGGCAGCTTGTGCAACTCTGGCCTTGTGCACTTTGACAACGTTGAAGTCGATCATGGGGCGTGAGGTTTCGTGAGGTTTCTAGTGACCGAACGCGCAAGGACCTTGGTAATGGCCAAATTATTCTGGATGATGTTGATAACACTTCCATGTGATATTCTAAGTTCTCGCTCGATTTCTTCGACCTTCACCCGTCGATTTTCAAGGATCATTCTCTCCACACGGGCCACATTGTTCTCGTTGGTCACGTCTGACGGGCGTCCTTGGACGGGGGTCATCTTCAAGGGACTCACGACCATGGCGGAACTCCCTATTTCAGCAAGCAATGATTGCATAGGAAGGGGCAGTGTCGTTGTACACTGCAACCATAAGTTCATGGATCTCTTTTGCATTCTTGCCTTCCTTGGTTAAAAATTTGATCAGTGCGCGGGGCTTAACCTTCTTCATTGTTGAAAGTTTTGTGACTGATGATCTGCGATCAGCTACTGCTTCTTAAATAGAGGAGGCAGAAGCGTGCGGCTGCAGGTCCTGCCTTGTCATAACCTGTCCTAACACCCCCAGAAACAGCCATCCCCGTTCCTCTGTTTTGCTCTACCGATTCACCAAACTTATTGACCGCCCCTCGTATGTTAGGATAGACAATAATAAGCTATGCTTGACTAGGGCATAATAGTATAGTATAGGCTATACATGTCTAGGATAGTTAATGCTATACTATGGTATACTATGGTAAGTTTTACTATCCTATATATGCGAGGCTGTACTAGACTATGTTAGGCTAGGCTTTACTATGCTTTCTATGCTAAGATAGGCCTTACTATAGATTCTCTGCAAGGCAAGGCTAGATTAGTCCAGGCTAAGCCATACTCTGCCAGGTTAAGCTATATCATGTAAGGCTAGGCTATACTATGATAGCTACGCTAGAGTAAGGTATAGTAAGTTCTACTATTATAGGGAATCATAGGCTAGACTTGGTTATACTAAGCTAGGCTAGGTTAGACTAGGCTATCCGATGCTAGGCTAGGTCACACTATTTTAGGCTATGCTATGCTATAATCTACTTTATTATACTATCTATACTATACTATGCTGGCAGTATTTACTATGTTAGGAAATCTAGGCTAGTCTATACTATGCTAGGCTTTATTATGCTAGTTGAGGTAATACTATGGTAGACCATCGTACGGTAAGCTAGGTTTTGACAGGCTACTATTCGAGACTATACTAGGCTATGCTATAAAATATTATACTATTCTAGACAATACTAGGCTATGCTATGCTAGGCAAATACTATGCTAGGATATACTATACTACATATACTATATTAATTATACTTTACTATACTATGATTTCTAAGCTATACTATACTATGTTATGCTATAATATACTATGCCATGTTATACTATGCTATAATATGATATGCACCGCTATGCAACAATACGCTATGTTATACTATGCAATAATGTGCTTGGCTATACTATTCTAGACTATGCAGTTGGTGTGTGACCATTTTGTCACCTTTCCAATTCCATAAATGAGATGTGACAAAACTTAAGTATTCCCGTCATTTTAATTAAAAAAAATATATATCTTCGTCATCGTCATCATCATCATCATCATCATCATCATCACTAACTATAATTTAAGAAGGTTTTTTTTGAGTATTTGAATAATACTTTCATCTTAGTTTGGTTATGACTATTTTTTCTGTTTTTTTATCAAAGTTATTTCTAATAATTCTTTTATAATATCAAAATATATAAGAAATAAATATAAGTATCGAAATTTTGTGAATGTTTTAAAACCCAAAGAATTACAAATGGTGAAGTTCATAAAATTTATTTTTATATATCTTCTTTTTCTTTTATCTATAACTCTATATTTAGGAACGTGATATTTTGAAAGGATGGAAATTTAGTTTAGGGTTCCTTTTTTAAAATTATTATAATTCGCGAAGTTTAGAAAATTTATAAAAATTTAACCATGGCTGCTTTTTTTAGATTTTAAATTTTAATCTGATTAGCGAAGCCATTGCCTGGTTTTTATATAATTTAGTTTTACTTTTTAATAAGCTTTTAGAAAGTTGTGACTTTTAGTCGCGGGCGACTCCACGTTCTGCTTTTTTTTAATAACATTGTAACAATTCAGCCAATTCTAACGGAATTTGAAATCATTTTGTGGTTTTACATTTTCTTTTGAATGATCCAATTTGCAAAGTACTATAACGGTTATCCCGGGGATTATGTTGTTTTAACAATAACATCATAATTCTTCGGCAGATTCTAAGGAAATTTGAAATACCTATGTTTTTTTACATTCTCTTTCGAATTATATAATTGCCAAAGTCCTTCCAATGTTAGCCAGGGAATTATTTTCTTTTTGCTATAACATCATAACTATTCCAACCATTCTAAACGAAATTTGAAATCCTTATGTTGTTTTACATTATATTTTGAATGACGTGATTGCTAAAGTCCTCCTAAGGTTAGCCAGGGAATTATTTAGTTTTGGCAATAAGATCATAACTATTAGGCCGATTCTAAAGAAATTTGATCCCATTATGTTGTTTTACATTCTCTTTCAAATAATATAATTTCCAAAGTCATCCAAAGTTAGCCAGGTAATAATATTTTTTGGGCAATAACATCATTACTATTCGGCCGATTCTAACGAAATTTAAAACCCTAAAGGTGTTTACATTCTCTTCCAAATGATAAAATTGCCAAGGTCCTCCCAAGGTTACTCCGTAAAGACATAAATCAGAATAAATGAGGGCACGCGACTTTTCGCTTAGCAGACCTTGTTTACTATTAGATTCAATCGAGCCATTACTAAAGTTCATCTCTATTCAATCCTAGATCGCACCCCGGGGCGACAAGCGTAGGCTGCCCCGTCCCCTACGCCGGAGCCATCGTCTTCTTCTCTTTAGCCTACTTCTCCTCCTTCGTGGTGTTGTTTATTAATGAGTTTTTTGGTTGGTGTATTTAATGTATTTGTTTTGTATTATTTGAATGTAGCCTAGAAATTGGCTTAAATTAATTATTACGATGGGTTATGCCCTTTCTGTGTGTCACCAATTTTATACTCATTTGCTTTATTACTAGAATTGATCATTTTGACTTTCATTTTCTCAGATTCACATTTATTCCTGTTATTTATTATTTATTAATAGGATATGCTTCTGTTTCCTCCAGGACAAGATTTTGTGTTGCGTCCATTGAAGCTTAGAAACATTGTACAACAGTGGTTCTTAACCTTTTTTTGTGTTCGTACCCCTTGATATCTCATACAATTTTTTCGTACCCCCTGTCAAAATTAAATACTATTAAAAAAGTTAAATGGTTTAGTGATGCAACGATCTAGTTCAGATTTTAACTTTATTCACTTACTGAACAACATAATGTATATATTGTTTCTAATCTAAAGTGTTGTTTATTAGGATAGAGTGAAGGAAGTTTTAATTATATAGCAGACTCTAACGACAACAGAAGAATAATTACACAGTACACAAAGTACACATTAATGATTGTCACATTTATAGTGGCTCTTTTGCTGCTGTCTTTCTTCAATGATGATACTGAAGCGAGGTACTTTTTTCGAAAGTGAAACACGCATGTCATCACTTGCATCCAAACGGTTTCTGGTCTTAGTCTTGATGTGTTAGACTGATGAAAAACCTGCCTCGCATAAGTTTGTGGTTTTAAATGGCAAGGGGACCTCCAGACCTCTCTCTGCTAACTGTGGGAATTTTTCGAACTGTGCACACCAACACATGTCCAGCTGCATTGATTCAAACTCCATTCGGATTCTTTCATTATAAAACAATTATCCATGGATTGAAGTTTAGAAAGAAATGGATCTCGTATCCATCTCTGTTCCTCCATGGCGAAAATATCCGCGGAAGGACTTACTCAGCTGTTGGAAATGATGTTTCACTTCAGTCAAGATAGGCAGCTATTCATCTGCACCAGCAGCGTCATCAAGTGAAGGGAAGTTAGCAAAGTTTCCTTTATCAATGAGCTTTATCCAAATTGGGAGTTTCTGGGTGAAGGCAGATAACTTCTCTCTGGCAGTAATCATGTTGATCCCTGTCCCTTGGATGGAGATATTCAGCTCGTTAAGGTGCTTGAATACATCTGCTAGGTATGCCAGTGCCAAAATGAACTCCCTGTTTTCGAAATGGTTAGAAATGCGTGATTTCTTCATGTAGTTCGAAGATATGTGTAAGCACCCTGCAACGGGAAAGCCACCTCACATCTATGTGGTAAAGAAGAACACTGTTCTCAGCTGCAATTTATTCACATAAACAGACAAAGAGGCTGTGATTCAGGGCTCGTCCTCTGATCAAATCTACTGCACGTACAACAATTGACAAAACATTTTTCCTTTTTCTGGCAGCGTCTTTGTGGCAAGTGGATGACAATGCAACACACAGTGAGTGGCGATTATATGTGGCACATCTGCCTTCACCAGGGTGCAAAGACTGATTTGTTTCCTAACATAGCAGGGGCTCTATCAGTGCAAATTGACCCACACATTTTGAGAGTCATCTCATGTTTCAAGAAGAAATCTTTCACAAGATTAAAAAGGTCGATTGATTTTGTAGTAGTTTTCAGTGGTTCACAAAACAAAAATTATTCGAACACTTCTTTCTCCTTCACATACCGAAAAAATACCAGCAACTGACTGCAAAAACTAACGTCGATTGACTCACTCACCTGAATATTCACTTTGACAAGACTAGTTTTCATGTCGGTGATCACCTGCTGTAAAATATCTCGACTCGTGTAACTAATCCTCGAATTAATGATGTCGTTTGACAGAGATACCTGTTTCAGTTTCTTTTCAGCATCAGACCATAACACTGTTTTTACCATTTTTAGCGCAATAGGTTTGATGAGCTCTTCTGCAATAGTGTGAGTTTTTGTTTTTTTCGCACATAAAAAATGCAACATCATAAAATGATTGCAACAATGGTTTCTCAACTGGCACAAAACCTAGCTTTGGCAGGATACCACTACAATAAAATCGTTCCATCTTGATCTTCAACCTATTTGAGTCATGTCCAGCGTCTGTGCCCCCATGGTGATTGTTGAAATGCTCCTTGAGTCTTGAAGGTTTGAGATTTGCATTTGAAAATACAGTGCAGCAGAGTATGCACTGAGTTCGTTCAGTTCCATCTGCACCCGTCGCACAGGTGAGTGAAACCATAACAAACGTAGTCATCATTCCACTTGCGTTTCTTAGACATCGTCCGTCAGAATGATGATCACACTGATACATGGAAAGATGAAAGTACGTGTAGTGAATATATTAACATATAAAGAAATGTGTAAAAAATAGTGATAAAAAGTTCTTGAATAATAATAATATTATAGTAGTGATAATAATGATAATAATAATAATATAGTGATCTTAATATAATAATAATAATAGTATTAAAAGAGATAAAACTAAAATAGTTATCATAGCATAAAATGTATAAAAGGAAATATAGTGCCATTTTATATATAATTGCGAAAAATATATTTATATACATATATTATACATAAAAATGTCATTTTTATTATATTTTTAATATAGTAATGAATATATATATATATATTATTAATTTAATAATGCGTGTTCATAATAATAATCATAATATTTTTTATGTAACGGTATATTCGCTCATTCCGCGGCGCTATCTCAAAAGCTGATGCGATCTTGGAGTTGCCAAAATTGGGCTACAATGAAAAATGTCGTCAAATCAATAAACTTATCAAACTTATTTAATGCAGTAATATTAGCTGAATTAATATTATATCCATATCTATTGGTATATTTAAACTGCCTATATAATTTAAAATAATAATTCAACGGCCTTTCATTCTTCGGTGGTCGAAATTACACAAGTTATATCAAGTAAACACAGAGCGCACGATAATTAATGTTACGACACTCTCTTCACTAAACAACCACAAAGGTATCGTTCGAAGCACTAAATTGGAAAAGTGAAAGAAAAAAACAGCAAATAAGCCAAATAACTTTGAGTATGGTCACTAATGAGCAAGACAGAGCACTGCAGTACGTAGTACAGAAATACAGTATGTATAATAATGTAGCAAATGAATTATAAAAAAAAGATGCAGAAAATATTCACTCACCCACACAATGCGTACAACACTCAAATATAATTCAACACCGTGGAGAACCACTGATTCAAGTGCAGAAACTACCGCACCGACAATCGCACTGCACTGGCCACGCTTCCCCCATCTCTGCTATGGTCGTCAGACACCAGTAATCTCACCAACCCCCGACCAATCAACGACGCCTATCTAGAGTTGCACCGATTTTTTAAAAATTTTTATTTTTCCCCCAAACTGTATTTTTCTGAAAAAAACATGGCTTAAAAAAAAAACATGAAAAAAGGCGTTTTTCCCCCCCCTTCCAATTTTTTTTCAAAGTATTATCAAAATAACATATTTTTATGTACTATTTTGAAGGAAATGAAAAACATTAAGCATTTACTAGATAAACAATACCATATTTTAATATTTATAAGTAATTTTAGCTCTATCAGAGTTGTAAAAAGCATTTTAGACGATATCCATATAAAGATTAGGATGAATAAACTGCCAACTCATCAATTCCTTAGGAAAAATTTCCACAATGACCAAATTTAATGAAAGCTTGTATAGAGGAATATTCAAATGCCAGTAGCCTCCTTTTGTCTTTACACTACTTAATAGTTAGTATTGACTCATTAAAAAAAATTGTTGATCTATGATTCAAAAATAATTTGGCTCCCTCTAATTTCAAAGTTAAGAATTTCGAATATGTAATATAATGTAATACAACTAGAAACTACTTATCCAAAATTTGGATCTATTGTTTAATTAGTTGGAGCTCTTTAGGATGATAAATAAACTCATTAATTAAATTTAAGGTATATATATTATTTAAACAATTAGTAAACTGTTATATAAATGAATTAATTGCAGTTTACTAATAAGTAAGAAATCCTCCAATAAGCATGTGATAAACTAAAAATATTTTGTAGTTAATATAATAAAGGTAATATAACACTTGTCCGTTGACTCTTAATAATATGCAATATAATTTAATTTCTAAACTAATTATTTTAAAGGATCTTTTAGAACACATTGTGAAAGATAACTATCCATTTAAACATTAAAACAAATATCAACATATCATAATCATATAACATAAAAATACGGTGTTATACCTTTCCTTTCACAACAGTCTACACTCATTGTTTGAACCTATCTATTTTGAAAGATATTTGCAAGCATATATAATAATTTTGAAAAAGATATATGTTTATATATTTGAAAAAACTATGTATATTGTAGAAGTCTAAATACAGCGTACATAAGTGTATGCAAAAATACTCCGACACAAGCTACGTGTCCCTCCCGTATTTCCAAATGCACCAGCCTCGAATTCTCTATCGCCCCTTTTCGCACCATCGTAAACTGCGATGTGGCTCAAAGGTGTGAAAGACTTATACTGTCTGCCCACAGATGAAAAAAGTATTTCGCGCGGCGATACGGATTTCATGAGAATTCGGTGCTCTCTCTCGATTTTGCCCGTGAGGGAAATAAAAGGAAAACTTCTCCCTGGAGTCAGGCAGAAGACCTTGGACCTACGTTGTGAGTTGGAGCTCGATCCACATAACAAACAGTTCGACCGTTGCAAAAAAGGAACTTCTCGGGGAATTGGCTGTAGCCGTTAATTGAATTATCCCCTCCCCTTACTTCACCAGTTTGTTTGTGAACTAGACTTCCCATCCCGTGCCCATAGCCTTGAGTATTCGAAGTGCTTAATTCAGTGTTTAACTCAATAATAATATTCCATTCGTTCTGTCGGGTGCCATTAAGACGCAAGAATCCTAGTGAGTAATTTTCAAGTAATCCCCACGACATTTTTGTAGACTTCCTTATTTAGTGCAAGATTAATTTTTTTTATATTTATATACGCTGTTGCTTATTTCATATTCATGTACATTAAAAATTATTTTTGTATCTGTCTGTTTAACTATTTTGGACGATCCTTTGGCAATTATTAAGCAATCCACTCGGCTTAAATCTGAATATTACTACGATCCATCCAAGATTGGCTTTTAGTAAGTGGGGACACACTCAGGGGATCATCATCTTAGTTTTGATCAAAAGGTACGCACCGGGGTTATTCTTATTCCCCTGAAGTGGCTACGGTAGGTGTATTGGATACACTTCACCTCCGCTTCACCTCGGTGCGGTAATAAAATATATGTCCAGGAAGTGTGACTGAGATTACCCACTCACTAAACCTCGACATATATACTTATTACTTATATTATAGAATAAAAAAAATAGAGCCATCTCCTCCTGTTTAAGAAATAACCCAACATGTACCTTCTCAGGAGTCCTCTAATTTTCTCCTAGTGGAAAGGAGGCACCCTCCTCCTGGCGCCCACAGTTCATCGCAAGATAAGTCAGGCTAGGTTAGGCTGGTTGGTTTCTGCTTTAAAGCTCCCTATCTTAAAGATAAGTTTCGTGTGTCATCAGTGTGTAGGTGACGCCAGTAGATAATATCGTTGAAGTGTTTGAGTCTATAAGAGAGTCAATGCATCGTCAACTGGAAGAATTATCGAACCATTTAGAAGATACTTTAATTGGTTGATCGTTCTTGGATAGTAGAAGACACCCTGTTCGTTTTAAACCAGCAGTTGAGAGTATCTTTAGTCGTGTTCAAGGAGATTTGTTGAAAACAAACAATTTAATAAAATGGTAACGCCGAGCCAATCAGATGTGACAAGTTCATAATCATTAAACGATTTATAAATTTATAGGATTTCTTGGATTAGAGGAAGATCATATGGAAAAGAAGATTTTAAGAATCAGAACTGGACAGAATTTTGCTATCGTGAAAAGAGATGCTGATTATTGAAGGCTGGTGATATTGAATACCTTTAAGTTATATGTCATCAAATTGATTTACAAAAGTAGGATTTATTTTAATCTGCGAAAAAATGTCTAGCAATTTACCTAAATCATCACTAACTCTATAATTTAAGAAGGGGATTTTTTTGAGTATTTGAATAATAAATTCATCTTAGTTTGGTTATGACTTATGTTTTGTTATCAAAGTTATTTGTAATAATTCCTTTATAATATCAAAACACAAAATGGTGAAGTTCAGAAATAAACAAAGTATCGAAATTTTGTGAATTTTTTACTGCCTTCACTATCCCCACTTTACATTCCCCTTCTAAATCTGCAACACCTGCCTATATACTCACTGCCTGCAATAAACGCGCTCCCTGCAGTCTCGCCGCGGTAACTTATAGCCGAACGTTGCTGCGCAGGCGGGGCCTGGTAAGTTCCAAACACGGTCCCTTTAATACCCAAAGAATTACAAATCGTGAAGTTCATAAAATTTATTTTTATATATCTTCTATAATTCTATATTTATCTATATTAAAAATATTATAATTGGCAAAGTTCAGAAAATTTATAAAAAATTAACAATGGCTGCTTTTTTTAGATTTTAAATTTTTATCTTAGCAGCGAAGCGCAAGCTCCCCTGTAGGGGGAAGTGGCGAAGCCATTGCCTGGTATGTCTATATACACGGTATGAATTGTCTTACGCTGATCTGTCATTGTGGTAACTTGACCAGTGCTGAATTTTTCTGCGCTGAATTGTTTTGCGCTGAACTGTCGGTGATGGGGCCTCCTCTCCTATGTTTACAGTTCAACAGAATTGTATTTGGTTGACACTACATATAATTGGTCAGGGAAAGAACCCCGTTTTCTTTGTTTAGAGCCTGCCAAGAAAACCTGCAATAGGCGCTTCAAAATTGAGAGATCCGGATGAAACTGGCCTCTTGGAGTAACCCCTCCCCCACACCACCGAAAGTGGCAAGTGGTGCTACTTTCAACCAGCCCACGACCTCTTTCTTAGACCTACTCAGGTTTTAAGTAGAGAACCGAAGGTCAAATGTTCCTCGGAAAGAACCATTCTTGTCAATGCGGCGACTCTGTCCAGGAGGCCATGGTAACTGTTCTTCGGACACAGGTTGGCTCGCCTGTAAGATACCTCGCACTTTATTATGAACCTCGTTAAACTATTAGTAATTATATGAGAGGGAACTCGTTGAATACCTTTTATGCTTACTTGCTGCTTTATGTTTTCTATGGTTGCCGATGACGACGTCACTTCATACATGGGTGATGTTTGGTTGATGATTATCGTCTTTGGTGAGATCGTTGATGGCTGCGGAGTCCGTCAAGGTTGGCACAGCCTCTTCCACAGACATCGCAGATATGGGGTGCTTGTATTTGTTGGTGTCGTCTTGCAGGGCGAGCTATGGCAGTATTGTAGATAGGGTATTGCAAAAATGTGTGGATGAATGAGCAATGGATGAAGTGGAAAGTAGGTGTGCATTCTTCAGTCCACCATCTTCACTTTCCCCTGCTGAGTCAAGTAGCAAGGAAATGATCCAGGACGACTGGAACAGGTTTAAGTTGCAGTGCTCTGCCAAAAGAAAGTCCCTTCTTGGACTATTGCCTAATGCACGAGCACCATGAAGATTTTATCTCCAAGTTTAATCCTGAATCCTAGACCGGTCAAGAGCTCCCGCAACAGAGTGGGGTTGGCCGGGTTATACCGCTCGGCAGTCGGTCGTCTGACGTACCTTCCATTAAAGGCAGGGATACCACGAGCAGGTAGTACGCTAACAGTTGAGAGGTAGAGGCTAAGTAACCTAATCTTCGATGACTTAAGATTAAGACTTAAGGCTAGGATTAAGGTTACATATTGCGCATGTACTCCCAATCCCCTAAATACCTTTTATAAAACCTCACATAAGAGATAGATGATCAGTGAGCATTCAAGTTTGGGTCGTGTGATGAGGAAAGAAAGATACGTCAAGACCCATAATTACACTCTTCTTCACATTCGATCTTGACAGGTTTCACGTTTCGGTGCGAGCTGTTCGGTTTTGCAAAGGCGTCAAGGCTTTCGCATCATAGCCAAGGTGACTTTACTATTAAAAGTGTTTCGATCATACTAATCTAATCTGCAGAAATTCTGGCTCAGGTTAAGCCAAAATCTATGGAAATTGATCAATGCATTATATGATAACTCCGGATTGTGTTAAGCCACGTATGTAAATGCAGGTAGCCACAACCTGCTTTCTCGAAGCAATGTGACTCGTATCGTCTCAAGAAAGAGGGCTAACTAAGCAAGTAATGTTGAAGACCGATTACGTTTCAGAGATATCAGATATTTGGTCTCATGCGCTCTGTGAACCTTGGTACTTCTTATGCGCCTTCTTGTTTCGAGCAACTAACCATGCCACTTCAAAACTAGCTATTGCTACCGAACGTTGGTCAAACGTTATACGCTTGTTATTTTCCAATCTCTGTCTTTTGACTGTTTTTTCCCAGATTCTCAAAGTATTCCTGTGGTTTGCAAGACATATGTGAATGAACCTTATCCAAGTATTTCTTCAGTTGATTCTTTTTGAAAGACTCGAAAGTCAGAACTTTCACGAAGACGACACATTGAGATTTTATTTGTCCTTTGTCCTCTATTTCTATGAAGTCATAATTAAGGACCTCTGTCTGATATGTCCGTTTCCTTGCTGATGCCATCTGAAAATGAAAGACAAATCTATCACTTTTCAAAGGCCTTTTGACTTCTATTTTTGAAAAATAAAAAAAATTAGTGACGAATTTAAGAGTTTAAATTAAAACTTTCAAATAACATAACATAAAATCAAACCACAACTCACAACCATAAAAATTCAAACAATAAGACTTAAAAAGAGTAAGCATTACCCCTGTAGGAGCTGAATGAAATCTTTTTAAATAGAGTTTAACTCGTTAAAAAACTTACTTTTAATATAAAATAATCCATTAAAATAAAAATAAATAAATAAATGAAAAATATAATAGTTCCCCTTAAAAAGGTGAGAAATGGCAACTAGACAGCTGATGGGACAATTAGGCCCCTTACAAATAAACTAAAATATCCTAAAGTCTAAACTAATCTTATATTTATATATTTAACTTTTGTTAAATTTTAATCACAAAAGTCTATACAGAAACGTAAATATTATAGATTATATCATAACTCACCTTATGTAAATAATTATTATATCACTTGATCAGCTCTACTAATTCATCAACTACTCTGAAAGAGGCATGTTCAAAACATGGCAAAATGCCACTTAATTAGGAGAAATGTTGCCAAATTTACAGAAAAATAGAAGAAAGGCTCCTCGATGCATTCTTTTTCTCTGATTTTCATATCCGTTTCCCTCACTTAATACATCTACATCTATAGCACATCCATTATACCCCCAATTTTTCTCAATTACCCCTGTTCCCCGACCATTGCTCTAGAGTCTGGCGTAATTTGGAAGAGCAATGGAGACTCCTCACTTCTGCTCTCGCTTATATATTTTTTCGTCACGAAGGTATGTTAGGTAAGTATTTCTTGCCCACCCTCCCAGGCTATGCAGAGGTAGAGGCTAAGTAACCTAATCTTCGATGACTTAAGATTAAGACTTAAGGCTAGGACTTAAGGTTACATATTGCGCATGCACTCCCAACCCCCTAAATACCTTTTATAAAACCTCACATAAGAGATAGATGATCAGTGAGCGTTCAAGTTTCGAATAAAATAATTTCCAAGGTCCTCCCAAGATTCTCTCAAGATTAGACCCGTAATTATATTGTTTTGGCAATAACATAACTATTCGGTGGATTCTAGCTAAATTTGTAACCTTTATGTTGTTTTACATTCTCTTTCAAATGGTATAACTGCCAAAGGCGTCCAAAGGTTAGCTGAGAAATTATTTGGCAATAGGATGATAACTATTTGAGCTATTTAAATGAAATTTGAAACCCTTATGTTGTTTTCCATTCTCTTTGGAATAAAAAAAATGCCACGGTCCTTCCAAGGATAGCCCGGCAATTATATTTTTTGGCAATAACATCCTAACTATTTGGCTGATTCTAACGAAATCTGTAACCTTTATGTTGTTTTACATTCTCTTCCAAATAATATAATTGCCAAAGTCCTACCAAAGTTAGCCGGGGAATTATTTGGCTATAACATCATAACTATTTGGCCGATTCTAACAAAACTTGAAACCCTTATGTTATTTTACACTCTCTTCCGAATGATATAAATGCAAAGGTCTTCCTAAGGTTCGTCCGTGAATTTTTGAAAGTTTTGAAGGTCGAAAGGTCATAAATCAGAATAAGTGAGACCAAGCGACTTTTGGTCAGCAAAGATTTATTTACAATAGACCTACCTAATTTCCCCTTTCCTAATTTCACTGGGAAGGTAACTATGTGAAGTTAAGCACAAAAGCATGTTGCCAATAAAGTAAAAGGAAATATAAAATGCAAATGTTCGCTAGTAGGTGTGCCTACCATTGTTTTCCATCTATAAATGGATAGTTCATTACGTTGATAAATTCCTCCCTGCTAATTAATTTCTTCTCTGTGATATTATAGAATAATTCATTATATATTTATATCATTTTTGTCATTGGGTTTCTCTTAACAACCAAGATCAACAAATATTGATGGTTGCATTCACCTTAATTATTAATGTATAAAAGATTTTTATTCTTGTTAAAATAGTGTTGAGGGTTTTATAAACTCTGAGATTTTAATTTCTATTTGGAGAGTTCTAAAATAATCAAGTCCTGATTTAATTTAGTTTCTGTCTTCCTTCCTATTCACATTAATGCATCCATACTTCCGTTTTGCTTCTCTGGTTTGTAAATTAGAAACTATCCCTAGACGTGGTATGATGATCTCTGCAAGATCATTCCAACCTGAGCTAACCTATGGATATCGCTTAAAACGAAACGGAAATCTTCACCGACTTAGACAAAAGATGGAACACGTTTGAACCCCCTAAACATTTTGAAGAATATCTTGTTTTCACTCAAATCCAATTTGTCTACTTAAAGGACAGCCATTTTGGCTCAGGTCTGTATTTTCTCACACTCGACGTCATACTTAATACCCAACATTTATAAACTTGATTATGATTCTATTTCCAATTAAATTTATTTATACTGCTCTCTCCAAACAGGCTAAGTGATAAAATCCAGCGAAATTAGAATATTTATAGAGAAAGACCAAAGCCTGGAACGCAAGGCAGAAGAAAAGGGCCGAGGTATTGCAAGCAACGTGTTGTTTGGGCAGTGTAGTGATATGTATGTCAAGAAATTGCTACGCTTCAAAATCCTGCATATTTTCATGAGTTGCTAAATGTAGGGTACAAAGTCTACTGGCGTTTTGACACGTCAATTTTAAAAATAAAAGTCCTCATTTCTCCTAAAATTGTCTTTATTAGCGAAAGCAAATATTTTAATTAGAGCAACCAAGATGTTATTCTTTTGAAATACATATGCAATAAATGCATATAAATCCATTAATTAGAGATAAACTCTGCTTTATAAAGAAACAAATGGTTGACCTGATTTCAAGTGGGATTCGACTCTGTTGCATTGAGCACGGACACAAAGATTCGAACAAGGGATTTCTTCGCCTCGTGCCAAATTGTGACTTTATCAGAGAAATACCAACCATGGCGCATCGCCATCTTTTGGCAAGTAGGCCTACACAAGCGGGTTCCGACCCACTATATATACACTGCATTGCCTCCTCTCTATATATAAATTTACCGTTCTTTCTTATCAAATCAACTCCGTTTACTAAACTCTTTATCCCACCCCTTCCTCATTTTGCCACTTTTGAGCATATTGGCCACTTTCATTTATCATTTCACTCCCGTACATCCTAATACTGCAATAGAGACGGAGATAACGTGCGACTTTCTTGATCATCTTTGTGACCTTCGCTTTCCCTTTTGATCAATTAGATCGACCCAATTATCGCCAATTATTTGCGAAATTTATTTCATATCTGTTTAAGAGGAAGAAGAGTAATAATCATATCAACAATACCATGCTCTTTTGTACATTCTTTTACTCTTCTTAGAAGACCTGTTCCAATTATATGATAAATGCTATGGAAACGTCATGCCATAATGCTGCTATGAGGAATTACGACACTAATAGTGGCATATGCTCTCCAAAGGCAGATTTTGGACAAATATAAATTTTCCATTAAAGTAATTTTGCTCGCTTGTGTGTCTCAAAAGGGATGTTTCAGATTTAGCATGAACAGCCATGGTGCAGCTGACATCAGGTGCATTCGCTTGTTGGTCCGAAGTTCCTCCAACTTCACCATTTCTTTACAAACCATTTGGCGCAGATGTCCTCTTTGGCCCCCCTTCTTAACTTTAAGTATGACCACCATCATCATCTCATCTATGCAAATGTCTCTCAAATGAAATTAACAAGAGCAACAAAGGAGACATTAGAATGAGGGACTCCTTTATTTTTTCAAGAATCTTCTACCAGTAATTGCAAATAAACGACCAATTATGAAACTTCTCAGATAGTCTGGGTTGGCAGAGGTCTTTCCACGCACTTTAAGCCCTTGTCTCCCTCTTCCTTGACGACCATCGACACCGATGACACCAAGATGTTCCTCTTCTGCGCGAGAGCATCAGTTTGAGCTTCGGAACACTTTCGAAGGCCTTGCTCACTGCCAAACTATTGACAACCTGAGCTCTGGCTAAAAAAGGTCGATTTTTGAGGTTTTCAACGTTCTTGAGCATCTCAAGACTCGGCAATTTCGGACTTTTGTGGCTCGCGCGCACGAGAGCACAGAAATCGATCTTTTCTTTTACATCCATCTCGACACACCTAAACACAATGGAAAATAAATTTTAAGGACACATGCTTGAAAAGTAGAACTTTAATGTTTGCTTGAAGGAACCTTTTCTATCACACACGAAAAAAAAAGTGTAACAGAACTTTTGCAAAAGTCGGTAATACGCTACTTTTTAATAGAAAAACGCAAAGTTAACAACTGATGCCATTTTTTTTTCTTGCAAGATCATTTTCAATATAGAAAAAGAGAAAAATTTCTATATAACTAGATATAGAGTTAGTAAAAGTGTTTAACTTCACCTAGCAGCGTTGTCCAGGTTTATCCATTTTAAATCATAAAATAATTCCTAAAATCGTTTATGAGAGCTCTAATACTATAATACATGGCCTCAACCGGTGCTTGAAACTATTTATCTTAGACGATATATATATATATATATATATATATATATATATATATATATATATATATATATATATATATATATATATATATATATATATTGGTGTAGTTGGGTAGCAGTCTTTCCTGAATGCAAATTTTGCTGAAGATCATTGTGTATTTTGCCTTAATTAATTTCCTTTGGCAACTTTCTCTTCTTCTATCTTTTTTATTTCATCTTGTAGATGGCAGATCACTTGCCCAGTATTCATCTCTTTTTTAAATGAATGTGTTTGGTAAAAACCAAACTAAATTGCTAAGCTTTCGATCTTATTCGATCATCTTCGGAGCGTTTTGAAATGTTCTTGTCTCCTTTACCGATGTAATGAGTGGAGTGAGGATCTGACAGAATGAAAGAAAACGATTTTTAAGGGGTATTTATTCCGCTTTGGTTGCACGCATCGTTAGAGGAAATGAGACACTCCTGTGAGTGGAATTTTAAAAGAGTTTCAATGTGCGATTCCAGTTTGTCGCTTGACTGTTGATGGCCAGCTTGCACTTCCGAGAGACAAAGATGCGCTAACTGCAGAGGGGACCACAAGGCCGTGGCCATGAGGTGTCCCATCCCCAAGGAAGCCATTCGAGCAAAACGAGATGTAATGAAGCAGGTAAAGGAGACGAAATCCAAGACCTACGTCGAGGCAGTGTCATCAACCAAGGCCAGTAGCACGGATAACTCTGCCCCAAAACTTCTAATGTCAGGTGAGTCCAAGGAGATTATGACCATGATCGTCTTTGCTCACTTGGTGAATCTAGTTATCCCTGGTTCATTTGCAGAGAAGTTAAATCGCCTCCTGCAAAAGAACGGTTTTCAGAAAAAAACTATGGTTCCCGCCCAATCCCGCATCGCAGAAAATGTTAAGGATACAATTCATCGACGTTCCCCAGCAAAAGAACACTGGAAAAGAAGAAGTTGTGAATCGGCACCATAAAACATCGGAGGAAGAACTCACAACGGAAGAAGAATTGGAAAAAGACGGAAACACAAAAAAGTTCACAAAGAAGAAAAACAAATAAGGAAAAAGAAAGAAGAAGTGGTAAAGAGGCAAATAAAGAAGAGGAAACAAGCCGATCTCAAGAAAGCTCAGACGAAGAGGAAATCCTAAAGTATCCGGGATTTCCACTCACGGATAAAACGGATATCCTTCGCGGGGCTGTTTCTTCGACGCCATGGACGTGGACCTTAAAGTCCATGGTCCCCCTCAATGCCGACCCCCAAAGGGACACAATGAAAAACTGCTCGACGAAATCAACAAAGGCAAATACAAATGGACATACGAAGGACCATGGTCCCCAAAGGAAATAGGTGGACTATTGATGGAGCGCGCGATTAACATCCCGGACTCGTGCTTACACACCATCGATTCAGCTGTCTTTAAGGTAATGGAAAATGGCCACAAGACTTCGGAGTATTACTTAACCTCCAAAATAGCAACTAGTGTTAGCAAGAAGGGAACAAATCAAAGTGATTAAAACAAGTTATCAAAAGTGTGAACAATTGAGCAAATTAAATCGTCTAAAATAAGCAATCTAAAGTGCAAAAAGTGAATGAATCGAATGAATAATAATTAAAATGGTCTAATAGTGTAAAATATAGAATAATAAGAGAATGAATCGAGTGAATAATAATTAAAATGATCTAATAGTGTAAAACATAGAATAATAAACTAACGATTAAGCTAAACGAGAATAATAATATAAGTACAACTATTTAGCAGATTAGATAATAATTTAACTCGTGTTTAAATAGTAATATCATAAAGTGCTACTAAACTAAAGTTTTAAACGAAACAAGAGGAAATAGTCTAACCAGAACAATTAATTTATCTAAATAAGACTAAAAGAACAACTCAATTAAAAATAAGTGCTAAAATAAATAAAATTAAACATAAAAGGATTATATTAAAAAATTTACTTCAAACCTTTCTTTATAAATTTGACTTAAAAAATTATCTCTAAAAATTATACTAAGTTTAAATAACAAAAATTAAAAACATTTCATGTATTTTTTCAAAACAATATATAGTGCTAATAAGTTGACCCCTCCGTTGATTCCGGGAGAATCTGTTGTCCTCCTCATACTTACAGTTTACTTTTACTCTTCTCCGCTGAATTTTCAAAAAATATAACTTTACCACTACACCTATCTATTGTTTCGTTTTACATGTATGTATTTAATTTCTTTAATTTTAATATTTGTAAAATGAAAACTCATTGTATATTTATTGCTTTAATACATCGCACACACACACCTTCATTTATTAATATGGCTTCTAAGATGTTTAGCCTCGCTTTATTGACCTCTTTTCTTTTAATAATGGTGTCATCAACGAGCATATCTCTCGTTAGGTTAATATTATAAGCACCCTCCATATGATTCTTAGGCCCTCCGCTTTGTAGATGCATGTTTAAACGTCTCGAAAGTGTAGTGGTTGTCATGCCAATATATTTTGAGTTATTATAAAGCTTACAGTCTTTATCGGGGCGGATAAACTCGTAAACTATGTTGGTTGACTTGAGATTCGAGGAGTTTAGGCAGATGTTGTTTTTCATCAGGAGATTGCTGGCTTTTGTTATTTTATAATAAATGGATGAGTTGGATTTTATCCGTTTGATTTTTAACCTTAATGTTATGGTTAATAATCTCTTTGATGTTTTTTTCATCTATTTTATAGGCCGTGGACATCTAGTTTCTGTAATACACTTTGATGTTGTTGACTTCTCCCTGATTACTTTCAGTTTTATCCGCATGTTTCTAATGGTTATTTAAAAATGATTGGAGTTGTTTGTCAATCAAGGTGTTTGAGAAACCATTATTCACGAGTATTTGTTTTACTCGTGCAATCTCTTGGTGGAAAAGGTGGCACGTAGAGCAGCATTTATAAGCTCGGCGGATATATGAGCCGATTACGCTTACTTTATACCTTTCAGGGCATTCACTCTCCGCATTGAGGCATCTTCCCATGTCCGTACCTTTCCTATGTACTTTAGTGATGTAGCTGTCATTGATGTTTCAAACCTCAGCGTCCAAAAAAGGGAGTTTACTGCCCGTGCTCAATTCATAAGTGAATTTTATCACGGAGTTCTCCTCAAAATGCTGCTTGATGTTAACCAGATGCTCTTCGTTTTGAACCTTGATGTAGATGTCATCTACGTATTGGCAATATGCGCGTGGCTTATTTTCCATGGTGTCTAATAATCTCTCCTCAAGTTGACCCATGTAATAGTTGGCGAAGGTCGGCCCTAAGGGTGACTCCATAGCCACTCCATCCACTTGCGTGTATAGATTACCGTCCAGTGTCCTGAACGGCGCCTCTGATATGCATGAACGTAACATGCTCCTTAAGATGTCGTGGTCAAGATTTAGAAGAGACATTGTAGGATGGTGGTACACGTTTTTTATAATGATGTCAAGGGATGATATTAGTCCTTACGGTCTTGTAGCGTGGAGTATGTCGATGAAATACTCCGTGGATTTTATACTATATTTCAAAGAGATGTACGGTTTTATTAATGCATTTAGGGTTTTAGCTAAACAGTATGTAGGAGTCGTGACTTGAGAAATGGACCTCAATGGTTTGTTCTGCTTATGAATTTTTACATGGCCATAAGCACCGTAAACTATGAGGGCCTACCCTTTACCTTCTACCTTACGCAATCCTATAATGTGAAACTGGGCTTCTACAATTTTAAACCAACCTGCAACTGCTGCTTCATTAAAGATGGGTGGCTTGATGGTGATGGTATTCACGAATTCCGTCTCACTTTGTTCTGCATGTTGCTGGTCCATTGCGTCCAGTTCTCATTTTCTATTTTCACTGTTTGGCCGATAAAGGCTCACTAATTTATCTGACAGCTGGTTATCAGTCTATAGGTGCGTGATAAGCAGTTTATGCGTTGGTTACCCCAGTTGATGGGAGAGTGTCTCAGTAATCGTGGGAAAAGAAAAGGCCTTCAAGGGAAGACGTCTATAATAGGATTTATTTCTTAGCAAGTGGCCTACCCACCTAGGAGCACGCGGAAACGTTCTAATTCTGTACGAGCGTAGAGGTGAGTCTGTCGTTTAAAGAATATGTAATAAGTTAAAAATGGGCAGCAGGACTCAAGAACGAGGGAAACGGATTCACGAACCTAATTAATAGCTATATGCTTGTCTAATTATCTTTTCCGGACTTTCTCTGTCTAAGTCTCGTGTGTCTCTCCTCTTCTTATGTGTGTCTAAATATATTTGAGCGACCGGTCACCAAGGGGCGTGACCCTTCGTCACTTGTCATAGATGCGGGATGGAGCCAACGATCAGGAAAACTCGCTGGGTCACTTTTAGGTGGAGCTACAAGATTTATGTATAATTATTCAACTTAATATTTTTACGTTTTGTTTCTACGTTCCGGTTGTCTCGGTTTATCTATCACCGAAAAGTTTTGACTGGCAACTGTGTCTTAATGTGCGTAGGTATGTGTGTCCACGTGATATTTTAGCGATTCGCTTGTCCTATATATACAAATATATATATATGATATATCTATTATTTTTCTGATTTTCTTTGGTTCCCTTTCTATTACATGGCAAAATATTTCATTAATTCATCGAGTTGGGTTTGACAATCTGTTGCAATAATTATGCTGCAGTCTTACATAGAATAGATAACAACTATATATCTATAAATAATTTAATACAACAATAATTGATATACATATTTCTTCGGCTTACTCTATATAGTCAGAGATAATACAAGCTATACATATACACCGAATATTGGAATATTGACGCATCAGAACCCATGCCTGTTTACATAAATATTATACATACAACGGGTCAGTGAATCGACGAACACCGAATTAAAAAATAAAAGAATGACGGTTCTCTGGAGAAAGTAACTCATCTCCCAGAGCGCGTGAAGATATCCAGTTCATTGTTGTTCTTGATGGTGCCAGAATAGGTCTCTCATCGCTCGCCTTCGGCACCATGGTCCTCTGTCTCCCTCTCATCATAAGGGGATGTACAGAAGGTCGTCCTCCTCTCCTCTGCATTAGTCTTCGGTAGCCGTGGATTAGTCATTGCATTACTGTTATAGGTGATAGGAAGCCTCGCCGTTTCTAGCCTGTCTACTGAGAGAATGTCCCGCCTAGGATCAGGGAACTCCAGTTTGTAGACCTTGTTATCACGCTCAATCACCGGGAAAGGGCCAGCGTATGGCGCTTCTATCTGTTTGCGAACCCCGTCTATTTAGACCCACACAAGAGTTGCCTCACGAGGATCTTTGGATGCGAATGGCTTGGGCACCGACTGCAGGCCTTTTTCGAATGACTGAGTGAAGTCGACCTGTGCCATGGTTGTGGCTAACTCCCTGGTGAATTCCGAGTTGGCGTTTGACGATGACGACGAAACCAATGGTTTCCGACACATAATTTAGTTCCCGTGAATGCCGTGAAAGGTGAAAATCCCGAGTCATTAGGCAAGGAGCAAATGCCTGAAACGATAACCGGAAGTGCCATTAGTAAGCCTTGCTGACGGGCTATTATATAGCACTTCAAACTTCTCTGTGCCCTTTCCACCATCCCGTTCGTGGATGGGCGGTACGCCGTTGTGCGGAGACGAAGGAAACCAACGAGAGCTAGTAATTCCCTGAACAATTCGGATTCGACTAGGGCTCCTCTGCCAGTTATCACGTATAACGGGGCTCAAAATCTGGAAATACATCCGTCTAGGAAAGCTAACGCGATATTGCAGCACTTAGGTCCGAGATCGGTAACGCTTCGATCCATCTTGTAGCCCGATCAATGCATGACATAGATACCAATTGTGCGACGGGTAGGATTGGCGATGCCATGTCCACAGTGGAAGTGGACCAACGATGTCGATATGCACTGTCTCAAACCTCGAGAAAGGAATAGTAATTGGCAGGCAGGAGATTTGTATGGCGATAAATTTGGAGGATTGGCATGATATGCATTTCCGTGCCCGAGAGCGTATGTCCCTCTCCATAGTAGGCAAGAAATATCGAGATTTGATTAGGTGAAGAGATGCCTTGATCGCAGGGTGTGAGAGATTATGTAAAAGATAAAAAATAGTCCCTTTGCAAGCCATAAGGACAAACGGTCGTGGGTATCTTGATGTTACTTCAATCTATAGTTGAGCTTCCCCAAGAAAAGGGAGAGATTTTAATCGCGAGCAAAATTTCTTTGTCTCTATGTCATAATCCTGCACTGCCGACAAACCTCGGAGGTCAAATGAGTCGATTTGGACCGAAATGACGTTCCTAGAAAGGCTGTCAGCAACTACATTGTCCTGACCACGCACGTAGGTGATATAGCTGATTTATTCTTAAATGGCTGTCCAATGGCGTTGCTTCCTCTTTAGAGCTACAAGATTTATTCAACTTACATATTTTTACGTTTTGGTCTTATTCTGTATCAAAGAGAGATCGCTTGCTTTCGCACGCCTTTGGGAAGTTTAACCGGTCAAAGCATACATTGCCCTCTATTTCTTCAGCTTGTCTCGAATTATCTATCACCGAGACCTTTTTGACTGGCAGCTGTGTCGGAAAATGAAACAACGGAGAACTGCGAGGCCTTTCGACTAATGGTCCTTTACTAAGCAGACTGAGTCTGCTTAGTAAAGGACCATTAGTCGAAAGGCCTCGCAGTTCTCCGTTGTTTCATTTTCCTCGTGGCTGTAACGTTATTCATAAATTCCTCACGTTCCTTATTTTCGTGATTCAGTTATACATATATATATATATATATATATATATATATATATATATATATATATATATATATATATATATTATTTCTTTGGTTTCCTTTCTATTACATAACTTAATATTTCATTAATTCATGCGAGTAAAGATTTTTAGGATTCCATAGATCCACCGAGCATCCATTTGTGGAGGTTCCTCTCTGTGCCTACCTAACCTTCAATTTGGGAGCCACAGGCCTACTTGAATTACACATTTGCGACTCCCAATTCGTAGACGAGGAGATTACACATATTAACATTATGTAAAATTAAGCAATAAAAACCACTTCTTTTCAAACACTATTAAATAAACCACAAAGAAGTTTTATATTAACATAAATAAAGACGAGAATAAGCGTCATGTTAGTGTCTTAGAAGATCCTTAATCCTCATTTACGACGGGATTCATGCTCAACCCCTGTTTAAATATAGATCGTTACTTATTTCAGTATTACTATTCATAATTAACGAGAGATAAAATTAATTCGTCTCCAAAGTTGGCAGTTGTATTTAGTCTCTGGACTGTTCCATTAACCCTAAAAGGTGAAAACCGTGAATCTAAAAGGTTGTATTTATCAGCATAAATATGAGGTTAGGACGTATAGAGAGGGGAGCTAATTAAAACTAGCTTGTCCTTTTCTAGGAACCGTCGTAACAAATGTAACAAGACTCTTGCAATGCCCGGTATTATGTGTAGGTAAAATTGTTTGGTTTATGGGTATAAAAAATTGAAAAAGTTGAAAGGAAGTTAGAATCCAAAGTGCAATGAAACAGAGAGAGAGAGAGAGAGAGAGAGAGAGAGAGAGAGAGAGAGAGAGAGAGAGAGAGAGAGAGAGAGAGAGAGAAGTAGGTGAGAAGGCTTGAAAGTAAGAGAGAGGCGGAGTAAATCCGTAGATATATCTAATGTAGAATTTTGGACTATATTTGCCAGTTTGCGAGTCGGATTCGACTCGCTTAATTTATTTACGTAAATAGAAAAAAACGGGGAAAATCCTCTCGAGTCACTAGGCAGAGTAATCTGCGCTGCATACATTGCTTAAATGAGATTTAATTCATTTATCAAATTACACCCTAGCAAATCTCTTACTTGCTCTTTTTCCTAATCATTTCCCTCTCGATTGTTTAAAAAATTGATTTTCTAGCATAATTTGAATAGGTAGAGTAGAGAATTACTTAATTATAAAACTAATTAAATTAAAACCTTTGCAACTCACCTGATTCACTTTACCACCACAACATTTATTCCACTGCTTATAACTTGAAATCCTTCGTGGGGTAGAAATTTTGCAGATTTATTAATGGGATTTACATTTTAATTCCCCATAGATAAAGTCGAATGGATTCGAATTTTCAAGGCAACACGTCGTTAATTTCAGCCCTTTGCTCTGATGTCTTAAAGCCTATCGAATTTCGACTTTACTTGAACACCCTTTGGTGAATGGGGATTGGTTTTATCTCCGTTGCATGCGGATGAACGGACACAAGAACAATGGCACGCCCTCCTTGCTTTAGGCTGTTTTCCGGGTAGATATTTCAACTGTAGCATGAGCTAACACGCTGAAGCTGACATATGGAAGATTTCGTGCCCCCTACCCTACTGCTTTCCGTAAGATATCACTGGTCAACAAAAAAAAGAAGTTTTTTTCAAGGTTTTGGTTGAAAATAGTCTAATTCTAGGGTAATTGTATGTGCTGAATTCAATAATGGCATTAATTTAGGTGTATCTGGCTCAGTTTTCCAGAAGCACCATATCTATATGCACGATGTTATTTATACACTAATTTATATGTTCATTGGTTCCACTTATAAAATAAATTTTGCTAATTGTGCTTTTTGGTTTGTTTCAGATTGCTGGTTAATTATAGTGCCTATCTACAACTGCGTAGTTTTTGATTACTCTGAACTTAACCACACATGAAACGTGGCAAATGCGTGAACGATGCTGATCGTTTTTGTTACATATTTGGCGCCTTCACTCTTTGTAGCCTCAAGAAACCAATCACAAAAGCTGTTCGACTAAACTACAAAAGTTACTTAAAACGTCCTTTGGGTTACCAAGACAAGAAATGGGCACCTCATATAGCTTGTGAGTCTTGTTTCAACCACCTGAGCGAGTTGTGTGGCGTAAGCGAAGCTCAAGAATGCCGTTTGCTGTACCAATGATATGGCGTGAACCCAAAGACCACAGCAGTGACTGCTACTTCTGTCTTGCAAACATCAAGGGAATAACCATCATAACACGAGGCAAGGTGCAGTACCCCAATTTGCTTCTGCAATCCGACCAGTTCCGCACAGCGCGTGCTGAACTCCCAGTCCCAAACCCATCGCCCAGACAAATATTGATAAGTGATTCCGATCCTAATTCTACTGTGATGACGCAGTATTTCTCATGCAACAATTCTGCAAGAGTGAACTATACAGGTCAGATGATTGGAAGCTGTTTATAGACTCTCTAAAAGCTGTTATTTTCCACAATGGCAATTGGTTTCAATCTCTCCCAATAGCAGGTGTAGCAAAGTTGGTTGAGAGCTGTGAAAGAATGAAGATTTTTTTAGCCGCTATAGAGTACGAGAAACACCAATGGAAGATATGTGGGGATCTAAAATTCATCTGTTTACTACTGGACCTTCAGAGTGGCTACACAAAGCACATGTGTATTTTTGTGTTTGTAGGACAGCCGTGCTGATGCCGAGTACTATGTGAGAAAGAATGGCCGACAAGACCAAGAGATGAGCCTATAAGGTTCAACTGTGTTCACAATCTTCTTGTAGAACCAGAAAATATATTTTTGCCTCCACTGCATCTAAAGTTCGGTTTGGCTAAAAATTTCATCAAGGCTATGGATCAATCTGGTGCTAGGTTTCGAGACTTATGTCAGAAGCTAGGTGGTGTGGTCTCCGAGGCCAAGTTGAAAGCAAGTATCTTGAATAGACCACATATTTACATAATAGTTCATGATAGCGAATTCACCAAGGCCTTGAACCCACTAGAGAAAAACTCATGGGAATCACTTGTCAATGTGCCAAAGCTTTTTCTCGGAAATTAGCGTGCTGACAACTACAAAGAAATTGTTACAACCATGCCGCAGAATTATCATGCATTGAGAGCAAGGATGTCCTTGAAATTGCATTTTTTTCCACTTTCATATTGAATTTTCCCCAGATACTTTGGAGACATTACCGATGAACATGGTGAAAGATTCCATCAAGACATCGCCATAATGGAGAGCAGATACCAGGGACAATTTAGTTCTAACATGATGGGCGACTATTGCTAGAGGCTGCAACGAGAAGAGAGCGAGCTGTACAAACGGAAGGGCAAAGTTCAGAAGCACTTTTACAACTTCATATTTTGTCAATTATAAGGAGACAGAGTTCTCTTCATCGACCTGGGGCATACGATAAGGTGCTGGAGTGATATACACGATAATGAAAGAGGAGGGGAGGCATTCTCCTAGATCTCTCCAAGTGAACTGACAGAATGTAGGGTTTTGTCCAAGTCAATAAAACAGAATAATTTATCGTGATGTCCTCATTTTCAATTAGATTTTAAAGAACCATTGTGGATATAAGGAAGGGATCCATTGTACTCCGGCATCACTCGTTATTTAAAATAATCATTACAACGTTTTAATTAACAATATAATTAATACCCTCTTCGGACAGAGCGTTACGATACTTAGCAAAGCTAGTGGACATCCAGTTCCTTCATTGTTCTTTATCTTTTTCTCACGTTCAGTTATTGTGATTATAAGACGATACACTCCTTCTAACATGAATAAACCTTTCAAAAATAATAATAATGATCTTTCTTAGGTTTTATTCAAGGACATGAGCATTCACAAAACGCTCCTCTATCGTCGACAGTAAAGCTAGATAGAAGAGGAAATACTTTAAGTGACGCTTGAGGGCATCAAGAGAAGAGGAGGATGTGTAGAAAGTTTTTATTCAGAATAAACAACTACACTCCTCTCTTTTAATGATATTAGAGGTCTATACGAGAGAAGAAGCTTCTAAATTTCTCTAATTTTATATTTACAATAAATCTCTTTAACTTTATATTTGAACTATATATCTTTCAATGGTAGATGGAGCTAACTTTATGTTTACAATTGAGGAAATCTCTCACACAATTTAACAACACCGAGATATTCACCACTAAAAGTGTTTGGATTGGGATCGCGACTTCTTAACCGAGAAGAGTAGAATGAATAGATTCAAAGGAGTATAATCTACCAGGGAAAGAATAAACTACCAATAATATAGCGTAGGCAACCGAATGATACTTAGAATAGTGATAGAATTTAGGGCCCTCCGAAACTTCGCTTCTCCTCCCATCGTAAAAATGAAAAGGTAAAAGTGATGATTGGTTCGTCTTAGCGAAATCGTTCGCTAATTAAAATGTCGCATAAATTTGCATATCGCAGTAGGCAGGACATTCCACATTCTGGGGGCAAATATAAAGAAAGCAGGAGCGCCGATGTAACTCAGAAGACAGGGAGGAACCATTATTAGGGGAGCAGAGTCAGAACATAGAGTTCTTTGGGGTTGGGATCCAGGAGGGAGGAAGGTATGTACTTATGGCATTTAATGTTTTATGTTTTGTTGTTTATTTAATTTGTTGCTAAAAGAGAGGAACCCCTTTATCTGGAGATAAGTAAAAGCAAGAAGAGGAATCTCAGAGCTGTTGTAGTCGAAATAGGAACGCAGATGCGGATAAGATTACGGAGAAAGTAACATGAGCTTTGAGAGATAACTGACTATCAACGGTGACGTGATGCTTTTAAACTGCATCAGAAGAGGGGCCTAGGGTGGCACCAAAGCTATAAGGGAGAGCAATGGTTTTGTATTAAGCCAAGTCCGCAGGAATACCTACCTTTATACTAATGTTCTCTCAGGGTTGGAATATTTTACCAGATGTACACAAACCTTATAGTTTCTTACTCCCTTCAAAATGTGGCTCTGTACCGGGTAACGATAAAGTCCTGTTACACTCGCTAGGATACTCTCAACAAAGAACACAAAAGTAGATTTATTGCAGGTAGACAGGTTTTAATTGTTTCAATATTCAAATATATGTTTAACTTTTAATATGAATCAATGTGGCCGCCCTAGTCGGCGAGCCCTGAAGGCCCGGCACACACGTTGCGGAAGAAGTCCTTTCTCTTGCTGGCAAAAACTGGGCTGACGGAGGAGTTTAGCTCGTCAACGTTGCCTTAGTGGACATTGAAGGCCTTGACCTAAAAATGCATCAACATGCTGTAGTCGATGGGATTGAGATCAGGCGACTGCGACGGACCACACTCCTTAGACCAGGAATTCATGTTTAACCCAAACCACTCTAGCACGTTCTTGGCCATGTGGGCAAGGACAACGTCCTGCTAAAGAGATAGTCTGCCTTATTCGTAATATTTATTAACCAGGTGCGTACTTTCTTTACCAAGATATCACTGTATCCGTCATAGAAGTACAGAGTGGTCATCTTCTCGCCATTTAGAGCGACAACACCTAGCATCATCATGGAAATCGGGTGCTGGTCCTGGACATTCAGCGGACCTAGAAGATGTCCTGGCCAAAGCCTACCATGTGGTCGTTATGCTTTTTGATGACCGTATGGACCATGACGGGTTTTCCATCAGAAAAATATGAGAATTGGTTTGCCTTGACTCTTCAAGAGGTTGAGAAGACGATGACAGCTCTCCCGATGTCGTTCGCAAATACGGTCGGTGAGCATAAGCCTTTCCACGCACCTCAAGCTCTGGCCGCTTTTCTCTGTGACGGTCTTCGACACCCTGAACACTGAAATTTTTTTTTCGCAAGTGGAGGCATTTTGAGCTTAGGAGAATCTTAGAAGGCCTTTCTCACAGCCAAATGGTCGGCAACTTGAGTTCTGTCTGAACGAGGTCGATTTTTGAGGTGTCTCCCGTTCTTGAGCCTATCCGCGAATCTATGAAGGTCATCTGGCTGAAGTTGTCGAAGGGCAGGACTTTAAGTTTCTTGTCGGAAAATTTTCTATCACACATGTATACCTCTCGAAAGATATTAAACCCGAGATTAACAAAACTTTTCCAACGTACATATAAGGACCTCTCACCTGGATCCCAGCATTAATAAACAAGGTCTGCTGACCAAAGGTCGCGTGCTCTCACTTATACTGATTTATGACAATACGACCTTCAAAACTTTTAATAATTCATGGACTAACCTTGGAGGACCTTGGCAATTATATCATTCGAAAGAAAATGTTAAACAAAATAAGGCTTTCAAATTTCGTTAGAATCGGCTGAATAGTTATGATGTTATTGCCAAATAACTTTTCGAATAACCTTGGGAGGACTTTGGCAAATATATCATTTAAAATAGATTGCCAAATAAACCTAAGGTTCTTAAATTTCACTAGTATGTGTCGAATAGTTATGATGTTATTGCCAAGAAAAAATAATTCCCAGGATAACCTTGGGTGGTGGTGATGTAGGTGGAGGTGTTCTAGGTGGTGGTGTAGGTCGTGTAGGTTGTGTTGGTGTAGTTGTTGGTGATATAGGTGGTGGTAATTTAGGTAGTGCTGGTGCAAGTTGCGTAGGTCATGTAGGTTGCGGTCTAGGTAGTGGTGATATAGGTGATGGTTGCCTAAGTGATGGTGGGGTAGGTGATGAAGGTGTAGGTGGTGGTGATGCAGTAGGGGTGATGTAGGTTTGGTTTTGTAGCTGGTACTAGCGAAAGTGGTGGTACTATAGGTGCTGTAGGGGGTGTAAGTAGTAGTAGGGTAGATTATGCAGGTTAAAGTGCTGTGCCAGTGTTGTAGGTGGTGTAGGTCGTGCTGGTGTTTGTTATAGGAGGTGGGCAATATATATTTATAATATATATATATATATTATATATATATATATATATATATATATATATATATATATATATATATATATATATATATATATATATATATATATATATATTGGCCTAGCAAAAACTTCACTAGATTCAAACTTGAATAACTTAGTCAAAAGTAATTGGACTTGAACTTGCATGTATTGTTTCCTTTCTCTGAAAATTATATATATACATGCAAATATGCAACAGGAAAATGAAAGGCGGATTCCAAGTACTTTCAAAGTTGTTCACTTCATTCTCAAGGATAACGAATAATTTTACAAATGTGATATATATTTGAGAAACAGAAGAGTGATGCCCCACCTATTTACAACGAAAGGACATAGAATAGAAAAATATTATCAAAGACGGATTTAGATACCGGATATGAAGTATAAAACCAAATAGATAAGATCGACTTACGGAAATTTCAACTGTGAATGTAGACATTTAGGTCACAAAACTAAGTATATACACACGCAATTATTAATACATAAAAATAAACAAAAGAAACATAACTAAATTAATAAATCAAAGGGCTAAGATTTAAAATGGACAATTTCATTATAAATAAGCCTTTTAATTTCAGAGTGCAGTTTAAAGCCACTGGGGGATATATTAAAATGTGGCGAGGAATTAATGAATGAGCATTCGAGAATATTTCTTTGAACAAAGTCATTATATTTGTAAATAAATTTAGCCGAATTCCAATTGATAGGGTGACTGTTTTCTGATAAATGGACAAAGAACGCACCATTACTTTCAACCCTCCTAATATTGTATTTATGTTGCGTCAAGCGTACACGTAAAGATTTACCTGTTTACCCAAAGTATTGCTTAAGGTAAACTAAACAATCGACAGAGTAACCACTCCGCCCTATGCTATTGTTATTATTATGAATCAACATTTGATACATGGTAGACTGATACTTGAATATGCCAGAAATATTGAACCTATTCAAGAGGCGGTGAAGCAAGAAAAGGAGTCAGAAAACAGAAAAACAAGGGAGTTGTTAAAGTTATATGCGGGAGGGATTTCAGTTCTGTAAAAGGATTTTTTGCCAAATCTAGGCATCCTGCAAGAAATTTATGAGGGTAGCAAAGATTGGTACCTATTTCAAAGATCTTAGAAATCTCAAGATGCAAGAATTCAGTGCTGGCGACCCGCACCCACAGGTGAAACATTGAAATAAATACAGACCGTTTGACTTTATCATTATGAGGTGAGTAAAAATGAATATAAGTACTGGCATTGGTAGGCTTACTTTAGACGGAAAATTTAAATCCAGATAAAGTCCTATGAATAAGTAGATCTAAGAACGGGAGGACACCATTTTGTTCGAATTCAAGGGTAAATTTAATAGAGCGAACCAGAGAATTAAGTTCCGTAAGACAACCATTAACATCTTGAGGAGAAGGCCACAAACAATATTAATATCTTCCTCATTATTGAATGAATCTGAAGTTCGTCTACAACACACCGTCTCATAACTTAATTTTGCTTCCCAGAGAAATGAGGTTATTCGGCGATACGAAGAGAAGGAATTGAAATGTACAATTATGCCATTTTTATCTTTATTATTAGGATAACTAAGGTACGGGTATATAAGGGAAATAAGCATGATTTGAATGATGTTTGAGCGAATTTATTTGTAAGTCAGCAAGTTCAAGAGAAAAGAAACTTGGAAAAACCTAACTTAACCCCTTCATTTGTGCTCAAAGTAGTTTACCTTTACTTACAAACTATCTCTCACACTATTTCACATAATTTCTCTCTACCACACATATTATTTCCCTCTCTCTCGTACACACCCTTACACACATTTCCTAAAACGTAATTTCTTACGAAAACTCTCACACAAATTCTCTCTCTCACGTACACACTCTCTCTCTCTCACACTCTCTATCTTACAATCTTTTTCACACTTTCTCTCACCCACCTTCATATACACTTTCTCTCACACACAAACTGTCACACACTCCTTCGCACACTTACACACACTCTCTCCTGATTTTCAAATTTCGTTAGAATCGGCCGAATAGTTATGATGTCATTGCCAAATAATTCCCCTTAAACCTTGGGAGGACCTTGGCAATTATATCATTCAAAAGAAAATGTAAAACAACAGTGGTTTTACAAATTATTTTAGAATCGGGCGAATAATTACAATGTTATTGCCAAGAAAATAAAAAAGCAAAACGGGGACCGACCGAATGACATGTGAGATATAGAGTCACTCGTGATTAGACTCGCACGAGACTAAAGATTTAATAAATCCCAAAAGGGATCACTTTTATTCCCCCACCGATTAAAAAATCATGTTTCACTTCATATTTTACTTTCTTGTTTCACAAAATATTGACTAAATGGAATTAATCCTTGATGAATTTCAAACAAAACTTTACATTTTACACGAATATTTGCATTTTGCCTCGAAGAGAAAAAAAATAACCGCATCCAACACCGAATGCTGAAAACTATGGAGAATGACCTCCTTCCCTATAAATCCGATTATATCCGCGTCGAGAGTGAACGAACTCATCCCGATTACAAGAGACAAACGAAGATCCCGCCGATTAGAAGTGCTCCATCAATTGGCCCTGCGTGGCAAGACTGTGGCCGATTTTTAAGAGGAAGTAAAGGAGCTGAAGCCGTCAGGGCATTGTGGGTAGTTCCATGGGAAAAAGTTCAGATACGAGTATAATGGCAACTTTCTATTATTGTTGGCCGTCTACCATCTTCTTTGGCATGCAACTCGAATGACACATGTTTTGGCGATGTACTCCGACCAGAGAAAAAACAAAGCGTTGTCAAGTTCACCCAGTCCGTGCCCTCATCAGCGCGCCCATTGCCAACATGAAAAAGAAGCCAGTAGAAGACAATCTCTACATCTGCACATTTGCACCAACCGTGGTATCACGCATAATTCTGTGAACACAGCGCATAATCTCCCTTGATGAGCAATCTGTTACAACCAGCTTGTCGTGAAGAAAGACGCAGAACTGGGAAGAGTCCCGCACATTTTTAACACTGAGGAAGGAAAGGCGTGAAAGCCATCCCACTCTCCGGATTTGGAGCCATCTCTCTACAGGGGTACAGCTACAGATTAATATGAATTCTGTTTCCGGTACTTTACAAGCTATATATGATCAGAGTGTGGCGCTAAATGTTCGAAGAAATCACTCAGCAGAGTGGAGTCATAGAAAGAGCCAGCGGTCCCATGGGCTCGGGAGTTACATTGAACTCAGGATACTGTTGCCTGTCATAAAAAAAGGACATAGAGAATGATGTCTACCAGCGGCAGAGGCACCGTCGAGATCGGCCGTTAGTGACCAAATAAGACGCTGGAGCTTGCGCGTGCAACCATATATTGAAACATGAATTTCTTATAGCGAGCCGCATCTCCTCATCTCCTTAGCATCAACAAGAAAGATCTGTATACGAAATGTAGGGACGGATCTGCTCATAGACGGCTACCATATGGTGGAATTATTCCACGTTCCGCAATTCAACTGTATTTGGGACGCCTAGTGGTAACAATTGTAGTCTAGCTTGGAACTGTCGGTGGAACAGTGAAATCTAAAGAAGTAGCCCCATTCGCATTAGAGTGCAAAAAGTCAAGGAGAGAAGAATACCCATATTGAAGGTGCAGGGAAACCGAGTGCAGCGAATATGCTCTTACCACTTGATGTGTCTCAGTTTAAAGCAACTCCAAGAAAAAGCATTAGTCTACTACTTCCAAGGAGACTTCACTCTGGAACAGTCTCGGGCGCATGAAACCTTGGATGGTGACAAAAGTGAACTTACTTAGTCTTGGTCATAGGGATAGATGCAGTTTAGAGCATGTTGGAGTTGATTTTCGTAGGTATGTTTTGGCTGCAACAGAAAATAACGTAAAGCGTAGTGAAAACCTCTACCAACAACAGCGAAGTGAAACCATTGACGTGTATTTCAAAGAGAGTGAGTGATAAAACTTAATTGGAGGGATAGAGTTTCTCTCTGCCCACCCTACGCGGAATTTATGATCTTATAGGAGCTCATAAAGGAAGATTGTAAGGTATTCACTCACCGCTATGGTGAAGAAAGTCTCAATGAGAGACCATTGGCATTTGCTATCATATGCATTGTCCAGATGAAAAAAAAACCCTTGCAAAGTGCTGAACTATTAAAGAAGGAAGGCCTCTGAGTGAACATTTACAAGTTGGAGAAGAGCATCTGACGTTGTGTAACTTGCAAAATCTGCAATATGCAGAGGACAGTTAGAACCACACACCAAAAATATGTGAATCTAACATTAACAATTCCCCCATTAACTTACATACGTTTGATTTTAGAGAAATTGGGCGGAGAAAAGTGATCCTTCTATGGCTCTCAAAAAAAAAAAACCACAACAGTTAGCCAATAATTTGAAGAGATATTCCCGTCCAGATTTTGTTGCACAAAAGTAACCAAAACACCCGGCTTTTCTTTCCAACTTCTTTAATGGCTTACGGGATATCATCTGGACTAGATAGGGTATTTATCCCAGAAATGAGAGGGGAGCGCAGCTCACTTACATTAAATATGTAATTGAAGGGTCCAGGCCATTTAAGGTGAACTCGGGTTAACTGAACTATCTTAGTTATAGAATGCGGTGAAAATGGTTGCAAAGGATTTTGCACGGAAAATGAGGTCAAGATTGATTTGCTGTCGTGTCAAGGGACGAGAGATGGATCATGAGAGAACTTACCACAATTCATTTTGTTGCTTTTCAGCACGTCTGCAAGATTATTCTTAACGTTAACTAAATACACGTGTTCCTGCCAAGAAGAGCGGTTGCGGGTAGCAAAATATAACAGAACCGGCCGTCACTTGCTGAAATTCCCCTATTATAAAATCGATCTGGCATCGCTTGTAGCACATGTAGGCATAAAGCTTTCTCTTGACGTCCGTTTCACAATTGGCCAATCAGCCAAGAAGCGGCGAAATTCAAAACGTATAGAGGTAAGAGAAATGTTATATAAACGTGATATAGGCGCCTGAGTAAGTCTCAATGGCCTCATTGACCGACCTACATTCCTCTACTGAGATAAAGAAATAAGTCATTTCCTTCAATACGGACCACCACACCTACTTTTTTCGTGCGGCATCTAAGAAAAGGATATTTTGATGAAAAGTAATTCCCTACAAGAAGATAATCGAACACTTCACACCCATTATCACGTTTCGGACACCAATCGCCAATTTTTAGATCAACTCTGCCACGACCTGCCCCCTATAATTGATTTTCTAGTCCCTCAAAGCGAGTGCCTACCGGTAAAATCTCAAAGGAGACGAGTGGACCTCGGCAACCGTGCCACTGTGCGGCGAGGTCCATCACATATAGATCAGTTGACGGTGGAATACACAATAAAAAATACTTTCTAAACAGGAATATATGCAATCTCATCACCTGACAGGAGGCAATTAAAACCCAAAAGAGAATCAAGAGAATCGTGACATCATTTATGGTGTAAAGTGTACATCCACACAACCAGTCCACACTTCGTAGTGGAGGAATTACAAAAACATTATACACTGAGAAGCTAAGAAGCGAGTGAAAAAGTAAGTTGTCAACATTGCATACTGAAAACAAACAGCTTGAGGAAACTTGTAGGAGGCGCAATAATCCTCCAGGCCTACCTAGAAGAAAAAACGAGAGCTCTCCTTCATGGAAACAGAACTCCGGGGACTGTTTTATTTATATACTGCTGAAGACAGTGTTGCATTCGAGGGATTTCTGAAGGAGACGAGGTTCAGCGTACGAACCTTTCTCTCATCTTTCCTCAACCTTTGACGGGCAGGAGGGCTTTGAGATCGTGATTTACTCATTCCTTAGAGAGGTCTGTCAAACCTCAGACATTGGCAAGAGAGCCAAAGCACTCAGGTTCCTGTTTTCCTTTCAAGGGGTTCAAGCTTTGCAAATTTAATGGATGGACTCACGACTACCTTCAGTGACTCTAATGCTAGTTTGAGGCCCTCTCTTGATACCCTTTTTGCAAATGGAGTCAGTTTGGGTGGATAGGCTCTGGTTTTAGCCATGGTATTGTTTGAACGTGTATTGCAAATAGCCTTACAAGAGTGTCGCTCTGGGGAGTCGAGGGGTAGAACTAGCCGAAGAGTTCTGATTCGACGCATTAGAAACCGTGCTTCTAGACCATGAGGAACATGATATGACCAAATATAGAACCTCTATTAAAATGATTTGATCTAAGCTTAGACAGCCATGACCTCTTCTTAAAACTGCTGCTAGTCGCATTGATTCTAGGAAATAGTGTGCAGCTCGCCACAATTAACACACATGCTTTTAGACAATACACATTTCTCGTGTAACGCCTTGGAGCAGTTTGCACAAAATTCTGGCTCACCCGAATTAGCATGTCTTCAAGCTCTATTCGTATGCCCGAAGAAGTGGCAGTAGTATTCCCTTCGCGGCACTGACCTGAATGTTTCTACGCGGTAGACATACCAACCAAGTGGAACACACACAAATAACATGCCACAGTCGTACGTTGAAAAATCGTAAGAAATTGTTTTCGACACCCCTTTTCCAATTGTTTCTTAACACTTTAAAGGTTACCTTGGCAGAAATGGAAAAAGATCTTGCCATTAGCGAAGTTCGGACAGGAGAAAGAGATTCTTTCTCCTCCTTCAAATCTTAAGTGATGGTATCCAAAGAATTAATATTTTCCGGCAAGGAATGCCCTGCTATCTGGCGAGATACCTCGTGGTGTACCTTCATACCGTTATAAGCTTACTTGAGCCTATAACACGCCTCATTTTCTTTAAAGTTGCCCAGTTAAGGATCGTTCTCCTACTGCCTCATCTCTCAACTGAGACGCCAAAGAGGCAAGTGGAACAGAGTGGATCCCTTACTTATTCGTACTAGTCGTCGACATGATGACGAACAGGATCTGAAGATCTGTCATTTGGCTTAACCAGAGCCGGGATCAGAGACTCTTATTTAGCCTGGCATTCAAACAAAGTAGGCTTCGTAAATAGGACAGGACCCCTCCTTCCATCAAGACAGGTCTCTAGCAGCTAGTCTGCTGGTGTTAATTGGCGCTGGTAACCGAGGTTTCAAATCCTGTTTTATTCACGCTGTGTGATTCAGCTGGCCAGGTCCTGAACCTAGATAGGGGGAATAAAGAGGGCTTCTTTTAGAAAGAATCAGTACCTTGTAAGACTGTGGTAAGTTAACGACTTTCCCAGCCCCTGTCATAGACTTAAATTCATCTTTCTAATGTGCTCCTTGGCGTACAGGATGTGCCAATCCTATGAATAACAGAGGTAGTCATCTTCACATGGTCACAATTAAGTGAAAAGATATCGCGTTAGGAAATTAGTGAATGTAGGGAGAAGGAAAATAGCGGAAGTTCTAAAGCCGCAGGTGCTGCTAGAGTGGGTGCAAGAAATGTACACAGTTGAGAGGAGGTCGTGTCAGACAGTATTTAACTGCAGGAAGTTGGGTAGGGAACCCCCTCCCTTAAAAGAGTTCAAACATGGGCCTAGCGCAGATTTGTTTCTCTTTTTTTCGCGCTGACATTAAATCCAACAACCACCAGAATGTTCTCATGAACGACTTGAAAAAGAGTAGCTGGATAGATCGGCCCGCGTTCTGCTCCATTGATGTGGCCATTTAGGACTTCATCAACATTAAGTCACCCTGTAACTCCCTTTTTACTTCGAAGGTAATTTATCATTGAGCTAAATTAATATAAATTTTATAAACTTTATAGTTAATTTCATTTATGGAAGGCAAATATAACTGAAATTTATTGACTTAATGTGCAGCAATCAATCTTGAAGTGTCGAAGAAAAAAGAGCCAGCCAAAAGTTTGATGTTTTTGGATGAAGATAACTAACTTTTCTTTAGTGATTTTTTGGCTTAGTCGTTTTTTCATCGATACTATAAGATGCTTCTTGTAAAAACGTCTGGTTGCTATTACAAAACTGAAAATGTTCTTGTATTTTTGCACGAAAGTTTTTAAATTTTATTTTTAAGGATATTGCAAAGTTTTGTTTTGACAAAAATTTCCAAGCCCGTTTAAGGTAACATGGTCTCTCTACTTGGTACATACTTCACGAAGAGAGTTGTAGCGGAATATTTTATAACTGTCTGGATGCAGCTTTCTCTCCTACATATTCAGCTACAAAATAAATAGTGTTGACTTTCGCATCCAATAACAAATTTGACTTCGCAAAAAAGGTGAACAAACTTATGTCGCGTGGACTCAAATATTCTGACTTATGGCCATATCTTCTTACGACCTGCAAATGTTTCAATAATTCCCAGAATAACTTCTGGAGGACCCGCCAATTCTAAGGAAAATTGTAAAACAACCTAAGGCTTTCAAATTTCGTAAAATTCGGCAGAATACTTACAATATTATTGCCAAAATACTCATCGAAACGTAAAACGGTTACCATCCCACCGTACAACCTATGGACCGATATAGCACTTCTAGATTCTCGTGTACGTGAGTAAAAGTTATCCCATTCGTATTGACAATGAGGAATTGTATTTTGATTAGTCTTTCGCATGGCATATCCATGCATAAAAATCCTCTGTTTTTGCATATATCGTCCAGTTCCTTCGTTGATAGCAAATAATCAGAATGAAAGATTCTTGAAAAATTAAAGGAGGAATCACAACTTTAAAAGCATCACGAACCATGGGTGAGACTATAATTCCTCTAATCAAAATTGACAACAGATCACCACAGTATTCACGGAATGCAAGTTTACAGGAATTGCGATATTTTCTTCACTTTGTAACGAATCATATCCTCTCAAGGAATAAACTGTTTTAAACACCTAGCATAAAATATATCTGTTATTAACCTTTTGTTTTAATTATGAAATTAGTATCACGAGCCATGATCAATTGATGACTGTCCACCCAGGCAACGCTCAATTGTACAATCTTCATCCCAAGAACACCTGAGGGAGAAATTCTGCAATTGATCCACCTAACTTAGGTTTCCTTACGTTAGATTAGATTCGATTAGGTTTGGCTAGGTTGCTTAGGTTAGGCTGAATGAGATAAAAATAGATTAAATTAGATTACATTATTTTATGTTAGGTATGATTAGGAACTTTCATTTAGGAGTGAGGTTAAAGTTATTTCCTGCTGAATATTAAAAATTATGTATTATTGTGTTCTTATTTTTTAGTTTTAAAATAAATTTATTGCTAATAAAATTAACAAATAATTATTATTTTCATGCAAGCCCCTTAAGATAAAAATATATTTCCCAAAAGTTAGTAGATTAAATAATGTTGGTAGATCAAAAGTATTGGTAGATCACCTATTAGAAGAGCAGCATATTAAAAAGAAGTAATTTCTAGAGTAGAAATAATGGCGAATTAAAACATCTCTTGCGGGTACTATCATTATTATTTACACCCTTCTAAAAAAAATTCTAGCGCAAATATATGACATATATGTGATTATATATATCATGTCTCCTAAAAAATAAATATTTTTTTATATCATCATAAGCCATACTTCGTATTCTTTCTTACAGAAAGAACTTGGTTCCACAGGCACTTCTTCGGCGTGTGGCCTACGGCCTATTGGCTATTTAAAACCGCTTTTTTTAATCCCCTTTAAACACTTTATTTTAACAACCTGAACACCTTTTTCAACATAGATACCCTGAAACATTTTTTTAAAGTTATTTCACCTTTTATTATATTGTCTTTAATCCCTTGAAAATTTATATATAATTGAGAATTTTCCAAACACTTTTTTCAACATAGTTACCCTGAAACCTTTTTTTAAAGTTATTTTTCTATACGAAATGATAGTAAAAAAGCGCCAAAGCCCTAATTTTAATACATTTTTTAACTTCACGATTTGTATGTTTTTTCATTCCAAATCATTCGATAATTATTTTTTTTTTCTGAACTCTTAGAAAAGCTCGAAACATACAAAAAACAGCCCTGCGAAGAAAAGTTTCAAATAAACCTAAACTCCAAAACATGAAAGGTTACTTGTCCACTAAGCAAAAAAAAACATTTTCAAAAATTTCAAAAATTCACCAAGTTAAATTATAGAGTTAAGGAGGATAAGTTTTATACAGAGGCGCTGTGTTCGGGAGCGATGAAAACTCAGATACGCCTGTAAGGAGACATTACAAGTATCGGTTGATCATCTGGTATTGGTGGGGCTCCGCTTAAAGGAAGTTCCCCTCCCAAGAGATTTACTGATCCAGTAATTTACAATTCTCTTTCACGACCGAGAATTTGTCAGGATTTACGCTCCTCTCCTCTGTGAAGCTGCACTAACCGATAAAAAGGCTCAAAATATTATAATTATTTAGAATTTTCCCAAATACCCCTTTAAAATTTCGATGAGGAATCGGAGACTATTTTACTGAATAATATCAGCCCCATTTTCTATTCAAGGAAAATGGGATTTCTGGGTCCCTTACGGGGCAAATATATTCAGTGTTTTTAATAGAGCTGCCGTCCCATTAAAAAGGCTGATATTTTGTAATGTGGCAGAACATTGTGCTTTTATCATTAAGTAGCTGAGTTCCTAAGTATATCTCAGTTTTTTTCCCTTAGCGTTATTCCTGTCTTGTAAAATATGGATTCCTTCATTAAGCTCTCCTTTGCTCTCCTTGATCTTTGTCTCTTCCAAAGTCCCTTTTACTTTCCCTGTAAAACTGTATTTTCTTGTCTCAAGTGCTCATTCACATATATTTTTTCTCTCATTTAATATATATATATATATATATATATATATATATATATATATTAATGTACTGTTCTCCTCATATAATGACTGGCACCTTCCGTAACCCAATTTTACATCATTGCTTTGTTTTGGCAATATTATGAACCTTTTGCTTCCGAAGAAAACAGACCAAGAGATCCCATTCGGCAAATCGTGCCTAATTCAAAACCATAACAATTTCCTTTGAGACACCTCAAAATAGGACAGCAGAGGAAGTGGTTAATCCAAATTTTACCCAAAAGGTGAAGGCACTTAAACACATTCCTCCGAGAGGTCATCCACTACATGGATGACGTCATTAAGACCCACCCTCCATGCATTGGATGCACTTAGCTCTTCTTATTCATTTGGATTGGATAACATATAAATACAATTACCACTTCATACGAATAATGCTTGGCATCAAATTACCTTGTCTTCAAATTACCCAAATAGATTTATTTGGGGGCAAAAGTTATAATTTTCCTCCTTATTTCAATTTGAGACGAAAGTAATAGGTATGGTAAATGACTCATTTGTGTCTATTTATTTTTATTATGTCCAATATTTATTACTTAGATCTATTTTCGATTGCGCGGATGTCACGCAAACAAGGTGAGGAGGAAATTATCATCATTTTTTTTAAATAAAATGCGACTACCAACGAAGGCATCTCCATTAGATGTGTAAATTGCTGCTCGCAGTAAAAGTAGTAAAGTTCGGGGAAATTTAAAAAGGCATAATATCGATAACCAGAATAGTCTGAAGAGGAGATTCCTTTGGGCTATGGGGAGAAGCAGGGAGCACCACTCTTCGTGGTCGTTTGAGCAACCAATAAAGGTCATCTTAGGAGAAGAATGTATGGCGTATGGTAATAGGACTACTGAGTAGACCAATATTATGACTTCTCCAACTCAAGGAGCGGAAAGCTTAATAAAATGACCCGCTGAAATATGAATTTTGGGGGTTGATTAAATATTTAGAAATGTGTAAATGGTGAATGTACGCCATTTTTCGCCGCCTCAAGGGGGCCAAAAGTTGTACATTATAGTTCCTATTACATGTAATTCTTTTCTTTGTGCTTTTAATCGTGCCTACCCTGCCACAACATTTAGAGGTGATGAAGTTTGTCCTGGAAATTCTCTTCTATACAAAAATATTTTAATGTAATTTTTTCAGTTTTACTTATTATTACTTCATCCCTCTATTCTCCCTTCATTCTCATAACTGTATCACCCTAATTGTGGGAGAAAGAGGCTGTTAAAGCATCTGAAAAAAGAGAATGTAATGAGTGCAGAGAAGATTTTTCCCCTTACTCAACTCATTCTCATTTGTTCTTGCTCGTTTTATCTTCCTAAATTCATTATCACATTTACTTACTTTTGTAATTGATTTCTTACGCAAGAGGAGAAGATAAAAAGATATAACTAACAAAAGATTCGGTTATTTCAATTTTGTATTTCCTTCTTTATATAAAAAAAGGATTATAAACATTTTATTCCTCTGTCAATTATATCAGGATAAAAATCACGTAAATTTATTGATATTTAGATTAAAAAAATTCAAGTGAAATTATCACTTTAAATTCCTTATGCCGAGATTTAAAATATTTTGTTCTTATTCACTGTAAATAAATGCTGACTTATATTTTTAGTGTAAATGATCTCACTACGATTTCAAGTGATTTGCTTTATACACAGTGGACATAAAATTCTTACATATTTGGGCGAAACTTAAAGAAATTATTATTTAATAAGAGAAATTGAGAGGACTAAGGTTGGACATCATGACCATTAGAGTCCCAACATGTTTCAAATCGTTCAAATTCGCATTGAAACTCATCCTATCACATTTAGCGCTCTATGTTAACTGCGACATTGATGTAGTATGAGTTCATGTAAACCTCACAGAGTTTTAATCCTTGTTTTGTATGCTTTTGATTTGATATACCCAAACCCACAGTTCTGGTAATCTACCTGGCCAAGGTCTGGTTCTTCCTTGTCCAATCTACCGATTTAGAAAATATTACTTTAGGAAATTCCGAATAAGTTTACGTAATGGCAAGCGGCGCCATCTTAATTAAACATCACCGTCTTAATTGTGCCATATCCAAACAAATGTGGCTTAAGAAACTGCCGCAACCTGTCATGATAAATCGATCCGGTAACTTAAGAAAGAAAAAGGGCTTAAATCTTAGGTTTTGTCTTACCCTTTCATTCCTAACTTACTTTAGAGTCAGCACTTCCCCACTTGATCCAGGCCAACTGGATAATTATATTTTTTATCTTAACTTAACCATTTTGTATTTTCAAACTCTAAGGAAATTCATAGAAATTACCTTAATAAAAATTTAAAATATACTTACATAAGTCATAACCAAACTAAGATGAAATTATTATTCAAATACTCAAAAAATCCCTTTCCTAAACTATAGAGTTAGTGATGTTGATGCTGCTGCTGATGATGATGATGACGCATTAGTGTAATCAAAACAAGAAAACTAACCTAACATTCAGTTAAATAAAATAATATATTAAAGTTTGTTTTAGTAATTTTAGTTGAGTTTTTTATTCTTCATTTGGGAAAGAATGGGGTCCGTAATCTACACAAGGCCAAAGTTTGGGTCCGTAATCTACATAAGGCCAAAGTTAGGCTACTTATTCTCTTTTTGGGTTACTTGGGGTCCTTAATCTACATATGATCCAAATAGCCTATATGTATAGGCCTAAAAGAGAAAATAATAAATAATTTTCATAAGTTAGTAAGCAAAGGTGCAAGAACAATCAAAATGATCGATCGAAATGCTAAAAGGACAGATAGAACGCCAAAAATACGCCAAATAGTTAACTTCTAAATGAAGCTATTGAAAGAGGGAACGACTGGACATCGGGTCATGTAGCAGCTCAAGTACTCGTACGGTTAAGGTGAACAAAAGGCCGGCCCTCTACCACACCAAGGAGATTTAACTTCTTAAAAATCATAGTAAAAGGTGTAATCAACCGTGTTTATAGACAGGGAATGGCAGTTTAGTAAAGCCGCTGAAAAGGAACAAAAGTAAGATGGGGAGTCGGGACTTGGTAAATTGGTAAAAAGCAAGATGTTTATTTGGCCGCTCATGAAATTTGTAACTTCACTTACTATAATTGGGTAATTTTTCCCCGTAATAGAACTAAACAGAGATTGCTCATATCCTGAAAGGTATTTAAATATATGCTTCTAATTCTTTGTTTTCATTTGCACTCTTTTGTCTTCGTTGAAGATGAAAAAGATATGTATTCATTAAAAACAGTGGAAATTTGTAAAATATTTCTAACTGATGCGTGCTGATGACATTGTGACTGAACTGAAGAATTTTCACACCAATTATAATAAGGAGACTGGAAGAGGTCGTATTACACGCTTATATTGAGAGATTCTGGACGAGTAGGAATTTTTCCACCTGATTGCTGCTTTGTCATAACACAAAGCAGCGGCAAAAAAGTTCTATCTTTACTGTAGCTCTCAAATTTTCTCCATGCATTTCCTCCAAAAAACATACCTTACATTTTACTAGTCAATAAAGAGGAAGAACTACGAATTGAAGAACAGCATAATATTTTTGATTAAGCTTAAATTGAAACGGGCCAAATGTATTATGGCTTTTTAACTATTTTAAAATGATTCATTTGACACTATAGAAAGCATTTACGATTTGATTATCGGTTTCATTGTCAGTATGGAAGACCTTGTAGTAAATCCAAGCCTGACCATGAAGACAGAAGCAGCGCCAAGGAAGCGTCCCATCAGCTTCAACCATTGGGAGAAGGCATCGAAGAAGATCAACATTTCGAAGTTTGATCCATCCCTATACCCTGACACGGCTCCAGTTTAGCAAGATATATACTCCAGAAAATACGAACACAATACTCATTCATAGTGATGTTATAATCTTTGGAAGTAATAGAAATTTCAACTTAATTTAATAAATTCAATTAATTTAATTAAATAATTACCTAACCTTACCTAACTTGAATAAAAACGATTAGTCAAATATATAAAAACATAGAGGCCTGAAAACTGCCATAGTCATTTAATTTACCTCCTCGCCCGTAAAAAAAAATCGAGGGAGGATTGCCAGATCCAAGAAAACTCATCGTCACCTTCAAAAAACTCACAACAACGACTAGAGTCACTTCGTGGTTGCGAAGGCTCCTTTATTCGCGCCCTCATTAGGAGACCACCTTCACCCCTTAGTAGAATTTCCCCTTTCTTACTTTGGACGTGTTAAGAGCCTGTCCGGTGCATCAGGGTAACCTTGCTGCCCTCCTGGCCCCTAATCCTGTAAATTGTCTTACCCGCACCAATGCCCGCAGGATGATCTTCGTCCATATTTTCCGCACATTTTCACTTCCTTCATCTTCGCCACTTTCTTTTCTGATCTTTAATTACAAACTTTGCCTTTAAATTCTAAAGATCATAATTTCCCGCTGAAGCAGGAAAAAGGTGTTGTTCTCTGTCTGACGGAGCCTCGTTTTATCTTTACTGGAGGATGGCCAACTCCCGATGAAGCCTTTTTTTATCTCACTGGAGGATGGCATACTTCCAACGAAACCTCTTTTTATCTTTACTGGAGGGTGGCTAACTCCCGACGAAACTTATTTTATTTCCAGTGGAGGATGGCTATCTCTGGAAGAAGCCTCTTTTTATCTTCAATCGAAGATGGTCAACTCCCGAACGAAGCCTCGTTTTATCTTCACTGGAGCAGGACATACTTCCGACGAAACCTCTTTTTATCTTCAATGGAGAATGAACACTTCCGACCAAGCCTCTTTTTATCCTCACTGGAGGATGGCACACTTCGGACAAGGCCTCTTTTTATCTTGACTGGAGGATAGAACAAACTAAAGGAAGCCTCATTTTATCTCCAATGGAAGATGGCCAAGTATCGAAAGGCAAGATAAATTTCACTGAGATCACGAGTGAAATCTTTTCTCTTGCCCAAGTTGCCTCAGAAGATCAATCAATGTCCATACCTCGGATAATCTTCGGGCCCTTAACTTGGCCTCTGGCATCTCCACAAACCCAGTATCAGAATAAAAACTAGTACATTCTCCGACCGACGGACGCAATAAGACAATTGTCTATACACAGGCCATTTGCACTTGCATGTGGCTGAGATTTGACTTGCTAGCATTAATCAGTGCGGTTTACGACAACGGGCTTTCAGCAACATTCTTCATACATTGATTCCATCGATGCTTTGGTGGTATTTTCTTCGGCGTTTTCATCTTATTAGCGCTGTCGTGCACGCATTATGTACGTGCAACTAACGTAATATGTGTGTATGTTTATACTTAACTGTTTGCATTCATTTTATCTGATTTCTAACTAATCGGAATGTTACTTTAACTTGTACCTATATTGCCTTTTTATTCCATTTCAACTGCACTATTCATGGACTCCCTGACCTTTATAAACAAAACAGGCAAACCCATCGCCTCACTTATAGTATACGCGAAGAGATACACTTCATTCACTATTAGCTAATTTATACCGCGAAAACCTACCACACAAAACCATGAAGGAATCATTTCAAGCAAATAAAAATATCAACTAAATATAAACATAAAGAATGATTTGAGATTGTTATTGTTTTCCTACAATTCTCACCACAGACTACTTGATGCGTCCTTTGCAGGCAAACTGCAGTTTAAAGTTGAATAATAATCGAGGTAAGAAAAAAAATTAGGTACTGTTAGGGTGAGAGGTTGAACCATACATACCCTCATCAACCTTAGTCGTTTGAAAGAAGTGTTTGCGTCGTTCACAAATCCTTTGAATACGGCCCTCATTTAAACGTTAAGATACATAGAGGGCGCCGAACAAACACTGTTGAAATTCTTGTCTTCTTCTTTCTCTTAATATATAGAATATTAAGAATATAAAAGAGTTCTATGAAGGGAATAACGAGGGAACAGTGAGATTTGTGGGTAAATAAAATAATTTGGACGAGTTAGTCTTTGCTCCAAAGTTCAAAGATAGGTGGCATATAAATTTGGAAGTTTCGGAGCTGAGAATTTGGTGTAAACAGGCGCCAACAAATAGGTTGTTGTATTATTTTGTTTGTTCTTGCTTAGAACCATGCATCATAGGCATCGACTAGTGGCAGACATTCAATTTGAGGAATAGGTAAGTAAATGGAAGTAATGGGAGAACCTCGGATATTATTTTGAATAAGGAATCAGGCTAGAGGCTTTTCGCCTCCACCTTCAAGGAAAAAAAAATATAAAGAGATGTTTATTCTCTTGCAATTCCAATTCTCCTCACTGTTGTCCCTTCACACCAGAACTACCAAGTGGCCCTACATACACGCACGCATATATATATATATATATATATATATATATATATATATATATATATATATATATGCGGTTAAAAAGGCAATTTAGTAGTTAACCAAGCTCTTTATCAAGGCTTCGGAAGGAGCACTTCTCACAGTCATGAGAGGATATCGCATAAGCAATATTTTCTATGGCAAACGGCAAACAAAAGTTTGCTTATTGTAGAGGGATCCGCTAAAATAGTAGTATTTCCCCACCTCCTAAGATATTACTTTAGGAGAAAAAGCGAGCCGTTACTCCCCCCCCCCCTCCCTCTGACTTCACTCTTTTTGGACTTGCCTCCAAGTCACTGAGAATTTCACACCGAGACATGATGCTTATTTTAAGACTACCTACCAGCCGTCTTAATCTCCCCCACCACCGAGTCAGGAGATTACTCATCTATGTTGTAGGTTTGCCTTGAACAGCTTTTATGCCTCCAGCCGCTGGTCGTTTCATCTGACCCGCTGACTTCGGCCTCTTACACTTTCCCGCAAGGCCACGCTCGGTTGTCCCGGCCGATAATGGGGATTCGAGAAGGCCTCTCTCTCTCTCCCTGTTTTGGAGAACTCCGGGTATATATGCACCCTTCCAAGGATTACCCACTGATTTGGTTAGACGACGCTTTCCCGGAAGGAGTTCGATTCAACGACGCTCTCTCCCGAGAAGTGTTTAGTGACGGTCGCAAGCCACAGAAGAGCTGGGCATCGCACTCGTATCTTCGGGTCAGGGAGAAGAGTCTCGTGAGACAACGTCAGCCTTTCTCAACTGCCTTCGGATCAAGGATTACAGAAGCCGTCTTCCGAAGTTCTTCTGGTGACCTCTTGAGGACAAGAGGCCCGATAGCTCGCTTAATCCGAGTTTGGAGAAGTCACCTCCCCACTTCGAAGTTCGTCCGGGGACCTCTTGAGGACAAGAGGCTCGCATCTCGCTCGATCCAAGTTTGGAGAAAGTAGTATCACCCCCTTCGGGTTAGAGGCTACTCCCGTGAGTAAAAAAGGCCACAAAGACCTCCGTCCAAGTGCGCCATGCTTTACTTTCGAGGTTCAAAGGAACTAAATCGCTCACTACTCTAAATCCTCCAATTAGTATTCGGAACCTAATTCCTTCTTATTCTTGTCCCTATATATATCCATATTTATTTTGTGCCTTTTATTTAGTTTGTATTAAAATCTATTTTTCACGTCGTGTTTGGAATATTCATTGGTCACGCAGCTGCAGCTAACTATTAGAGCAATAACAGTTGTTGCCTTGCTTAGCCTACCTTAGAGCCTGTGTGCATATATTCCCGTACACTTGGCCATACTTGACACTTATCAACTAGCAAGAGGTAAAATTCCCTTTTAATAAGCTGACAAAATGTGATCTTGGGAGTTAGAAATCACCTCATCGCTGCTTCGATTAAAGTCGAAGTTAAGAAGAGGATTCATTTGGAACTTACAATTTGGGTGGTTTAAAGAGAGAGAAAGGAAATTATTCACAGGTCTCGAAATTAAGCTATTTAAAATGTTCAAATCCAGTCATGAGACAACAGATCAAGAATTCGGGTGGAAACCCTGATAGTTTACATTTACACTATGGACTATAAATAGTGGCCCTCCATCCCTTTTTTAAATAGTACAATATTAACATGATTAAAACCAATTTTTTAAAATTTATACCAAAAAAATAAAAGCAAAATGACAGATAAATATTAGATAATAAACGGATGTAGACTGAAAATATGTTTAAAAAAAAGCCATATTCTTAATAGGGCCTACCATGTATGAGCCTATATAGATTCCTGTAAGTACCAATAAATTGTTTATTTGTTTGATGGAATATTTACTTCTGAAAATACGTATTTATGAGGAATTTTTGGATGGCAAAGAGAAATAAAATATTCAACGAATAAAATGATAAATTCACAGATCTGATAATGAAAATTCTTCCCACGTTCGCCATATTTAATTTGCATAAATTTCTACACACTCATTTGCACTGTCAAAGAAAAAACATCTTAGAAATACTTTTATTAATTTAAAGTCAAGCATCAACCATTCTTTCATGAATACTAAAGCACTCATGAATAATGTATCATACGAGAAATTAAAGTCTTCACCATTTTTCTTTTAGAGTGAAATAAACTACTTTCTTTTTTGACTTGTCTCCGTTCATGCTGTGAAGTCTTGCCTTCATTAAGAAAGAAACCCCTGCAACTGCTGATTATGAGAACCGTAAGAATCCTATAGTAACGAAACCTTTTTTTGCTTCTTAAAGAAATTAAAGACATTTTCCCAGATTACAGAAATTATGTATAATAAAAAGAAGATTCCGTATGCATTTTATAAGGGTTGATCATATGGAAAAACTTGGCTGTCAACATTAACTTTAACACCTTCAAGAGTTATTTTATTACCCCTCTCTGACTTTTGGTCTAGTGTTTAACATAATCAGGCAAAGTCCGCAAATTTAACTTAACCATATTTACATATCTTCAGAAAGGTAAAAAAACAATAGGGGAAAAAATTGATAAGGAAAATAACTTTTTGATCTTGCATCCATTCCCAATGGAATTATATGGCAACCTTATGTAGCACAATGCGTAAACCAAACCAGATAAGAATAGATAAAATGCTGCAAGTGTTAAATTATCTTAATATTCACATTTATTTTAATATCCCAAAAGATCCGACCAGAATTTATGGATTAAAATCGGGCAAGCCACCCAATCCACTCGCCCAGAGAAAAGGATTCACTTTTAGGCTTGTCGAGTTTAAGATGGCATTCTCCTCCTGTCGGAAGTTCGAAGGACCAACTGAAAATTGAGTTCGTCTACTTTTCTTTCTCTGCTCGGAGCTCTTTGTGACGGAACGTGATCTTGACTCTTTTCAATTAGGAAGTTTTGATCCCTGCATTAATATGGTCGGGCGATTTTCCACTTTTTTGAATTTCTTTGATGGGTAGTGGGGAAAAAGGTGCCAATTGGTAAGACAACATTTGCCTTAAAACCGTTTTGCTGTACGACCATATCTTTAGCCAGCTCATCGAGATTGAAAATAGGAAAAATGCACTAAAAATAGCCAAATTATAGGTGGACATTGGACATTGGACATAAAAAGTGAGGAATATAGTAGAAGAGGGTTTTAGTAGGAGAAATAGTGGAGAAATAGGAGAAAATGATAGGAAAGCAAATATGAAAGGTAGTATGAAAGACAGATCCCTGGTAAAAGGGTATCACTGGCTTTCTTTGCGTTTTGGTTTTGTTTTTTTTTGATAGTATATAAATATACCATCCGGTAAATGCACTGGGCATTCAAGCCTTTGTAGTAGTAGATATTATCTCTACGTGGCTTTGCAGAAGATTTTCATCTTCGATTCTGGGTTTCACACCTAGATTTGGATTTTTATGTGTTGTTTTGTTTTAATTGTTTCTTGGCGATATTTCACACAAAAAATTTGGGAAAGTGTTTTTAGAACTAAATTCAGCAAATGCTAATTCAGCGGCTAAACTCGTTTGGCTTTGTTCATGTTTTGTTATGTTATGAATGGGGGTTATCTAGCTTTAAGTGAACTTTGGGTCGACGTTAATGTCATTCGGTAGTCTACTACTTTTGAAACTAATTAGTCGTCTTAAGTTACGTAAATTTTTAAAGTCAATGTGCTCGAGTACAAACTCGGGAGGGAGGTGCCGGTGCACCTTGTCCCAGATTTTGGTTGCTCTGAGGTGAAGCTCCACGTTTATGGGGGTCATCCCCAGTTCACCATGGAGTTCACTCTGCCTTCTCCCTTCTCTCCTTCGGGTTCCCGTAATGATGTATACTGCCTTATTCTAGACCCTTTGCAGTTTAAGGACTTGGGTCTTGGAAACTATGTTTATAAGGACCGGGAGGTACAGCAGTTTTGAGCGAATGCACGCATTGTAGATCTTAAGTTTGTTGGAGGTGCTCAGGTTTACGAATTTGAAAAATTCACCCAAATCTCTCCGTGCATTCTGTGTAGTTTTCGCTACATGGCTCCTATACCCACCAGTCGTAATTTGTAGTCCCAGAACCGTGCCCTCCGTGCAGTATGGGATACGTGCACCCCCCACACGGATGTCTGCCAGTGTTCTTCGGAATAATTGAATTACACGGAACTTTTGGGCATTGGTGGATATCTTCCATCTTCTCTCGAAAGAGTTGATGTTTTCGATTTCCAATGCCGTACTTCGTGCCATGAAATTCGCCTTCCGATAAGGCCCCATACATATTATTGTTAAATCGTCCGCAAATTAAACGTATAAGGAACCCTCAGTCAAGGGTTGGGGAAGGTCTATGGTGTAAATGTTATAGAGCAGGGGACTGATGCACCCGCCTTGCGGCACCCCCGCCTCGAGTTCGAACTCAGGGCCGCTATAATCTTTGATACTCAGAAACGCTCTCCTCTCCATCACGTAGTCACAAAGAATCCTCTCAAGTATGGGATTGAGGCCTAGTTGTAAGATCTTATATTGTAAGCCTCTCCTCCATATTTGTCAAATGCCTTTTTGACATCGCGTAGCACCAAATTTGCGTCGCGTTTTTCTGATTTTACTTTTGCCAACTTCTCGGTAATTACGGCTAGCGCCGTTTCTGTTCCTCGCTTCGCTCGGAAGCCATGTTGTTAAATATTGTGAGAGTTGTTATTCTCGAGGAACGTATTTACCCTGTTGGCCAATATCTTCTCCAAGACTTTCCCTGAAAATTCTAGGAGAGATATGGGCCTGAAGTTAACTGGACTGTCCGGTGGTTTACCGGCTTTTGGAATGAATATCATTTTTGCTACCTTCCAGTGGTCAGGGAAGTAACCCACATTTAGGCATGCGTTCATGATATTCATGAGCCTCAATAAGATATTGGGTGGGGCTCGAATAAAATTCCCCTTCGTCAGTCCTGTACGCCCCGGTGCTCGCTGTTGAAAGGATTTTAAGGTCATTGAGAGTTCCTCGGCAGTAATTCTACCGCCGAGTCCCTCCATTTCCCTATCCTGTGATACGCAATGGTGAAAGTGTGTTCTGTGTATTTGATCATTCAGGTCGTTAATAATTCCTCCTTCGAAGTCCAAATTGAAGTCATCATTCTCTTCCGGGGATATCTTAAATATAGATTCACAAAAGAGTCTGAATTCCTCTTTGATTCTTTCCACGTTAGAAATTTCAATGTCATCACGTATAAGTTTGATAGTCTTTGCTGGCTATCCGCCTTTTAGTCGTTTAACGGTCTGCCAGAATGTACGTGAGTCCGTTTCTACGTTTAGTCCGTCAATTAAATTATTTCAGAGTAGATTCTGTTGGTCCCTTATAAGAGTCATTAGTTCGTCACGTATGAGTCGTGTTTGTCGGTGTGTATTGATGCTGGGGCCAGTGAGGTTCACTTCATTGATACGTTCCTTATATTCCCTCGCGAGGGTTTTTATTCTAGAGATCCATGAGGGGGCAGGGAGAGTTTTAAATTTAACTCGGGGGAAGGCTTCCTTGTCGGCTTTTAATAAATTTTCATTTAATTTATCCAACTCCTCGTCAATTTCTTCTAGGGAGGCATTATTTAAGGGTTCTAAGTTATAACTTTCGAGGAGTTGTTTATACTTATCCCAATTGGCTCGAGCGTAGCTCTTCCGCTTTAAGAAAGTGATTTGAATGGGGGAGGTTAAGACGTTAATAAGGATAGCCTGGTGGTCGCTGGGAATAGGGAAGCCCGGCTCAATGAAGTAGTTATATGGGAACATATTGCTTGTTAGAACAATGTCTAGGTTGGTGGCTGACCTGTCAGTGATGAATGTGGGAAAGTCTGGTCCAATTCTGGTCCTAATGTGTCTATCAATAAGTGTCTCGAGATTCCTGCCTGCTGAGTTGGTCGACGTATAACCGGAGGCAGCACTTCTTGCATTGAGGTCACCGGCAAAGAGAACGGTTCTGCCGTGACCACATAACTGCAAGAAGTTTGGAAGGGGCAAATACCCTCTCCTTGGGGGTTGGTACCCCGTTGCCAGGACCAGGGGCCCACTGCCGTACGGACCTCCCCAGCAAGGCAAGATTCGTTGAGTCCACTTATTGATCTGAAGTCAAGACCTCTTTTCACAGCTATGGCGCATCCGTCAAAACGTTCTCCGCTGTGATTTTTGGTCAAGACTTCGTAGGGAAAGATTTTTATTGGGTTAGCGTCATTTATTCCATGTTCGGAAATAAATATAACGTCTGGGTCGCATTGTCTTAATACGTTCCCGTATACTATTTTTTTTTGTTTGTCCATCCGTCAGAGTTCAAGTGTAATATTTTTTAGAGTCGTCATTTTATAGTTTACTTAAGGGTTTTCGAGTGTAATATGATGTTTTTAGGACTTGTCCTCTTACGAGTTTAGGTCCTTGTGGAGTGTTTGGGGCGTTATGGTTTTTTCTGTTCATTTTTTTCTGTATTCGCCGTCAGTTAGGGCAATAAAAGAGTCAGTTTAATCAAGCCTTGGAGTAAAGCCTCCTTGACCTGCTTTTCACTGAGCTCGTCCGAGGTGAATTCCTATTTGTATATTCCGGCTATTAGACCTTCGGATACATCTAGGGCGTCCATCTCCTTAGGAAAAGGGGACCTTTCAGCAGCGAATACCTTCAAGTTAATTTTTCTCGAATGGTATGCGTGCCTAGATTCCCTCTTGCAAAAAGAGGACGATCTCGGGCGTCTCTGGGGCTGCGAGGTTTTCCGTGAGCGGGGTGAACGTGCCCCTCCCTCGTCTCTCGCAACTCCAGTCTCCGTAACTTCGTTATTAACCTTGGTGGGTGTGTTTGCGTGGGTGGTTTTGTTTTAGTGGGTTTCTTTCGCTTGTTTTTGTTCCGTGCGTGCTTTTGCAGCCTGGATCCTGGGGTCCCTGGAGGAAGCTAAGGTTGTGGCATTGCTTGGGGTTGGGAGCTTCTGACAACTAGCCTCGCACTGGGGTTTGAGACTAATTTTCAGGATCTCTTCTGACCGCGGGTTCGAGGGGAACCACATCTTCTCCATTCCATTATTAGTTAGCATCTTATTTAGCTCATCTGCAAAGCACCCCGGGGAGGAGAGATTCGCAATATGAGCATAATATATGCAACACATAATTTTCGTCGAGTTTTCATTCTCGACGTGGAGAAATGTAGGGTTCCCTTTCGACTCCGCTACCGCAGCTTTTGCAACCTTGGCATAAGTGGTGTTGGCCCTGGTTTCCTCTTCCAGTTTTTTCAATGTGGCTTTTTTCTTTAGAATTTGTTTTTTGACAGGGCAGGCCATGGAGAGTGTTTCATGTTCCCCAGCGCAGTTAAGACACTTCATGGAGGTGCTTTTGCAGCTCCTTCAAAAGTGGTTCTCCGATGCGCAGATGGAACACAAAATAGCATTCTCTTTGGGGCAGTTGGCTGTAGTGTGCTCCTCATACTTATAGCATTTGAAGCACATTTGGAGGTCGATAAACTCCTCGCGTTCGACCTGCTCGGGGCAGATCCGAACGTTAAAGAGGAGCATACTGCACTCCGTAGCCTTTCCTGCCATCGCCGAATCCATGAAAACAATCTTAAAGACGTGCGTATAGTCCTTGAACTTAAGGACTTTCGCTACTTTGGCCCAGGGATAGTTCTTTTCGACCTCAGCATGAATTTTTTCGATGCTGTGGCCACCGAACCAAGGATCGAGGTGTCGAAGGATGCTGCTGCGATGAGTCTTTATTTGTGGAGGTGTGTGGGGTCGGAGGTTTATTTTTTTCAAGGATTCAGCAGCTTTTTTGGGAGGTGAGGACTTCACAGTCACTCTCCTTTTGGCAGATAGCAGAATATCCATTGTGAGTTTCCATTAGCCCGACTAGGGTTACCCCTAGTTCCCCATGGGTGATGGCGAAGACCTCCTCCCGATCTGGCTTGGGGCCATCGGAGAGGGTCCTCAGTGGTATCCGCTGAGTCTCCCTTATTTATTTCTCCATTTCCGCATAGGGTCTGAAGAAATAAATTTTACGAAGACTCGGAGTGTTTGGCTATGTTTGTGTGTGTGATTTTGTGATATTTTTCACCAGTAAGAAAAGAGTAGGTCAAAGTGAGTAGTCCCTGTCCAAAAACAAAAACAACCCGAGCAAAATGGCACTTTACCTTAGGTGCAGGCACTTTTCGATAGCCTGCAGATCTTAGGTCCACCTTAAAGGGAGTCCGGTGTGGAAAACGAAAGGGGAGGGCGGAAGCAAGCTCACCCTCGCTACCGACGCACGAAGCGAGTAAAAAATCGCTTTTTAATTGCAAAAACGCAATGTCACTAACGAACGTAGGCTGAATTAGTACTCCTGAGCGAGCAATCACTAAACGCGCGAAAATAACAATTTCAAAAATCGTATGCGAAGTCAAACGTAAGGTTGGCTTTATCAGAACACACGTGAGAAGAGCAAAACTTACTCAGGCAAGCAAAGCAGTCATAATGATTTATCTTTATATTATAGGTATGCAAAAGCTTTAAAATGAATAACTATCTATTCAGCTGGCGAAAGGAGAAGCAAAATAATAAACTATGCAACATTTTAAACTAAAACTGCAAAAATTGACTTTTAATTGAGAAATTTGCAGGTAGTTTCCAAACAATAGTTATATTGTCAAGAAAATATGGGAAAAATTTCGTAGTAATAATTTTTTTTTCAGCTTGCACAAGTTGATTGAAACAGATAAATGATTAATTTCCGCCAGTAGCGCGAAATTTAATACACTGGTTAAATTACATAGAAATGCATGATAGGCATTGCAAAAAGTTGCTTTTGACCAGCATTAGACTGCACTTGGTTTATTTTTCAAATAAATAATAAGAAAACTATTCCAGAACTCACCACAGGGAGGGGGCCATATGACAAGTTTTTCCCTACTCCAGCCTAACAACCTTATCTTAAATGGATTTGATTTAACTGAACTCCATTTTGGTGTCATAACGAGGCATCTTTCGCCCGGATTCAAGTGTACTTTAATGTATTCATCTCCTTTAGCTTGGTGACCTACGTTCCCGGATGCTTCGGTCATTAGCTAAATCAATATTTCTACAGCTTAATTGTGACTCGAAATCTCATTAGCAGTAAAATTGATTTTCGATTGATATTTCGCATTTTCTTTTATTTTTGCAGTTAAAATGTGTTTTGTCATAAGTGGTTCCGTCATCAGCTCTTGTTGTCAATTACTCTTGCTGTACTTGTTTTCAGCATCGAGGTTTAGAGCACGAAGAAAAATAGAACGAATGCACCCGCGTTCTTCAGTACGTGCTTTCAAAACACGCCTCCATTTCAGCTTTATAATGCAACTGTTTCCATCATTTATCATGGCATATAAAATACCTTCTGGATTGATGAAATGAGTATTTATTTGGATTACAGGTTTTACAATTGCTTATGTCGTAGCATCTAGCTGGGTGACATTGAAAATTGTTGCATATAAATGAAATGGGGCCTATTTGATTGAGGATGATTGCTTTACCTTGAACCAAAAGAGGGTATAAACCGCCATGATGTACTTGACGATTATCTCTAAATTACCTGGAGGATTATTGGTTACCATGTAAAGCCTGAGAAGTCTTTTAGCGGTATTAAGCCACCGTGATTGACTTATATTTCCAGGGTTTTTCAGAGAAAAGGATTCTTCGCTAATTCCACTTGGAAGATAATTGTAAGCTTGGAAAAGCTATTTTTGCTCTGTGTTAAGATCTTTTCGTCAACTGAAAATGTTTCTAAGGAAATATGCTGAAACGATGCATTTTGCAAGTGCAAACAATTGTCCATTTTTTCCCAATTTCGCCAGTGAAACTTGAAAGAGCAGTTGTACCGCTATCTAATTACTAAGCAAATGCCGTAAAGGCAATTCATTGGTAAGTAGTTGGCATATCAGCCATTGTAAAGTCCGCCCAAAGTGTTATTCTAGTCCTGAAATTACACCACTCTTTTTGCCTATATACACAACTGTACCGTTACAGCTAATTGCCTGTATGTTTGGTGTGTTCTTCAGTCGTTACTGTCCCTTAATCTTTGCTTCCTTTTGAAGACTGTAACAAATTTTTATCCTTCCTTCCGTTAAAGAAGATACTAATGATTGAATCTTCCCTCGCTTCATTTTTACTATTAATATTTTTCTAATTTTGCTTCGCTTGCGCCACATTTTGGTCTTGTCGATGACCGATTTAAAACACTTTCAATTATTATTCCAAAATCTTTCAAAGTTGTATTAGCAATACATTTTGCTGTTCGATACGAAATTCCAGTTCTGCCTCATAATTAGGCTACAGATGGAAAAGGAGCAGTTGGTTGTTATATTTTCTTTTTATACCACTTAATTCAACTTCATAGTGAGAGTATTCTGTTGAAGATACTTGAAGAACCTGAATCAGGTGCCACGTAACTGCAGGAACGTTGCTGTTTGCAGTCTTCAGCATTATAAGTTGCAGATGGAATTGTAATCTTACTAGATCTTATCTCTTTTCAAATCATAGTTTTGAAAACTTTTGACGTTGCAGTGGCATCGATTCCTATAATTAGCATTTTTCTTTCACTTCTCTAATCATTAAGAATTTGTTTCTCTTTTGGGGGCACGTTGCGTTGTTTTGGACATGTGCAAATATTATCGTTGGATATACAGGCTGGAATGTCAAATAGTTATTTACAACTAGCCTGGAAATTTCAAGTTTCTTTCTGTAACTAGGATTATCTATCCTGCCGTGATAAGACTTGTAAAATTTTCTTATAGTCATTATTTAATTGAAACAGTTGGAATTGACGCTGATCTCCAAATTCCTTCAAGTTGAGGGCAAACATTCATGCAAATGTCATTGAAGTGTAGTCCTTTATTTGATCCCTTATTCAGTTCAATTCTTCTTCCAAAATATACTTTTAAAACATCTTCAAATGTGAGGAGATATTTCTTACGTTAAGTTTTTTCGAGTCCCTAAAATTGTGTTTTCAATAGCTTGCCGTGTCAAATTGAAAGTCATTGACATTGTGCTTAACAGACGTACCAACAGTCCCAAAGACTTCCCGTGCGCAACTAAGCGTTAAAAAAGGAACGTCCTAGAGAATGGGGAGAGCCCAGAGCGGGCAGCGTGGTGGTGCCACAGAAGCTACACATTAAGAAGAGATCCAACCGCCAGATAATATGGTTATTTTTGAACCAAGTTGCATGCTTATTACAGAAGCTTGATACAATAACTTCATAAAATGAGAATTTTTTTAATCACTCGCCTGAATCCTGTTAATTTTACTTATTTGGTTGCTTTTATTTCCTGTACCTAATAGGTAATTTAGTCAAATTTAACATTTAATAAAGATGATAATTAGAGGCCTAATTCTTCTCGTAACACAGATATTACGCTCGCCATACTTCAGCAGTTTACTTACTGTTTTGTTGTGAACATTTAGTACATCTCTCTTCTACTTAAAGGATAATATGCACCAGGTGGTGAAGACATTAAATAAAAATTTTGCGAATTGATATTTAACGTAGAAGATAAAAATTGCCTACTTATCATACAAGACCTAATGAATTTTGACAAATATAGTAATAAAGTGAGTCTTTATATTAAAAAAATGGAACGCAGTTGGTTCCGATCTATTCTAAACCGTTAGATGGCAAAGTACTAAAACCTTTTGTGCAATATTTTGAGTGTCAATAAGCGAGCAAATTGTTCATAGGAACTTCACCTAGGCAAATGTAACACCACTTTTTAAAAAAGAGATAAAGACTGATCCTTGAAATTTTCGTCCCATTTCTTTTACTTCGGTTTTTGCTAAATATTTAGAGTCCTTTGCTATAGAAAGGATGAATTAGAATTTAGACGTAAAAACTTTAATAAATGATACACAACTCGACTTTCGATATAGACGTTTATACATGCTAATACGCTTGATTCTTTTTAGAATATTGTTGGAACCTTTTGCGAAGACTAAGACTTAGATGTTTTTTATTTTGATTCTATCAATGATTTTGTTACCCTTACCCATAAAAGACAATATAACCGAGACTTATGGAATAGAAGGCAGGGGACTAATATGATTAGAAGCCTGGCTTGAAAACCGTCTGCAAAAGATTGTTGTCATTTGAAGTAGTTCAGCTTGGTCATCTGTTTCTAGGACTGTTCTGAACAGATATATTCTCAGACCGTTGCTTTTTGGGGTTTAAATAAAAATATATTAATCCCCTCTCATATAAAGCGCTTTACTGGCCTTACTTTCAGTATGTAGTACATTCAAAAGGACGTTCTAAATTTGGAACGCATCCAGAGACTAAATTAATTCCTGAATACAGTATTAGATAGTATTCAATTAGCTTTTTCTCGAATATCAACATAATGAAGCTTTTTGAGTACTCAACTGATTTATTAATGTATATTATGATTAAATATGTGAGCTAGATCACCGAGCGGCAACTAGAAATAACGGTTTCAAGCTAGTAAGTAAAATATTGAACAATGCAATATTTTAAAATATTTTCGTCATAAAATGACATAAACATGGAATGGTTTGGCTAAGAATTGGGGTAAAATCACACAAGAGGTAAATATCTTCTAAAAAGAATCGATCACTACTAATTTAGTACTTTACAGAAATGAAAATTGTGAAACTAATTCTTTACTCATATTCTCTCTTCCTTTATCTATCCTAAACTTATGACTTCCATTTCTTCTCTTTAATTTTAACAGGCTTTGAATCAATCGTAAGGACTTTGCTGCTCTTTGCCGTTGATGGTGTTTAACAGAGCACAAAATTTACTCTGGTGTGAAGCAACAAATTCGGTTATTAAGATGGACAAAGCACAGAGTAGAGAGAGGCAGCTGACTACAAACAATGGGGAGACAGCGTGAAAGCAGCACCCTCTTTGGATTTTGACACCACAGTTTTCAATGACACAGTTATAGCTTGATACGAGATGTGCAAGATAAAGCTCGAACGCAATACTCCCGGCGCTGTAGAAGCTTTGATAACTGATACCTTGTCACAAATAGTCAATCCTAATACTCAAAAAGGTGGCTTCCTGGGCAAAAACAGAGGCGAAAACGACCTTAGAGTCACAGTGAGAACTAGAATGAGTTGCATATTGGGAAACCTAAAATGATTTGTGTATAATTGATGTCTCTCTGCACATAATTCTTGTAATAATATGCCACGGATTCAACGAGAGATGTTGAAGACTGAGGAAGACGCAAGGCTCACGGGTACAAACGCACAATAAACTGTTACGGGAACAGATCGAGTGTCTTCTCCTCAAGAGGCTCTTAATCTGAAACTTGTGGAAAGAACCTGTACCTGAACGGACCACGGTAGATTGCCCACGCAGGATTCCATGACCCACGTAGCAATAGTTTTAACTCTTCCAGAGGCAGAACTCTATGGATTTGGGGCTGACGAAGACACCGCAGGTTTTGAAGACTTATTTGGGAACTTGCGTTCATCTTGTTAGTATTTTTCTTGCCTCACTTTGGTCCAAACAATCTATATGGATAGTATTTGGAATTTACTGATCTACTCCTATAAAGTTTCGGATCAACTATAGGTTGTAATGCTTGTGGGAGGTGATTTGCGCTCGATTTCCGAAGCAGTAATCCCACGGTAATCGAATGAAATTGAAAGAATATAAGTTATTTCATTCAAAAATACTGAAAAAAAGAGAATCTCTAAGACAAATAGTAAAAATAATTCTATATAATAATGATTAGTTAAAATGTTTGTAAGTATATTGTCCAAATAATGTTGTGTAATACAAATAAAAAGTTTTTAAAAGATTGTAAGTTAATTTGAGACTAGTATCCTCGATAAAATTGTCTTATCCTGAATCTATGGGCACACAACTATCCTTTATGCTACTACCAGCAATTATTTCAATACAAGAAACCCTTAAAAAATACTAATCTGTTTTATGCATCCATCCTTTGCGTTTTATCTACAAAATATTGACTTCAATTCGAGATTGAGTTAATATTTATAATAAACTTCCAATGACATGGAAGCAACTCATTCATCAAATGCTCCAAGGGAAATAAAGCTAATAACTCGAAAGAAAAGAATATTGGAAATGATTTAATGATTGCTTGGGTGAAAAATACATCCATCACCTTTGTTATTTAGCTCCGGAACGCGGAAGTGGTTGGTCTTTATATTGGATTCATGCCCTGAAAAGAAAGAGCGGAATGACTAGCTTATACGAGTATAAACAAGGTCTGCTGACAAAAAAGTGGCGTGCTCTCACTTCTTCTGATTTATGGCTTTACGACGATCAAAACTTGCAATAATTCCCGGAATAATCTCGAGAGGATGCTGACAATTCTATCATTTGAAATATAATGTAAAAAAATATAAGGGCTTCAATTTTGTTAGAATGCTCTGAATAGTTTTGATGTTATGGCCAAAACAAAATAGTTCCCCGGCTAACCTTGGGAGTACTTTCGCAATTATATCATTCAAAAGAGAATGCAAAACAACATAAGAGTTTCCGATTTCGTTAGAATCGGCTGAATAGTTATTATGTTAGTGCCAAAATAACATAATTTCCGGGCTAACCTTGGGAGAACTATGGCAATTATATCATTCAAAAGAGAATGTAAAAAAAACCATAGGTAACGGTTTCCAAAATCATTAGAATCGGCCCTATAGTTAGGATGTTATTTCCAAAATAAAATAATTCTGGGGATTTCTTTGAGAGGACCTTTGAAGTTATATCTTTAGAAAGAGAATGTAAAACAATTTAAGGATTTCGAATTTCATTAGATTCGGCCAAATAGTTACAATGTTATTACATAAGTAAAAAAGAGCAGAACTAGGACCGACCGATCCATCCACCCACTGACATAGTGAGATCTATCGGACGAGTAGACTCACAAGTGACTAATAATGCTATCCCTTCCTTATTTAGAAATAGAGATAATAAATTAGAAAGGAAAAAAGGCAGGACATTCCTTCCTTATGAATATTGATGAACACCTGATTACAAAAATATATGTGAAGCAGAGTAAATATCATCATAATTCTGGAAGAACACTCGAATTAAAAGTAAGACCAATTAGATAACAAAATATATATCCGTGTAAATAATATTGGGAAGCCATTAAAACTTCCGAAATGGAACAAGAGTAAATTGTTAAGGGCCCTAATCCAAAACACCGAACTGATTTCGATCCTTTTCTTCTCTATTATTGATTGAAGAGGTACACATATGATACTGAAGATGAAATCTCTCGGAATGCTCCTTCCTCATTTCATATTTACCGCAAGTGTGTCAAACTCATTTGATAGTGAGTGGCACATTTACTTTGCTATTCATCACACGTCAATGATAAACATAAGGAACTCTTATATATATATATATATATATATATATATATATATATATATATATATGATTGGTAGAATTTGAAATCTACGGCTGCTTTATTGATTTTCATCTGCAGCTTTATACTTCATCTTCATTCACGTATGTAGCTCCTAAATTTCTGCCACTTAATAACATATGCTTTACCTTCACACCTTGTGAGAAGAGCTTTTTGGTTGTATAAAGTTAAAATTATATATTGAAATCAATAAATCAGCCATCGATTTCAAATTCAACCGATCATATTCATATCTATCAATCTCTCAATATCTCACTATATATATATATATATATATATATATATATATATATATATATATATATATATATATATATATATGTATATATATATATAAATATATATACAGTTTGCAGGATTAAAGAAAGGACATAAAGCGGAAAGGTTATTTAGTTTACGTGATATATACAACGTTTCGGATAAAAGTTTCACCCATCTTCTGGTACTGAAAAATTACAAAAAGTCTTTTTACGACTAAATTAAAGCTCAACAGGAAAAGCTGTAATTAATATATATATATATATATACACGCTTTTGGCCAAAAGTTATAAGCACCTCACAATATTTATATATACAGCATATTTAATATGACTTTTTTAAATTTATAATTTTATTCATAGATATTTAAGTGTAGCGAGCTGCCATTCTGCCATTCAGTATTCGGTTCCTGATCTTGGTCGAAAACGAGATAGTGAATGAGTGCTGCAAATCGGTGCCTAACCACATACCAAAACGAAACACCCATGGCAGTTATTCCCTTCTTAACCATATCACTGGTTTGTCAGTAATATCTGCATTAATATCGATTGCTTGTTTAGTTCATTGTGACATTAGCTCTAAATTCCTAAAATACCCAGTTCCATTAACTAGCCAACAATAATGTTTAAATGCGCACACGTATTCACTTGTACACAGTTATCCTTCGGATAAATAATAGGAGTTACTTAAGCATCACATAACTTTGCAGTATATGAATAACATTTTTGTAAATACATAGAATATGTAAATAATATATTCCGATGTAATTATCAATTTACATGTTCTATTATATCATCCAACCTTTCTATTACTCGTAGTGAGATTATAAAAAGCATCCTTGGAATGGAGAAGCCTCCTCGGAGGTCATTTCCAAACATTGAAAAGCAGAGTTTCGTCTAAAAATGAGAGCTATAAAAATGTTTGTGGAGGGCAAGTTTTAAACTAAGTTCAAACGGTTTGAAACACAAAAGAACTTGTTTGTTATCTTATCCTTAAACACGTTTCTTCTAAGTTATTGTATTTATTCGACAATGAGAGAACCATGGTTCTTATAACCGTGCTTTGGTTTTAAAGGTATTGTTTTTATTTTTCATTAATTTCTTCAAGGTTTTAACGAAAGGGAAAAACACGATAAACAGCAACTTGACTGAGCTTATTTGCAAGACAGAACTTTAGTAAAGTTTGGTCGATGTGGTTAAATGATCTAGAGAAGAGAGAAGGAATAGCGAATCATAAGACTACTTTAAATATAATTTGAAGATCAAGGAAGACTTTAGAGTAGTCTGATATTGAAAGGAAATAAAAATGTGAGAAAGGAAATAAATTTCAAGCTGGCAAAAGATTACCAGACGTGCAATAGGATAGTAGATCACACAACGGTCCTGAGTGTGGCCGTGTTTTAAAACATATAAATTATGACTTATTAAAACTGAGTTAAAACCAACCTTTAAAAATCAGAGATTTATCAACAGCTAACAAAAACGTACGTTATTTTATTATTCCAGAAAAGAACGGTTTGTGTCCTCTTATCTTATATTATCTTATACCACTAATTAATGTATAATTAAAACACAAAAATGAGTAGGTTACTTTAAAACTTGTAAAAATAGCCAGGAATTTCTCTTTTGTTTACATCTTATCTGTCAATACACAAATATTACTTGTAAATAGAACGCCACTAAATTATAGCTTTAATTCGTATCGATAACTACAAAACATCCACAACTTTTTACATTGACACGAGGAGGGCGGCAATCATTTACCATTTTCACCCATGCTATACCTGTAACACCATTGTGGGGTAGATATAAAGGAGAGTAGGGTGTTTTATTCCATCAGGTTCTCGTACACCACCCACTCCTTTGTAGATTTGAGTAAGAAATTTGAATTTTCCTCCCGAATATTTACTGATTTTGATACATTTGTATCTTGTATGAGTAAATTGAAACGGCTGACGTGAGTGAGAATTGAACTTGGGTACGGCTACCAACACCTTCTATTGCTACCATGGAATGATAGGCATCAAACTTACCTGTAAACCGGCACTGGGAAATAATTTCACGGGAATTGTCGGTGCAGATGTAAGGGTCTTTAATTCCTACGTACCATCACACATCTTATTTGCCATGCAGCTAAAGGGCTGATATGATCCATCCATTGTAATCAGTGAAGAGAAGGGCAGAACAGACGTCCAGTTGGTCACCCCCCCCCCCCTTAAATAACGATCTCGTTCCTATGGGCAGCAACGAGGTAGCTGGCGTAAACTCAAGTCAAATCACGTCTCCCACCTAGCAGCTGAACATACCCAATGTAGCTTAACTCGCTTTATTCAGGAAACGGTAGGTTCACTCGGTTAGGGCATTAATTGCAAAAGTATATGGGTATCATTTAGAAATCCGATTACTTCTGCTTAATATTTGGGTGGCAACCAAAAGGGGCACCTGCTGCTCATGTCAGACAGGTTCAATGAAATTAAAACGGCATTTTGTTCGGCTTCAAATATCAATAATGAATAAGAAAAGACGGCATCAAATTTCTCCCTTATTCTTGTCAACGAATTTGATCTGATGGTTGGTTGCATTATAAAGCTTATTTAAGTTTTAATCTTTCTAATTACGAGTCAAAAGAAGAAGACTCAATTGACCCTTGTGTGATTCACAAATTGAAACAATGTTTCGAGTTTATGAACGAAAGCAGAATTGAATCCAAGTTTGTATTCATATATTCGAAAAGATTTAAACAATAAAAAGGAGCAAAGGTTGGGCGTCGAAGAATAAGGAATAAACAAAAGAAAAAGTATAGAAAATTAAATTATAAACTGAACTAAAATATGTATGCTCACAGAAAACCGGGTTGACCACAAATAAAATTTAAGTTGTTATTGAGCTTTAATTTTACTAGTACTATTTTGGTATGGGACTTTGAAGTGCAAGAACTAGTGCGAAACCAACGGCTCTAGAAAATGTATGTGCAAGGTTTAGAATAAATAGGTTTGAGGAATTATGAAAAAAACTGCAAATCTATAAATAGTTCTCAAACCAACAGTTTATTTTTATTTTATATTTACATGATGCAAAAACTTTTATTCACCATTTTCTAAAAAAATATCTCAAACAATAACGATAATAAAATTAAAAAAAAGATTTTATCAACTTATTTCCCCAAATGATTTTTGGGTCAAAAATTGCAGAATATTAAAGGGGGCCACTTTTTATTTTTCCACTTTGTTACATGGAAAATAAGGGTTAGCTCTGGTCCCCCTAGTGGATAGGTCGTTGGTTTTCAAATGGAGGGGTGTACCGGAGTCAATCCAAGCGGGGGCTGACACAAAAGTCAGCCCACGAAGAGGTCCAGGCACCACTCGGTCGACGCGCCGTGCTTAATTCCACCGCGGGAGGTCGATCTTACACAAGTTCTGACAGACATAGCCAATAAATCTCCACTATATTTTCCTCTTGTCTTCAAAGCACAACACAAACGCATTTCCAAATTACAAGGAATCTTACCGATGTGAAAGCATACTCAGATTCCCTTGAAAGGGCACGTCCTTTTCAACCAGGTGCATTGAGGTGATGTTAAACGAGTCACTTTTTTGCTATTATTGGTCTTAACTTTTCGAGAAATTCCTGCTGCAGTCTCGAAAGGCTCCTTCATAGAGACGGTGGTTATGGGTGATTGACAGACTTCTGCCGGACTTTTATAGGTCTTGTTTTCATTGTTTCACTTCACAACGCGTGAAAATACACTCTTAGACCTTTCTACTTCTCTTGAAATCACAAAAGAGTCCTTACCGAAGTCTTAAAGCGAAAAATAATCTGACGGAGCACAGGAGTAACTTCTACGTGTGGGGGCATCTGTGCAGAGTGAAAAGGACAAAAATGACGTTGTACCTATAGAGCAAAATGTTACCGATGATTTCAAGAAGCTTATAGAAATTTCACGAATAAATTGTTCTCTTATTTCGCACATGTCATTATTTTACTTTGTTAGTTTATTTAGTATAATTTCTTAAATATACAATTGTATCATCGGAATACTTCATAAAATATAATAACATGGAAATTTCATTTCCCTACTCATCGTACGTTTGAAAATATTTTAATTAAGGAAAATCGTTCTCTTATTTGCTCTGTAATGTAATTATTAACTCTCATTGAACACAAAATGAGTCCACTTCAGCTACGAGTGAACTTTATTCTTCCATAACATTTTCCCCTTCCGGTTCCGCTACTAAGAGTAATTCACAAAAGTTTTCAGGAGTTAAGGCAATGAACTTCACAATAAAATACGAGTCAAACGTAAAGCAAAACTTTGAAATGTTTTGCTGTTTCTTAACTAAGGCGTTTAAATCGAAGTTCTTAACATATGTTATTAAAATCTTGACCAATCGTCCAACAAATCGGAATTTACTCAGCTGTGTTTTGCGGTTGGAATTCCTTACTTCAATTTATATCGGAGATACATTAATGGCCAAAAGTTTAGTGATGATTATCTTTTTGTATGTAAGAAAATTAATAGAAATACTCAAACGTTAGATTATGTTTATGTTTGTACCAAAATTTGAAGCTGAAATATATATATAAAAATAACAAGTAAAAGCAATTAATGCGAGCAGTCAATATTAACAATGATGTCCCTTGTTCTTTAGGACTGCTTCAATTCGTTTTGGTATGATGGAGACCAAATTTGTTGATATCTTGACTAATATTGCTCCATTTTTCTCCAATAATCATCCGCAACTGATAAAAATTGGATGGCTTCTGGTTATCAAATGCCTTTCTGGTTATTGCCCACAAATTCTCTATCGGATTAAAATCTGGCGGGTTCCCGGTCCTAGGTCCCAAAAATTCGATTTTATTTTCAGGCAAGAATTATTTTATTGCTCTTGCTTTGTCAAAAGGTACGCCCGGATGCTAGAAAATACAACTATCATCCCTAACTTGGTTATGAACTGTTAGAACCAGGTGCTGATGAAGCAAGGTTTGGTACCATTTTGAGTTCATAACAGTGTTCTTGGTGAAATTGTTAGTGGTTCAGTTCTTTTAGATGAGAAGCATCTCCAGGCATGGAGAGTCTTCACCTTGGGCACGCCACAGAACTCATGAAAGTACCACCTTTTGTTGTCCTCATAAGTGGAGCATTTCCTTAATTTTCTTTCTGGTGAGATAAGAATTCTTCGAAGCTCTTCTGGACTTGAGACCTTTGGACAAAACCATGATAATATCCATTAGGCCAATCTAACATTTTAACCGGAAACTTTACCATAAAGCGTAGCCTCACGAGGGTTCTAAAATTCCAGTTTAATATGATGGTAAAGGTTTTAGCGGCATGTATAAATATTGCGCGTAAAAATTTAGATTTTTACAGTTTACCCATTAAATAGCAATTTTATCAAAAATATTTAGTTACCACTTAAACATTACCTCTTTATTCAATAAATGATTGTTGTTCATATTTACGGTATTTATAATGATTTTGATTTTCCCTAATCTTATATTTGCTTATTATTTTATCATTAATTATTTCCATATTTTTAGATTCATGACTGCTCGCATAGAAGAAAGAAGAAAATCAACGAGAACATACCATACTAAGAAGAGTACCTCATCGTCTACCACTTGTCCCCCACAGGGGACCTTATGACAAGAGAACTTCACTTTAGGCTGACATAATCTAGCGCATGTCGGCCTGAATCTTTCACCCCTATCCAATTCTGCCTCTTCGAGCACGGGTGAGTGTACTGCATATCATAGCCTAGTTCGATCTATGCCGTTCACTTGACACGGCCTAATTCGAGGCGGTGGGGAAAGCAGGTTTGTGGCCTAGCCCACTGTGGAACCCACCGTCATAGGAACCACGGGCAAGAGGCAGAGCTGCAGCCTTAGGGAAGGAGGTCACTCTATTTCCAAGGGCCCAGCCAAGACCACAGAGAGATTTACAACCGTCTCTATGTATGCCGGAAGCTGCTCCGATAGGCAAACCCCAGAAAGGACGCCCCTTCGGCTGGTGATCGTTGATTAGGCCACCAACCACCAAAAAGTCCGTCATGAGTCATATATCTGGAAGGCCTCTCCGGGTACATCACCCATTCATTCATTACCATCATCCAGGCCCTTACACCGGCTGAGTGAGAGGTTACAGGGGCGGAGGGTTCTAAACTAACTGTAAATTAATTCACCTCATTTTTCATCCGAAAACATATCTTTTTACCCAGAAAAATTGACAGGCTTCAGCAGGAAAGAAGAAAGAACCCAAAAGAAAGGCTCTAAACGGGCCAACACGGACGACCTCTTCGCATTCTCCCCGGCAAAGAGAAACCCTCAAGTGAAAAAACCCTTCGGACAATTTATGGGGACATTGGAGTGATCTTACTAAGACTCAAAGAACAATATAACGGATACATAGCGCTGTGCAATACGGAAAAAGACCTTGACTTCCTCTTATCTGGGAATGCTACAAAAAACAACTAGAAAAGATAGGTCTCGTACCCCGTACGCCACCAGACGTAATGACTAAAAGGTCTGTAATATGCAGGCGCCTAGATCCATGACTCGGCGAACACACGGCTTTGTAAATAGAACAGGAAATAGATAAGGAAAAGAGCTTGGCTACGGTAGAAGAGGTAATTAAATTTAAGAAACAAAGCGGAGAAGAGTATAATTACGTCCTTAAAGTCACTTTTAAGTCAACGGAAATGGCTAAGAAGACAGCAGAAATGGGTCTACCTGCATTTTACACCAAGATTGCACCTACTCAAATAGAAAGAGAGACATTTATTTCAATACAAGTGTGCTTCACTTGCTACACCCTCGATAAGCATCCTACAAGAGACTGCACTTACAAACGAAAGGCGTGCTCAGAATGTGCTAACAAAAAGCAACAATGGGAAGGGTGCAGGAACCCAGACAAAAAATGTATGAACTGTGGGAATGCCCATAGAACTCTCGCAATGTCGTGCCCAGTAAAAAATAATTTGTTACGTGAAAAGAAGAACACAACTTACGCCACAGCCACAGCAGGACAAACAAATATCCCTGCCTTGCAACCTACAACAGTGAATATAGATGGGAACATGAGTCTCGACCTGATTTTGTGCATCATGTATGTACATTTAATTAACACTGCCAAACCAGGATCATATGCCACAGAAATAAATACCATGCTAGAAAAGAATGTCCAAAAAAGAATGTAGTTCCCAATGAACCCTCTTTCTAACAAAATATACAAAATTAATATGACACTAAAGACAAACGAAGAAAACCGACAGGAACAAGAGGAAGAAAAGTCCAAAATAGCGAGCAAAAGAAGATGAAACAACCGATGAAGAAACTCCGAAGAGCTCCAAATCCTTGAATAAAGGAGAACAAAGACATAAACCGCGAACGACCATACAAAAACTGAACATTAAGATTTACGACTGAAACACATTCCAGATCCTAAAGCTCTATAAACAAGATGAAATAGTCGATGGCCTAATGAAAGGCAAATTCAGAAACCGAAGTCAATAACGCACTCAAACAAGGAAAGATTTATATTGCCCCGGAATCATGCTGCAACCTATCATTGGACCAGTTCAAAAAGAAAAGATCCGGAGAGGTCGTTCAGAGAAAAATAAAATAGGCAGAGAACAAAAATAAAACAGTAGATATATAATGGATAAATATCTGTGTAGAATTAAAGGTTTTTCACTTAACGTAAACGGATGGAGAAATAAGAAGTTTACATATTCGAATATAATACGAAAGAAAGACCCAGATATTATAGTACTGACTGAAGACGCAATCAATACAGAAACAGAAAAAATAAAAATCCTTAACTGCAGTATTATATCCAAGAATCATACACAAACCAGATATGACGGATTAACGATGTGTATAAAAACAGGTATTCACTTCACCGAAATCAAGGACCTTGAAGAATCATATCTTGCAGTAAAAATAACGATGACCACAGGGGACCTAATAATAGCTGGGGTATACCAACCGCATAGGTGCCCATAGCTGCCAATCCCAAATTTTATTAAGCTCTTCGACCAGCTTCAACAATGCTTGTCGGCGAACTCGACGTAAGATGTAGGGAAACTGGCTACACTTCAAAGGTCAGCGGCGCAGGAAGAACCCTACGATACTTACTGTGTAGATATCTCGTGAAAAGGGAAGGGCCAGACTTCCCAACGTTTCTCGCAGACAGAGCATCAAATACCCCAGACATAATCCTAACAAATTCAAGTTTCAGCTTGAACCATCACACCGAACCCGGACCCCCTACCCCATCTGATCATCTAAGTATGTTTATAACCATCTCAACCTTCCCTATCCATATCAAAATACCACGAAGAAAAGTCGTAGGAAAAACGGATTGGAACAAGTATAAAGAACATTTGAGCGTGCTTGAGGTTGGCTCGGTAAATAACCAAGAAGCAAAGGAGATTGAGACCCATCTACAACAAGTTCTCGCCAAGATTGTAGAAGCGAGCAACTTTTACACCCTAACGAAAGAATATCAAACTGTACTAGCACACAGGTGGGAAAGAGAAACAAAGAGGAAAATGTAAGAATGCCACAACTTACTAAAAGAAATAATAGAAATAAGAAACACACAGGCAAGATACCAAAGATTAAAAGAAATCCGAAGCCAAATAAACATACTAATAAAAGGAAATATGAATCAGGTCTGGAATCTAATAGTATAAAAAATGGAGATAGAAGGAAATCCAAAGAAATTTTGGACTCAATATAAAAAATTACGAGGATCGCACCCTAAGGAACGAATAAGGAAGTAAAACAAACTAACGAATTCCAAGAGAACTTCCGAAACTACTGAAAGAAAATATTATCCATTTCACCTAAAAAGAATGCTGAGTATAACAGAGAATACGAGGAAAAGATACCGCAGAACCTTGAAGCGCAACGGCACCATATAGATGCGTTGATGAGGAGAAAAACATCTCTCAAGAAAAGGGTGCCACCTTCACAATGGAGGAATATCTACCAGCCGTCAAAACATTCAAACAAATTCTCCGGGTATGAGCGGTCTAACCAAAGCGAAGCGAACATAATTAATGCACCAGCCAACGTGCATATTTCCATTGTAAAAATCTTTAACGCCTGCCTAAACGTTGGTTATTTTCCACAAACGCTTAAAACCGCGAAAATGATTTTCTTACCCAAACCGGGTAAACCTAAATATCAAGTAGAAAACTCTAGGCCCATTTCATTATTAGAATTCCTTGGAAATGCCCTAAAAAAACTGCTAAACGAGAGATTGATGAAACACCTCGAAGATTAAAATCTATAAAATACACAATAACACGGGTTTAGGAGCGAGTGAGGAACAAAGACTGCTTTCGCAATCATAGCGGAGAAAATCGCAACGGAGACAGCAAAAGGCAACAGAGTGCTCATGATAAATTATTGTTGCCGAGACTAAAATCCAAGATTTACGATATAAATCTTCAAAGCAACGTGTGCAGAATACTATGCAACTAGTAGATCAGAAGAAAGCCGTCCTACATATAAATGGCAAAACATGAAGAGAATTTGAGTTGCAGACAGGAGTTCCCCAGGGACGGTGCCTATCTCCGACACTACATATATACCATCTATACAATGGACTTACCATCCCAGACAGACGAATACGCGTTGTAAGTCCAATTAGCGGACGACATCATGCAAATAATTTTCGGCAATCGACAAAACCCATGAGACATCGCACAAAGAACGGCCATAAAATTAAGAACTTAAATGACTACTAAACAAAAATAAGATCAAAACCAACAAAAATAAATTTAAATTAATTCCAATAAATCGGAACAAACGGCCGCTCTACGTGTAGACGGAGAAATGTACTCATACTCAAGGGAAGGTAAAGTCTTAGAACTGAAGTTAACAACTAACGGATACATCTCCCATCTAAATAAAAAAATAAGAGAAGCCAAGGCAACGCTAACCTCTCTGTATAGATTTAGAAATCTCTCAATGGACAACAAAAGAAAATTATATATGGCTCTCATCAGACCTAAGGGTCTGTATCCAATAATCCACACGCACACCCTCAGCGACACACAAATCAAAAATGCTCCAAAAGTACAGAACTAAGGCACAAGGTTCATCACCAATTCAGAAAGGCAAGACCGAGTAACCTCAAAAGAACTCCATCGGAGAGCCGCGTTCGAAACATTGAATGTCACACTTCACAATCATGCAGTGAATCTGCGGGAGATGTTAAATAAAACAATAAGTAAAATCACCCTAACAGAGAACGAAATAAGATGAACAAAATACAAACAACGCTTCGAAGGCAGCAACAAAAAAAAGAAGAAACATCATCCCGATTTATCAATAATTACAAAGACCTACCTAAAGAGAATTACCGAACCAGACCGACCCAAAATTGACAACCGATCATGTAAATCCGAGGAGGACACAAAAATTCAGATACAGTTAGAACAGCAAAATGAACACATTAAAGATATACAAGACCCGCACCAATGTGCGAATAAATACAAAAAGAAAACCAAAATACACAAAATGCTCAAAAGTACCAGAATACTAATGCGTGAATGCTACTATAAATCAAATCACTAAACGACATATAACTAAAGCAAAAATGAAAGCAAAAATGAAAGAGTTTGCCAGGCAACCTGGCGCAATTCATCATCACCCTCAACGTACCAACTCCATCTTTATTCTTTAATAATAATCATTTCATCAACACTTATCTCATACACAATACTTCCTAACTTTCCTATCTTTCTCTCATCATATTCCTCACATATATTACTCCAATCCTAATCCATATTTTCTGAATGCACGCTCCCGGACCGTACAAACGCCCATAATTTGAGCTCTCACAACCAAAGGAACTCTCGTACGCTTCTTTTGCACTCTTGTATAAAGGGCATTTTTCGCTAAATCGAGCTGGTCTCGAACACGAGTCCCCAGCACCATCCTTCTTTACTCCACGGGGGACTTAAGAAAGAGAGAGCCTAACTAGGCTGTCATAATTTATTTATGGCTGCCTAAACTCATTGTCCCTGCCGCTCCCGCCTTCAAGGCATAGACATGTGTACTGCAACTCAAAACCTAGTTCGAACTATGCCCGTCATGTGACAAGGCATAATTCGCGGAGGTTTTGAAAGCAAGTTTGTGGACTAGCCCACTGTGGAACCTTCCTTCATAGGTATTCCGGAAAAGAGGCGATGCTACAACCGCTGGGGAACAGGTATCTCTATCCCTAGAGGCTCAGCCAGGACCATAGATAGATATACAGCTGTCTCTATGTAAGCCGAAAGCTGCCTTGATAACCAAAACACAGGAGGAGAGGCACCCTGGGTGGTGATAGTTGATTCGATCACCATCCATCTTCAAGCCCGACATGAGTCATCTTTCTGTAGGGCCTCCCTGGGTTCATCCTATTTGCCATCATTTTCATTCAGGCATTTACACCGGCTGTGCCAAAGATTGTGGAAGCGGAGGGAACATTTCCCATCTTTCACTCATACTACAATAAATTAAAATTCTCATACCTAGGCAACCACAGGTACGAAGAAAAGGAACAGACCATCAAGAAGAAGGTTCTCCACGAGCCACAATGGACGATCATGAGGGTGCGAACATTTCTCTTCGTATCCTGCCCGGCAAATAAAAAACGAAGAGAGAAAAACCCCTACAAAAAATTAACGCTGAAATAAGAGTAATTTTACTCAGGTTAAAAGTCCAATACAACGGATATCTTGCGCTTTGTGATACCGAGAAAGATTTAGATCTTCTCTTAAGAGAAAAAACTGGCCAAAATCGGTCTTTTTCCCCGCACACCAACAAACTTCACGACGAAAGGATCTAAAATCTGATGACGTCTTGACCCATGGATCGGAAACCCACTCAAACACGGAAATAAACGGCAAAGAACAAACGCATGTCTTCAAAATCATATTTCGGACCACGGAAATGGCAAAAAAAGCAGCAAAACACGGCCTGCTTGCCTTCCACACAAATAGCCCCGGACCAAATCGAAAGAGAGACATTCGTCTTTATTCAGGTGTGCTTGAAATGTTAAGGCCTGGACCAACATGCGACAAAGGAATGCCAATTTAATGGGAAAGCTTTTTCAGAATGTTCAAGTAGAGATCACCGTTGGGACGAGTGCAGGAAAACAGAGAAAAATGCTTGAATTGGGGAAACGGACATATGACCCTTGCAATGTCGTTCTCTATGAAAAAGCGATTAATAATGAAGAGGAAAATTGAAATATCTGAAGAAAAGGAAAGGAAAAAAGAATACAATATATCCCACCGCAACAGAAGGAGGAATGAAAAAGGCACCAACCTTAAAAACCACTACATTGAACATAGAGGAAAACATTAGGCCTGACTTTACACTTTGCATTATGAACGTTCACTTCGTGAATATTGCAAAACCTGGTTTATACGCGGCAAAATTAAACACAATGCTAGTAAAGTACTACTTAAAGGACATGTGGTTTCCCGAGAACGTGCGATGGAGGAAGTTATATAACATAAACATAAAACCCAACAAACAAGAAAAAAACACAGAGAACAAAGAACAAGAACAAACCAAAATGGATACCTACCAAGAGACAGAAGAAGAAACATCTGATGAGGAATTTGCAAAAAGCAACCAAACAAATTGCACAAAAACTCGAAAAAGAAATACAAAAACAAAAATCACAAGTAAATACCCAAGAACTAATTATTAAAATATATGGCTCCTAAACGAACCCACTACCTAAAACATGCAAGCAAAAAGAAATCGTACAAGGACTAGTAAAAGAGGAATACAAATGGGTCTATTATACAGACGTAGACGAAACCGAAGTCCCTAATGCTCTCAAGCAAGGAATGACTCTAATCGTCCCTGAATCCTCTTACAATATAACAAACGAGCAATTCAAGTAAAAACGATCTGGTCGCACTCGCTCCCCAGCAAAAACGGAGGTAATGAAAACAAGAAAAGAAAGCAGAAACTAAGTCCACCACGTTCACGTACCAACGTAAACTTAAAATATTTAAGCTTAATGTGACGACTGGGGGAAAAAAAGAATTATATACTTAAATATTATAAGCCAGGAAGACGCGGACATCGTAATCTTAACCGAACATGGAATCAACACTGTAATCGAAACAAATAAAAATACTAAATTACAAGATCGTAGATAATAATTATTCTCAAACCAGATTTGACGGCGCATTGATCGGAGATAAAAATGGGATTCATTACACTGAAATAAAAGAGCTAGATAAATCCTATAGGCGATTTTGTAGTAGCCAGGGCTGACCAACTCCTGAGGCGCTCGTACTTACCCATCCCAAAATTCATCAAACTCTTTCGCGGACCAGATTCAACCATATTAACCGGTGATTTCAATGCCAGAGGCAGAGCAGCAGGATACACAACCCAAACGAACGATACAGGCAAAACTCTACAACTACTGCTACAAAGAGAAGGACCATATTTTCCAAATTTTCTAACTTATAGATCTTCAACCACACCAGATATAGTTCTCACCAACCCCAATTTTAACATCAATCTCTATACTGAATCGAGACCTGCAACCCCTTCCGACCACTTAAGCATGATCACAACTATATCCATCTCCCTCATCCAAATTACGACCCCACAAAGGAAATCACTCAGTATAACCAACTGCGCCAAATATAAAGAGCACCAAAGTAATATAGAAATCGAAACCTTAAACAACCAAGTAACCAACAAAATTGAAGTAGAAATACAGAGGATACTCGAAAGAATAATAGAAGCTGATGCACTCTACATACCCATAACAGAACACAGAACCCTGCCTGCACCGCGATGGGACAATGAAATAAAAGGAAAAATGGTAGAATTCGAAAGATTGACAAAGGAAATAATTGGGCTGGGTAATACATTGGGAAAATACAGAAGAATAAAATCAATTAGAAGACAAGTGAGAGATTAATGAAATAAAAATAAATTCAAGTTGGAACAACATTATCGAAAAAATGGATATTGAAACAGATTCAATGAAATTCTGGACACGATACAGAGGACTACGAGGAACTCAACCCAAAGAAAAAAAAATTAAAGTACAGAACAAGGAAGTGCAACGAAACAAAGAACAATAAGAGCACTTCCGAATACACTGAGGCCAGAATTTTTTCAATTTTTCAAGAAGAAAAAATTGATTTCAATAGAGAATATGAAGAAAAAAATCGCTTAAACCTTACAAACACAGCAAGATAATATCACGCCATACGCACGAGTTGATGAGGAGAAACTCATTCGCTGGGAAGATGGAACGCCATTCACAATGCAAGAATACTTGACAGCAGTCAAGTCGTTTAAGCAGAAAGCACCAGGACTAAGTGGCATAACAAAGGCGCACCTGATTAATGCACCGAACAACGTTCATGTAGCACTTTTGAAGATTTTTAATGCCTGTTTGAATACTGGATACTATCCCCAGGCCTTTAAAATGGCAAAGATGATCTTCCTGCCGAAACCGGGTAAACCAAGACACCAAATCGAAAGCTACCACCCAAAAGTGACAAAAGCAAAATTGACCATGATGACGATACAAAGATTCCGTAATCTTTCAAATAAGAACAAAGGAAAACTATACATAGCCCTTGTCCGATCCAAGATAGTATACCCTATCATCCCTACACATACGTTGAGTACCACACAAATTAAAAGAGCCCCAAAAGTACAAAATTCGGCCCCGCGATTTATAGAAAATAAGAGAAGGAAGGACCGAATTACATTAGAGGACCTAAATTAAAGAACCGGACTCGAACCTGTAAATAAAATACTCCACGAACGCGTCAAGAACCTTTGGGTAAAGCTAAACGAAACACGACCCCAGGAAGTAATAAGTAAGATTACCGTACCAGATAATGAAATGCATCAGATCAGATATAGACAAAGATTTGACGGAAGTAGAAAGAATGCAACGATAGACATAAACCCTATCTATAAATAAAACAATGTAAACAACCGAAAAAAAATTACCGATATTGACAACTGAATTTGAAACAAAACAAAAAACAAGACCATAATGACACACTAATGAGAATATGGACAGTAAATAAGGATAAGAAATTCAATATATATATATATATAAATTAAAAATAAATAAAATAAAACAAAAATAAAAATCTAAAATGAGCATATGATAACAAAGGGTCGAATGCTTAAATTACAAACTTAAAAAATATGAAAGTAAATAAAAGGCCAAATTCAAAGAAAACGGAAGTGTTTGCCAGGCAACCCGGCACAATTTATTATCACTTCTACCGTATCATCTTCATATATCATCCTACATTCATAACCATCTCATCAACACACAAACACAATATATCTACCTTTTCTATCTCTCTTCTACACTTTCCCTTCTTATATTATCCTAATCCATAATTTTCATAAAAAATAACTTGTGTAATTTTAATAAATAAGTCCGAAAAGCCATATTTGGTTTTAATTTTATAAGAACCCTACAAAGTGAAGGTTAAAAGTATAACTCTTCATCGTTAATAATATCCACATTTTAGTTTTCTATAATTTTGAATTTTTTATATTTAAGAGTTTTGGCAGCTTTGACCTGGTTTTGAAACGGAATTTGTATTGTTATATAATAATAAAATAATAAATAAGGTTATAGCCTTACATAGCGTTAGATTTTTAACAGATTAAATCTGTCAACCTCTGGTTAAACGTTAACATGAAACAAGCTTTTTTAGTACTGGTAGAATGGTCTAGTGGATACAAAGACTCGTTTAACAGTGAAGAGCGCCGTCTTTCCTTCATGAGAGCAAAACCTTGGTTTATTAATCCCCAGCCATAAGTAACCATCCGTCCTTACAACTTGTACTCTAGCTAAACTAGTTCCTAGAATCATCATTGCACTTTTCGTGTTCTCTAGTATTATTGTTATGGAATGTAGGTATAAGTTTGCTGGGCCCCAAATACAAGCTATTATATTAAAAAAATAATTTATGTTAAAATTTAGCTTATCAGTTGTATTTTTAGCGATTATTCGTTGCCCTAACCTTTGCATGCAAACTATACTACTTAATCTTGAGAATTTTCATAGTTCTAAGGAAATTTAATTCACTAGTAACTCATTATCTGAAGTATGTATTGTCAAAGTATGGCCAAGTGTACAAGAATATAAGCACACACACTCTAAGGTAGGCAAAGTAAGGCAACAACTGTTATTGTTCTAAGAGTGCGATTTGAATAGATATCTGCAGCTGCGTGACCAAGGAATATGCCAAACACAGTGACAAAAATAGATTTTGATACACACTAAATAAAAGGCACAAAATAAATATGGATATATATATAGGAACATGAATAAGACGGAATTAGGTTCCGAATACTAATTGAATAACCAGGTTTATTAAAGGGTTATAATGGGAGATTTAGAGTAGTGAGCGATTTAGTTCCTTTGAAAAACGAAAATAAAGCAGGGCGAACTTGGAAGAAGGTCTTGGTGACCTTGATTACTCACGGGGGTAGCCGATAAACAGAAGGGGTTGGTGCTACTTTTTGAAAATTCGCATCGAGCGAGATGAGGGCCTCTTGTTCTCAAGCGGTCACCAGGCGTTTTTCGAAAGGGGGGAGGGGAGATGACTTCTCCAAACTTGGATTAAGTGAGCTATTGGGCCTCTTGTCCTCAAGAAGTCACCAGCAGAGCTTCGGAGGACGGCTTATCCAATTCTTGATCCGAACGTGGTTGAGAAAGGCTGACGTTGCCTCAAGAGACTCTTCTCCCTGACCCGAAGATAGGAGTGTGATGTCCAGCTCTTCCGTGGCCTGCTACCGTCACTAAACACTTCTCGGGAAAGAGCGTCGTTGAATCGAACTCCTTTTGCGAAAGCGTCGTATAACCGAACTTGTTGATAATCCTTGGGAGGGTGCATATATGCCCTGACTTCTCCAAAACAGGAAGAGAGAGAGACAGAGAGGCCTTCTCGAACCCTCAATATCAGCCTGGGCAACCGAGCGTCTCCTTACGGTGAAGTGTAAGAGGCCGAGATCAGCGGGACAGACAGAACGACTAGCGGCTGGAGCCATAGAAATTGTTCAAGGCGAACCTACAACATGATGAGTAACCTCCCGACCCGGGGGGAGGGGGGAGATTAAGGCGGCGGGGAGGTATCATTCAATTTCAGTGTTATGCCTCGGTGTGAATTTCTCAATGCCCTTGTGACATGTCCAAAAAGGGTGAAGTCGGGGAGGAGGGGGGGGGAGTAACGGCCGCTTTCTCTCCCGAAGTAATATCTTAGGAGGTAGAGGAATACTACTATTTTAGTGGATCTGTCTACATGTATTGATCTCCAATTAATCCCCAATGAGATATAATTTTTCCTAGCAGAGAAAGAAAATTAAGCAATGGCTTGTTGAAAAATATTAAAGCGATATTCAAAAATGAAAGAACAGATTTGAACACCAAAGGGTTTATATTCATTTAATAAAATTTGAGAGATTTTGAATAGTGAATAGGGAATAATTATGTTTTGTTCTATTGTTGTCACAATATCTTCTTAGAATTTTGGAAATTTTAGCACAAATTTAGTTAAAGGCAAAAAATAGAATGGGTATTTTATCCTAATTTTTGTTTTCCAAAGAATAAGACCACATTCATTGAGACATTAAATTATATGGGTCCAATCATCAAAAATCTCTGATATCATATTGTTGACAATTATATGGCTAAACAACATTATATGTAAATATTTTTAAGGTAATTATTAATATATTAATAGATTCTAGAAATTTTGCTGATTAACTAAATAAGTTTGGTTTGAGGCTCGAAAAAAATGTGAAAATAATAAAAAACTGATTATTTTAGACCTTTTCTTCCTTCATTTTTATTCATTTGAAGTAAACAATAAATTTAAATATTACTCCTTCAGTAAATGGTACCTTATTGCGTTAAATACACTAAATTTCGGAAGGATTAAGCTAAACTATAGGTATGGCCTATATTTAATGCTGCAAACGTCCCCTAATTCTTTTTAATATTTATGTTTGCGAAATCTCACTTCTTCAATCCAGCCAGTTACTCGGCGTAATCTTGGCCCGTGATGGTCCTTTCACTAGGCGCATAGTCCACCATCAACACTCCCTCAGAATCATAGAAGATGATGGATAAGATCTTTCTAGCTGAGGGTAAGGTCCAAAACTTGATGGGGGTCGAAGAGCCCCTGTGCTTCAAAGCCATGCTTTCGAGCTTAATCTCGGATACACGTTTCATCACCTGTCATTATGCGTGACTCGAATCCCGCCGGGTCTTGGTTGTACAGGTGTAGCAGCTCCTCTGAACTTTTACGACATTAAAGTTAATCATGGGGCATGAAGTTTCTAGGGACCCAATGGGCAGAGACCTTAGTCATGGCCAAATTGTCGTTTATGATGGTGATAACACTTCAACATGATATTCCAAGTTCTCGCCCGATTTCTTCGACCTTCACCCGTCGATTTTCGAGGATCATCCTCTCCACACGAGCCACATTGTCCTCGTTTGTCACGTCTGATGGGCTTCCTGGACGGGGATCATCTTCAAGCGACTCACGACCATGGCGGAACTCCCCATTCTAGCGAGCAATGGTTGCATTGAAAGGAGCGGTGTCGGTGAACACTGCAACCATGCGTTCATGGATCTCTTTTGCATTCTTGTCTTCCTTGGTCAAAAGTTTGATCACTGCGCGGTACTCAACCTTCTCCGTTGTTGAAAAATTTGTGACTGACGATCTGCGATCAGCTACTGTTTCTTAAATAGACGAGGCAGGAGCGTGCGGCTGCAGGTCCTGACTTGTTATAACTTGTCCTAACACGCCCACAAACAGCCATCCCCCTTCCTCTGTATTGCCCTACCGATTCGCAAAACTTATGGACCGCCCCTCGTATATTGAAAAATACTAAAACACTTTTCCTCATATCTCGCTTCCTTATATTCGAATTGCAAAACTTATTGACCGACCCTCGTATATTGAAAAATACTAAAACACTTTTCCTTATATCCGAATTGCAAAACCTATTTACCGACCCTCGTATTTGCGAGTGCAATACTGTTTTGGATGACATATCTAGTCTTGGCCTATGCCTACCTTTTTTAATAATAGTTTCCCTTTTATTATAAGTAATCACACTGGCATTCTTTTTTAATAAACTTTTTTCCTAATATTATTCGCATACATTTTGTTTAAAAAGAGGTTATCAATTAAAAAAAATGAATAAACAATACACCACACTTATCTAAGCACTGACTCATGGCTACTAATCTCAAAGATACTAAGGGTGAGTATGATAAGCACGCCAGAATCCCGGAAATATTTACAAAATGCTTAAGATATAAGAGCTTAACCATACTAAAGTTTTTGCTTTTTAGCTGCTTTCTTTCTAAAACCACTATTTAAATCAAATCTAAAATTTTTTTAAGTTTCAATGCATAATAATAGTTAAGTCAATGTCTCTTAGACATTTTGTGGCTTTTTCTCGAGATATTGGCAATCCGGTAGACTTGCCAAATGAAAGCTGATGAATGCAAAGTTAAATTTGCATCCTTCTCCGTATACAAATAGGATATTCTTTTCTTAATTCTATTACGGCTTTGAAATATCTAGATAAAAATCATGAAACTCTAATGACTGTATATTATTGGTAAGAAAAGCAAAATTTCTTTTAATCTTTTCATTCCAAAGCATCAAAACGCAGAACTATTATTGAAATTAAAAGCGAAATAAAAGAGTTGAAATCTCGAAGTAAAGGATGCATTTCTTCAATTGCAATTGGGTTCTTCAGGGTTTAACGCTAATTTGATTGAAAGTGAACGGTACCGTATGGCGTATACAAGTATAGGCAAACATAAATGTGAGAATAAAGTTAATTCTGCTGTCATATTAATTGTTGCGGTGTAATTTATTTTTATTTTATTTTTAAATAGGGGAAGCATTGCTTCCACTGACTACACGCCATTATATATATATATATATATATATATATATATATATATATATATATATATATATATATATATATATATATATATATATATATATATATTCAGAATATTTATAGGATATTAATGCGATAGTAAATCACTTTTAGATGATATTTACAATATTTACAAAGAGTTATCAAGTAAATACAGGATTGGAAAGCAAATATTAGACTAGTGGAAGAAAGATGCTCAGAGCAATCCCCTTTATTTGCCCTCAAACCGATTCAATCTGCCCAAAATGGCCTTGGTTTAAGGCTAAGCCAAACATATATGACACCCATAATTCTCTTCTATTGCGAACCGAAGATTTACGTGGGAAGATAAGGTAAAATGTGACGGTGATAGATATAATGAATAGGGGAAATGTGGAATGAATATAAAATGAATCACTCCAAAATGTCAGAAGTTGCTCATATGTACGAGTATAAAAATGTGCTATTTCAGCGGACGAACTTTAGACGCAAGATGGTAGTACGTCGTTATTGATTGATATAAGGATAAAGAAAGCATAGAATGTGGTGGAGTCTTTGAGTAAAGGAGAGAAGAAAAGGTTGGAACGGTGACTTTCATCGAGCATCTCTAGCCTGAGCTGAGGCGGGATGAAGAGGCACTGGCCGTGACCTAAAAGCTCCGCGGAGGTTGCGCGCCCGGATTTGGGTTTCTTGAATTGGAAGCGCAATAGCAATGAGAACATATCGCGCACAACCTTTTTGAGCAGAGATTTGTACAGAAAAAAGTGAAGCGTAGAAAGTGAAAATGTGTGGAAGATATAAAGGCAAATATGCTCTTTCAAGCATTGGAAAGGAGGCCATACTGTAGGTGTTGGGGCCTAAGGGCACACAGACCACCAAAGATCATCAGACATCGCCTTCTTGGGTCAAACTTTAGCAAGAAAAAAAAATCAATTAAAAATAATTTAAAATTAATAAATACTTAAATATACCAGTACATACAAATTAACAGGTAACAACATCGAGAAAAAATATAAAAAAATTAGTTGCCAAATAAAAAAATATATAGAAGCGAAGGATGGCTTAGGTGGGAGGAGATGGGGAAGGAGAGGGATGAAGTAAGAGGGCTAGAGTGAGTGGGAAGAAGTGATATTGATGTCTTGAAAAGGTCATTTTTGTTTAACTTTGAGAAGAGCTTAGGTTAATTTTGGTATCATTTTGGGGATTTCTTTTGGATTTGAGTCAATTAAAACAATGTCTTCAACATAGAAATGTGTTATAAATGAATCTCATTGATTGCAATGTCCTTTTGTTTACACGAAAAAGGTTTAAAAATCTACTCAGGCATTGATCTAAATAGATTAGGTGTAATTATATCCATGTGCCCCACTCCGTTTTACTTTTTTTTTCTCTGTTACCGAGGGCAAACTAAATGACGATGTTGCATGAATGCATGTAAAAGGATCGCATGAGTAAAGTTTTGTTAATCCTTGCTTTTCTTTTGCTTTAACATAGAAATTAATTGGTATTTACTGAGTCAATTGCTTTTTCCTAGTCTACGAATGATTTTAGAAAGAGGTATTTCATTTTTTGTCTCTACAATAATTGTATAAAATCCTGAAAATGATCATAGGTGTTAGAACTAATTCCGATATACCAGGTAATACAAATGTTCTGTTTCACTTGTTAAGATGCTCTCTACAAAGTAAAAAATGATAGTTTTGATGCACTTAGACAGGTTTTAGTTGTTTCAATCAATGTGGTCGCCATCGGTGGCGAGCACGCTCTCCAGTTGAGATCTCAAGGCAGCTCACATGTTGTGGACCAGGGACTTCCTAATCCTGCCCCACACGCGGTGGACGGAGGAATTAATTTCGTCGAAGGTGCTATGGCAGACCTTGGAGGCCTTACCCTGGACATGAGCCCAAATGCTGTAGTCGAGGGGATCTAGGTGAGATGACTGCGGTTTGCAGAAGTCCTTAGACCAGATGTTCATTTTCTACCTTATTCACTCATGTAAGGTCTTTCTATGTGCCCCGGGTCACTGTCCTGCTGGAAGACGTAGTCTGCCTTCTTCGTGATCTTTCTCACCCAGAATAGGCCTTTCTTGACCAAGATGTTTTTGAAATTGGCTGCGAACCACACCGACGGTATCTTCTCACAATTCGATACCATGACGTCGAGCATGATCACGGAGGCTGGTTGTTTCATCATAGAAACCTACCGGACCTCAGAAACGGCTTGGGTGAGGTTTACCACGCAGTCGTTCTTCTTGCTTATGACAGGATTAACCGTGAAGCTTTTTTCCTCAGAAAAAATGAGAATTCGATTATCATGAATCTTCAAGTCGTTGAGGTGATGAATGCTCTGCCTACTTTGTTCTCACAAAAAATTAGTGAGCAGAAGCCTTTCCGCCCACCTTAGGCTCTTGTCGCCCTCCTCCTTGCCGACCCTGGACATCGTGGCCACCGCAAAGTTCTTTTTCACGAGAGCGGTCATTTTGACTTCGAAGCCTTTTCAATGTTCTTCTCACAGCCAAACGGTTGACAACTTGAGCTCTGCCAGAACGCGTCTCTCCGCGACTCTGCGGAGGGTCTTTTGGCTGACGTTGATCCACTTGGGGATGTCCGACTTGTTGAAGAGCAAAGATCTCGATTCGTTTCACTTTTATCTCGACACACCAGTACACAATAGAAAAGACGTTTTAATGACACGTGCTGCTAAAGTAGATTGAAGTTTTTTGTCGGAACCTTTTTCTACCACGCACGTAAAACTCTTGAAAGATAAAAAAAAAACGAGTGTAACATATTTTTTTTCAAAATCCTGTACCACTGTTTCTAATGAAGATTCTGGCACTTACTCATTTTTTTCATTAAATATATATGTTAGTGTAATTATTAATATCCGTATATAACTTTCATTAAAAGATTTCAATGTATTTGTTTTCCTTGTGATGAGTTTGGCCCTTTCTTTTTCTAGATTTCTCTTGATCTTGCTCCAGTGTGTTCTGTGGTCGTTAACTGTACTGAAGGAACTTATAATCGCTACGTCTTTAATGAAATTTTCCCTGGTCACGAGTATGTAAGGGATCCCACTATGTTTCTTCCGAAATATACAATTGTTATCTTTTGCCTCTTTTGGAAGTACTTTCTCATGTAAAGATTGGCTCATTTTACCAGTTTTATTACTGGTTTCATCTTCATTTCCATCGCTAAATGTGAATTATCACAAAGATGAATAATGTGCTTTGAGGCCTACCAGAATTAACTTGAAATGGTTTTGATCGTGTCTGTGCATTCATTAGTGTTGCTTAGAAAATATCTACGAAAACCAACTTCCCCCTAAGTTATAAAAGGTTATTGACAAAATTCACTAATATTCTTAATGAGAGAATTACGTTTTCATGATACAAGAAAAATGAAAATTTTTACGAATTCATTTTTTTTATTTAGGGAGGATTTTAATCTAAACAAAAATGGGGCTTGGAAATTGGGTTTCTAGACAGTGAGACAAAACATTTTTACAATGTGGCATTATCAGGAAGATAATTAAACATGGATAGAAAATGAAAAAGAATCGTTGATTGGACCGTGTCTGATATGCCCGAATTCCTAAAAGGTCCATCATATTCGGTAGGTCAGTTTCAACATATCTCTGTCCTTTTATTCCAGGTAACTTATCCATGAATAAATCGAGGTACAAGGAGTTCGTCTCCCTATGGCAGCTCTTGACAAACAGAGCAAGAATAAAAAAGGTAATTAAGGGATAATGATAATCATCATCATCAATTATTCTATAATTTAGGAAGGAGATTTTTTGAGTATTTGAATAATAATTTCATATTAGTTTGGTTATGACTTATGTTTTTTTATCAAATTTAATTCTGATAATTCTTTTATAATATCAAAAAACAAAATGGTAAGTTCAGAAATAAATATAAGTATCGAAATTTTGTGAATTTTTTAAAACTCAAAGTGTTACAAATGGTGAAGTTCAGAAAATGTATTTTTATATATCTTGTTTTACATGGCTGCTTTTTTAATTTTAAATTTTAATGTCAGTAGCGAAGCGCAAGCTCCCCATGTAGGGGAGAATGGTGAAGCCATTGGCTGGGCTATATAATAATATGCCTATTTTATTTTATTTTATTTGTTAAAATTACAAAATTTACTAAAAGTACAAAATGTACTACAGGTACCAAATGTACCTAAAAGTACCAAATGTGCTCAAATACAAAATTTACTAAAATACTAACAGTACTAAATGTGCTAAAAGGAAAAACTTTAATCAATTTATTAAAATTATAAGATGCGATAAAAGTACTAAATTTGGTAAATGTACTAAATGATATGACGTAATAATATACTAAATGTGCTAAATGTACAAAATGTACTATATATTACAAAATTAATAAATGTACTAAGAGTTAAAAGAATTAAATTTACTAAAGGTATTAGATCTACTAAAGGTGACAAAAGTACTAAATGTACTAAAAATACTAAATGAACTAAATGTGCTAAAACTAAAAAACTTACTAATATGCTAAAGTATAAAATTTAATAAAAGTACACAATGTACTAAAAGTACTATATCTGCTTAATATATTAAATGTGTTAAAAGTAAAAAAAATACTAAATATATTAATATAATAAATCTGCTAAAAGTACACCATTTACTAAAAGTATAAAATGTATTAAAAGTACTAAATGTCCTGAAAATACAAAATTTACTACAAGTATAAAATGTTTTAAAAATACTAAATGTGATAAAAGTACAAAAATACTAAATGTGCTAAAATTAGTAAATGTGGTAAATCCTATAAACGTAATAAATGTACTAAATGTGTTAAAGTACAAAATGTACTAGATGCAACAAAATTAATCAAGGTACTAGAAGTACTAAATGTGCTAAAATACTAAATGTTCTAAAAGTAAAAAATACTAAATGTGCTAAAAGTACTAAATGCATTAAATGTGCTAAGAGTATAAAATTCAATAAATTCATTCACAGTATTAAAAGTAGTAAATATAATAAAAATATTAAATGTATTAATACTCTTATCCTTCGAGAACCCAAAGATGAGTGTACATAGCTTGCGTTTTTACTCGAAGTGTTACGCGTCAAATAAGAGCTGATTATTTTGTTTGCTCTCCGTCTACTGACGTTACTGAACCAGAATGAAGGATGTACAGAGAGTGAGATGATTAGGAGTTTGGTAGAGAACAATTTGAAAGAGTTGTTTTGTAGTAAAAGGTTTGTTACTTTGACTGACTCCTAAAAGCTTCCTCGAGAACCAATTTTTGTCTTTTGAACATTCTTCTTTTCGCAAAGAAACATAGGCTATTACTAATTTTTGAATAATATAATAAATTACATGATGGATTAATTTAAAAAAAAGACTAAAAGCTAGGCGAGAAAGAAAGCGAATATATAGAGAAAGAGTAAGAAAAGAGTAGCGAGAAGAAATGATAGCACGAGAAAGAAGACCAAAAAAAACAAGCAAAATTGAATGAAGCAGAGAGAAATATTCCCCTTGGAGCAAGGTAGGTTAAGGGAACAAGAAAGAAGAAATAATATACAACAAGAGCAATGCCAAGATTATTTGGAACAAGAAAGATTAAGGCAAGTAAGAAGAGATAAAATACCTGAGATTGAGAGAACACATCATCTTGAACGGCGGGGAGAGGAAAAGAGACATAAATTATAAGATATGAAGGCTAAAGAACTTTAGAATTTTAAAGAAATTAAGATGAGAAACCATTATGAGAAGTGGAGATGTTTCAATTGAAGCTTCTCACATCACTCGTCCTTTGATTGATAGGTATGCGTTAATTCCGAGGTTGTAGTTGGCTCCAAATGACGCAAACGTACTTTTAAATTAGAAAAAACCGAGTTTCTTGTAAGACTACCGTAGGCAATGACGATCAACAAAAGTCAAGGTCAAACATTTGATAGAGAGGTTCTGTTTTTTGTTGAATAAGTATTAAGTCATAATTAGTTGTACATTCGCTTTTTAAAAGACAAGGCAAAAGGAGATATGCGAAATTCAAAGTGTTGGAATCTGACAAGCAAGGAAGGAGACGTAACAAAACTGTGCAGAGAAAATAAAATAAAAATGTGATTAAGAATGGAATGGATATAATAACTAGGTGTCTATAATGTAGTGAGCTTATATCATCATCATTATCATCACTAACTCTATAATTTAAGAAAGGGAGTTTTTTGAATATTTGACTAATAATTTCATCTTAGTTTGGTTATGACGTTTTTTTTATCAAAGTTATTTCTAATAATTTTTTTATAATATCAAAAAGCAAAATGGTGAAGTTCAGAAATAAATATAAGTATCGGAATTTTGTGAATTTTTTAAAACCCAAAGAATTACAAATGGTGAAGTTCAGAAAATTTATTTTTATATATCTTCTTCTATAACTATATTTTGGTAGCGTAATATTTTGAAAGGGACGAAATTTAGTCTAGAGGTTTAAATTTTAATGTTAGTAGTGGAGCGTTAGCTGCCCCCGTAAGGGGGAGTGGCAAAGATATTGCCTGGTACGATTTATATTTTTAAAATAAATTTATCATTGAATATATATTCCGTGGAATTTCCACAGGTCCTGCTAGTAATAATAATAATGGCTAGAAAATGAATACTGCTTGGGCTACGTGGTAGAGCAAAGGGATAAAGCCTATAATATATAGGGATAGGCTTTGAGAAGATAGACTTATTGATACTTTAGATAGGCGTTTGAAAGTTACTCATTAAAAATTTAGATAGGCTTATTGGAGACAAACCGATTAAAAATTTGAAAAGGCTTTTGAGAGATAGACTGATTATTAACATATTGGATAGTATTTGGGGAGATAATTGATTAACAATTTGGAGAGGATTTTGGAATATAGCCAGATTAAAAATTTCTGCGAGGGCGTTAATCGTTCTTGGACCCATATCATTTAGGTTTATATTGGATACATTTTCAGGACCCAAATTGGAGTATAACCTGAGATAACTCTTGTGTGGTTAATTATGTTGCTATGGCGTAGTCTATCACAAATGAGTGTAGTTTACTTGTGTTTTCTCTCGTGAGGTCAGGTGTCCTGTTACGAACTTTCGCTTTTGAAGGTGTTTGCTTGTTTGGTGAAATTGATCTCATTTGGGTCGTGTGTTTACTTTATTCCGTGTTGTTTGAAATGGAGAGTCTCTTGTTCGTTTTTGAGGAGTTCTTGCTGGCTGTTGTGTGGTTTAAATTATTTAAAATAAGAGGCTAGTACATCTCTGTTGCTGGAGGATCACGTTTTCAATGTTGTGTACTGTTTTCTATGCCTATGTTGTCTGGGATTCGTGTTTTGTTTAAGGTTATACCTAATCTTCTTCAGGTGTCTGATCTAGGTGAAACATTTCGGGTGTAAGGTTTTATGCTTCCCCTAAGTAAGTGTTTATTGCTTTTAGTTTTAAGTAGGTTGGCCAATCACCATCATTCTCTGTTTCATCAGCCATCATTATCATTGGTACCAGTACCACCACCCTCCAACTCGCTAACAGCATTCTCCTCAGCCCACCGCCACTATCATCGCCATATTCATAATTACTCCTTAAACCATCAGGAACGGAGAGTCTTTCATATAAAACCACAGTTCTAACCACCTTTGTTTTGCCATATATGGAAATGGAGTAGTCACATTTACTTGCCTGCCACGAGGAAAAGCTTTCACCATAATAGTAATTATCTCAGTATCTCACCATATGAATAGAAAAAGTCTTCCTTGGTCTCTTGTGACGGGTCTCATGAATGCTGCGAAAAAACGAATTTTGGGGTTTATAAACTTCTTTCCACGACTAACTACACCTAAAAGAAGGAGTCAGCAAAAAGTTAATCAATATCCTATACGAGGCACTTTTTGTTTCCATCACTAAGTTCAAGCCCATCTAAAATCCTCCTCCATCAAACTATATGGTTTATTCTTTAAACTTCTTAAGGACGATGCCCCTCTCACTAGTGAGCTTATTCCATTCATTTATGTACAACTCGATTTGTAAATCAATTTCTACCAATCTCTTTCCTAAACCTAAATTGTCTTGTTTAAACCCATTGCTATTTTTTCTATCATATTCACTAAAATAAGAACCTTGCCTATGTCTCTCCTATTATAACCTTTTACTCACTTGAATTCCTCAATCAAGTCTCCTCTAACTTACATCCTTTCTTACTTGGCAGATTTTGTCTCCTAAGCTTTTCACTATAAGGTAAGCATTACAACTTATGAATTATCCTATTGATCCTTCTTTGCACTGACCAAAGGAAACCAATATCTTTTCTATAATACGGTGACTAAAACTGCACCCTATAGTCAAAATGAAGCCTATGTAATATCTAACCATAATACCTTATTAGTTCTATTCTTAGCACTTAATCACTGCTTTCTAGGATAAAGGTTAAAAATTTCGCAGGACGCTGAAGTCACTTTTGCATTCACACCTTCCATTCAATTTATAATTATTCAGTTAATTACTCTTACCTATACTCAATACACTTCCATATCTAAAAATCCATTTGCCATTTTTCAGACCATTAAATAATTTGGTCACTTTGTCTTTCAATATCTCAACATCGTAGGCTGAACTTATAATCCTATCCAACTTAGTGTAATCAGCAACGTTCCACAGGTCGCCTCTTATACCTGTGTCAACATAATATGAACCAAAAACAACAACGGCCCCTATACTGACCCCTGAAAACCCCACTGGTAACATTGTCCCACTCGGGAGTAATCCCATACATAAAAATATCGAGCCACGTCTAACTCTCTCCAAACTGTAAGGAAATTGCTTTTGCTGCAAAGGGCACCGAATTATGACAGGCAATGCTCCATAATCAGGTACTGATATTTTCGTGTGTTGTACGCAGTTCAGGGAGTGATGAATGTTACAAGTATTTAAGAGAGTTAAAAATCAGTTAAGAATAATGTTAGGCAACCACATGCCATTACTGTACAGTTACGCAAATTTAGTCATACTTAAATTACATCAAGTTATGCAACATCAAAACTGCATATTTGGACATTTTTTCTTCTTCCCCGATCTCGTAATGAAATACTCTCGGAAAAGGTATGGGTTTTGAATGCGCGCGAAGCCTTTTTGTATTGAGAAAATAGCTCTTCATTAGTAGTGATTTGACGAGTGCCTAAAGATCCTGCCTGGAAAATATTTCTTTTCGCAAACAAGAACGAATTTCGAACAAGAGGAGAAAAAAGATTTGAAGTGACGTAACGTGAGCTATAGGAAGATAATATATAAAATTTTTTTCCAAGGAAATAGATCGCGTTTTTTTCTCTTTACCTTGGTTAGTACTAAGAAAAAAGGAATAGGATAAGAGGAGAAATATATACAAAATGCAAAATAAAAAAAATACAGATGTAATGAATGGAACTAAGTACTCAAAAAACAAATAGTAATGCGTACAAGAACCAAAAAATACAAATTTGATTCTTATTAATTTTTAGTGTATGTTGTGATTAATCGAGTCTGTTATTCTTATTCAGGGTGAAAGAAAGGTGAAACCAATGCTCATTTACTTCCTTAGTTTATAAAAGAGTTAAACAAAAATCTTCATTCAATTATTGCTAGAAAAGACAGCGTTTTTCAAAACAGCATATTTGCTCTTAATACTAAACAAAGCATCTTTGCCTTCTATTTCATACCTCGCATCTTTTTTCCACACCCATCTTCTCTACTTTTTATTCTAAAGCAGCACTTTGCCCTTCCTTCCAAACTCAGTATCTTCACCCTTTTTTCGAAATACAGCATAATTTTCCCTTGTTAAAAATCCAGCATATATGCCTTTTGTTTCAAACTCAGACTCTCTCCGCTTTGTTCTAAGCCCAGCATCTTTAACCTTTATTCCAAACACAGTATTTTGGCACATTTAAAGTCGGTTTAGTGATTGTCGTAGAATGATTACGACATATACGTCACTTCCTTCCAATATTGTGGACGCTTAAGGTCAAACGGGGGACTTTGACGCCACTATGGTCACGACAGAAATGGAGTATAAAAGTTGGGGGAGGGAGTGCATAGGATTTAAAATCAAAAGAGTAAAAGAAATTGGCCGATATTAACTAATGAAGGCTCCGGCTATGAGGCTTAGGAAAAGGGAGGTACAGAAATAAACTTTAATATATACACACTTATACACAATAAATAGATCAAATGAAATAATAGCAATTGATACTATATGTAAACAAGAACCAAACGTATCAAAGCTACTCAGTGCAGGGTCTACGGAAAAGGGGGGGGTCGTGAGGCGATACGGGCCTCTGTACAAATACACACAGGGACTACTGGCCGGATAGCTACAGATGATTCGTCTCAGCTTGGCTTGGATTAAAGGCTTTAAGATATGAAACGGGGGATCGGATGGTTATTCAAGGGGCTTTAAACACTGGGAGTTTAACCTCTAATAGTGACACTAACTGGAGGGAGTATTCCTGTCAAACGAAATGTACCGAAACCAAGGATGGGCCAATTGACTGGGGTTCAGATCCTTCAGTATAATTCTAGCCTTCGGCTCGTCGAGAAAAGGGAGCGCTACCGAGAATGACGTGTTTCTTTGTAAAAGGCAGGTCTATACTATCGATGCCCTATTGGGACAAACATTATATAGGTACCAGCAGGAACCGTTACTGCATCTGCCAAGGCGGCAGGGAGGGGAAATCTCTCTACCAACCGACACGGTACTTGAAAACAGGTTATTATTCTCACTGTTCTTACGGTCTTCGCCTACGTAGACTGACCTTGACCAAACCTAGTCGTTTCGATGGGCCACATGGCAGCAAAGAGCCTTTATTCTCGACACTCCTCCCTTCCCAAGATGTTACTATAAAAAAGTGAAATCTGACAACCTCTGGATGAGTATTAAAAGTCTAAAATTTTCGCGACCTCATTGGGAGGGGTACAATTGGGGGATACCTGACCTTGAATGGGTCACGCTTTAGTGGCTCGGCCATATTTACGTACAAAGAGTATCCAGGAACACAAGAAATTAATGACTCGACAAGAACACAAGGGCTACAAGAACTAACATTAGTTCAAACGGGGGTCGATCACTTAAGGACAATAACGACCTAGAGCTACACACACACACAAATAAATAAATAATACACACAAAAGATTAAAAAAACACAATACAAAAAGATACAAAAGGGAAACATAAAATTTATTCTATATTACGTTGGGTAGGCTCTAAGGGGTTCCTACTCAAGCTTTGCGCCATACAATCCTCGGATCCTTCCATATAATTGATTTCAAATTGATACTCCTGGATGTATAAACTCCAGCGCATTAGGCAACCAGTGTGGCTTTTTACATTTCGCAAATATGCGAGGGTCTTGTGATCCGTCTCTACAAGGAACTCTTACCTAATAAATACATTCTAAACTTCTTTATGGCCCATATAATGGCCAAAGCCCCGTTTTCAATACGGCATAATTTTTCTCGCTTGGGAGAAGTTTACGGCTAGCGTAGGTGACGGGGTAACTATCGCCATCATCGCTATGTTGTAGTAAAACGCAACCTAACCCTTCATTGCTAGCATTGGTTCTGATTTTAAAGGTCTTCTTCGGCTTGGTGAGCCGGAGGGTAGGGGTGAAAGTTAATTTTCCCTTCAGCTGTTCGAAGTGTGAGAGAGCTAATTGAGATCATAAAAGGTTTTCAGGGGACTTCTTTTTCAGAAAGTCACACAAAGGGGCCGAGGGAGAAGCGAAATGGGGGACGAAGTGGCAGTAGAAAGAAGCAAAACACATGAAGGATCTCAGCTGCTTCTTATTGGACGCGGAACTTTTTCTTCTGCGGGGGCTAAACGGTTGTTACTAATTTGAAATCCAAGGTAGTAAATCGTAGTATAAGTAAAACGGCACTTGTTTGGATCGATTGTGAGTCCGTGCTCGCGCAGGCGACGCAGCAGATCCCGGAGCGCGATCATGTGATGGTCCTACTCGCGAGTTACAACGTAAATGTTATCGAAATAAAAAGTCACGTTTGCCAGCCGTCTAATTTTTTTCGCATCATGCGATTGTAATTACTACAAGCCGTCACCAAGCCGAGCGGTAGACGGCAGAACTGGATTAAGCCTTTGTCTGTTTAGAAAGCCGTTTATCTCTTTATACCTTCTTTTAAGAAGAATTTGATAATAAACCTTACATAGGTCCAATTCAGTAATGTAATTGTCCTCTTCAAAGAGATGGAGGTTTTAGTCAATCAAGGGGATAGGTTCAGCATCGAACAAGGTCATCGAATTAAGTTTCCGAAAATCGACGCAAAGCCTATGTGACTCGTCTGACTTATTTACCAAAACAGTGGGGGAGCAGTAACTAGATTGAGAGGGTTCTATATTCTTTAAATTTTCTAACTTCTGAGTTGAAGACCTCTCTTAAATGGATGGGAATGGGGTACGGCTTAGAACAAATAGGCTCCAGGGTAATTAAAACAATATCATGCTCGAACTGAGCGGAACAGCCAGGAATCTCGGAGATCACGTCTCCAAAGTGACTCAAAACTGCTGCAGCTGACTCTTCGACTCGAGTGGCAGCTGGGCGTTAACGTATAAGTTAGATGACTGGGATTCGGTAGCCCTGGGCGTGGTAGGCAAGGGGTACTCGTTTTCCTGTTCAATGCAAGCTTATTGCACAACATTTAGCAGATCTAGGGGGTGAATGAGGCCGATCCAGTTCAGGTGTGACGGGTCCCTTCTGCAGCGGACAGGGTCTGACGCTTCCTTTTGTGGCTGCCCTTTGACTGATATCACAGGAGCGGCAATAATTAAGGATGTCATCTGCCGCACCGGGCCAATAAAAATACTTAAAAATTATCTGAGACGTTTTGGTATGGCTGAAATGGCAGAGAAATGACTATCATGTGCCGTCTTTAATATGAGGGGGACCTGCGAGCGGGGGATGCATAATGCATGGCCCTCGGAGTCGCAGAAGGTTTCGAGGGGAGCAGGTGCTTCTGTTTCCTTTTGAATCTGGCAACGCGGGAGGTTGGGTTGAGCCACAGGGATGGAAGTAATCTGTGGGCACTGTCCGACCAGTATAATACGGGCATTCAATAAAGCAATTTGCGATGGGTAATCGATTTGCCCACCCAAGGTAGTCATGAACTACTGCAAATTTATGATGGTTTGGAGAGATCGGTGGAGCAGCTCGTCCGACACCACAATACATATACACATTCTATCCCGAACAAGGGTGGAGATCCAGCAGCTGTTTACTGATCCGGTCTCAAACTTCAAGCTTCTTGGGGAGCGAGCTCTTCTCGAACAAGAAGTTCACCTGATGGCCAGCGGCAGGAGGAGGAGCAGACGGAGAGGTAGGCGGTTCCACTTGCGACGGTGGGCGAGTGGGGAAAGCATAAATTTGGTGCACTTGATTGAGAGAACTAGGACGGAATTGGGAGTTCTAAGGGCAGTTTCTCCTCAACTGTCCTTCAAAACCGCAGGAGTAACACACGATAGGCCTCCTGGAAAAGTATCCCGAGGGTAATTTAACGAGAATGGCTTGATTTCACGGGGTTCTAATGAAGGAAAAAACCTGGGCTTGGAGGGATCAGTTATTTTGACAAACTTACTAGGGTCACGGGGTGTAAATTTTTGTTTGCCACCTTTACCCTAGGGGGACGATGAATCAGACTTTCTTCCTTTCTTATGGTAGCAATTGTGGCTCGCGGGGGATACATCGGCTTCTTCCAGGTATTCTTTGCAGGTGGATAAACCAAGAGATTCACCTTGTAGTTAAAACTGATAGAATGAAGACATGATGGTCGAGAATTTAAAATTAACTTTTTAAAAATAAAAACGTAACGGGATTGTCGACCCGAATTAACTCAGTATACACACGGCACAATTAATAATTTCCGCCTGAGCAGTCGGAAATACCCGAATTAACGCGAGAGCCTTGATCTTTGTTCATAACACCATGAACAAAATTCCGCTGGGGAGAATAAATGAGAAGCATGGTCTCAAAACTTACACACGTTATGTATAAAGGCGGGTACACATATAGGGGGGGAGGCATTCCTTATTTTCAGTTTATGTATTTATCTAGAATTTTATCTTTTATCGAATCTATTTACTTCTTTCTTGACTGAAATTCCTTTAAGTTGCCCCGTCAAACATTTATCTTCCATTTATTTTGACTTAATATATTCTTCTTGGCTGGGTTGGTTGTTAATCTTCGTATCCTTCCTTTTTTGATACATCTTAATTTTCTTGCATTTTTTATCTTGCGTTGATGATTCCTTCGTGCTTCTTGATGAGTTTGTCCTTGAAGTAGTTTTCTTCCGTTTTTCTTTCTTGAGGCGATCTATTTATCTTCATTCTTCTTGAGTTGTCCTCTAAGCGTTTTCCTTGAATTCCGTTTTCTTCTTGAGATTTCTTCCTAGAAGGTTATAGACTTTGAGTTTCGAACACGGTACCGGTAGATCTAAACGCCACTGCTCTTAGCCAATACAACACGGCTTAGTCCGTGCTGAGTTGGTAATTTAATGGGCTATTTATATTATCGAGTTCGAAGGAATTTTTCTCTGAAACATTTTCGCACCCCTACACACACAATAAATGGGAAAAGTAGTTTGCAAGAATATATCTGCTTACCTTCTCAATAGTTGAGCCTTCAGCCTCAAAACCTTTAAAAGACCTTCGAAGGAACCTTTTAAATACCTTAAAAGGAACCTTTTAAAGACTCCACACCTTGCACCAGTTAATATAAATATATATATTATGTCGTAGAATGACCCCGACATATACGTCACTTCTACCCAATATTGTGGATGTTCAAGCTCAAACGGGTTGACTCAACTCTGGTCACGACAGAGATTGAAGATATAAGTGTATGTATGGGGGGGGGGGGAGGACGAGTGCAAAGGATTTAAAATAAAAAGAGTAAGTGCAATTGGGCAATATTAACTAATGAAGGCTCCGGCTATGATATATACTTTAATATATACACAGTTATACACAATAAAGAGATTAAATAAAAGAATGGCAATAAATACTCTATGTAAAAAATAACCGAACGTATCAGAGCTACTCAGTGCAGGGTTTACAGAGGGGGAGGGGCGGTGCGGTTGAGAAGCGAACAAAACTCTGTACAATCATACACAGGGACGACCTTCCGGATAGCCACAGATGATTCGTCTCAGCTTGGCTTGGGCTGGAGGCTTTAAGAGATAAAGAGGGGGATCGGATAGTTATTAAAGGAGATTTAACCTCTAGTAGTAACGATAACTGGAGGGATTATTCTTGCCAAACTAAATGGAACGAAACCAAGGATGGGCCACTTGACTGGGGCTAAGATTCTTCGGTATAATTCTAGCCTTCGGCTCGTTGAGTAAAGGGGCACGACCGAGAATGACGTGTTTCGTTGTAAAAGGCAGGCATATACTGTCGATGTCCTATTGGGACCAACAATATATAGGGACCAGCAGGGACCGTTACTGACTCCGCCAAGGGCGGGGGGGGAGGTCTCTCCACTAACAGACACGGTGCTTGAGGGATGACAAGTATTCCCGCGGGGGTTTCTTGGTAAAACTCTGGGAGACGAAAAAAGCGCGCGTTTGAGATTCCAATCCCTCGATTATGGCGGAAAGCAGTTCGATATTCTCACTGTTCTTACGGTCTTCGCTCACGTGGACTGACCTCGAACCTTCCGAAAATGAAAAGGCTATTTTGGGGTCGCTGATTTTAAAAATAATTCTACTAACGGATCGAACAATCGCGAGTGTTTTGTTTCTGTTAACATTGTGTAGAACAAATTTGAGGTTAATATGGTGTGTATTCCTATGAGATCATTTATATCTGCAATGTTTCTATATTGTTGCAGAAAATATTATCACTCCCTTTTCAGTTGTTTATTTTCCGGTAGCAGTAATTTTTTTTTCGTCGCCTGGAAGATAACAATTACGATGATTTCCTCGATAGACATAAGTGCCTATACAGTCGTTCAATACGTGTATACTAAAATGTTCTAGAACTCATGATGGTCCTTAATAATCACTGGTATTTCCTCGCCAATAGATTCTTAGTTAGTCGTTGGTCCATACTCTTCTTGAACGAGCTCTGGAAGATGGCGGAAAAATGTGAAATGTATCATACGAGTATCTGAATGGGAAACAGGTTGTATAGCTGATTATGTGTTTAATATACGTCCATTTACTCCTTTTAAGTCCATTAATACCCAATATATTATCAAAACAAAGTAACATCCATCACTGTGGTTTTCGGTTGTCTCTATACCATTAACATACAAAAAGTTTAAGGCACCTCCTCTTTCCGTTGATATATTGTTGAAGAGGCTATGCAAAGGTCATACATAACATGGGGGCCCATGGCTTATTTTAGTCCCCAAGTTATACTTTAAAATAGGCAAAACAACTTCTTTTTCACAAAATCCCTAATGGTTCTCAGTACAATGACTGTTTACTCTTCCCCAAAAAACACCAATTTCTTCGTGATGAGCAAAACAACAACATCAGAAAATCAACCTCAAAATCATAGCTACAACTTACTTATACAGATGCTTTAAATCGACGAGCAACTATGAATACCGTTCCAAATGGGTAGAGAAGTAGGTAATGACGTATAAAAAAATGAAAATCTAGAACAAAGCTGATTGTATTTTCTGAATCAGTGGCGAGAAACTACACAGAATAAGTTCTAAAATCCGAGGCACGAAGAATATTTGTTGCCAAGTCTAATTTTAAAAGCAGCCCGATGCCAGTTCTTCTGACTCCTTTTTTGATATCCCTCGGCTTAACCCCTTCCTCTTCGTGTCCAAAGAGTACGGAAGAAGTTTTAGAAATTCTTGTCCTCATTTTTATTCTCTATTTGTTAAATTCTTTTTCTTCCTACTTTATTCGCAAATGCGATTCATATTTTAAGCTTATTGTTATTATTATTACTATTATTAAGATTATTATTATTGTGATTAGTGCTATTATTGAGCCTATAACCGTTATTATTACTATTATCATGATTAAGAATATTACAACTTCTTTAATTATTGATATTATGACCACAAAACTTCAAATTAAACCCGCAAAACTAACGAGGGCGTTTATCCTTGAGATATTTTATAAAAAGAGTTGTGCCAAAAAATGGTGACGTTAGGGAAAGTGAAAATTTATCGACGTGGCTTCATCAGATTACTTTGATGTGAACTTCTTGGGCACCACTAGAAAGAATGCAAACCTTCCTAACGATTTTTTATTTTCAAAGTAAATCAAAACCAGCGATGGCATTTGTGTCAGAAAGGTTTTAATTTTTGCCCCATGGGATAGGGAGACGACCTGTTCCATGCCAAAGGGATGTGTATATAAGTGGCCCTATAAGGACATCTGACGACTTTGACCAAGGTCATTAGGCACTGCAATAGATACAGCGTAATGCTAGGCTACGTTTCAAATGAAAAGGAAAGCAACCAAAGGAGATGCAATCATAAAGAAGTAGAAAAAGGCAAATTGAGAAGGCAGAAAGTAGCCGGAATTTCCCTGGTTCCCTAGCATGAACCTAGCACAAAAATATGTCAAATAAAAGGAAGGAGGCCAGCCTCATCCAAAAAGTCAAACAGTCCACAGTCCGGTGTATTGGAAACCGTCCCGAGTCCACGGGAAAAGCGCTAGAAATACAAATCTTCTCTGTACCATGAAAGGTAAGTTGCGTGAAAATCTTTCAGACTGAGACACTCAAAAACAAGCTCGGCGGACCAAAAGCACGTGCTCTCACTTATTCTCTTTTATGACCTTACGACCTTCAAAACTTTCAATAAATCATAGACTAACCTTGGGAGGACCTTAGCAACTATATAGTCCCTCTAACAATGTTACTACAAAAAAACAACCCTAAAATGGGAACCGACCGACCGACCGACCGACCGACATAGTGAGATGTAGAGGCGCTCGCGCCTAAAAATGTGTCGAACTGTCTAGAAGGCCCCGCAGTCGTCACGGTAAGGTGTAGGGGAGCGCCCCATAAAATGGTGGTACTCATTAGTGTGCACAATTCGAAGATGACAAAAAGCGACCTGAATTATCTGAGATATTGGTGGGTACACACATGAAAACAGTCGCGGTTCGAGCGCGCGCAACTCTTTGTTACCATCGGCAGCCTACTATCTTCTTCACCAGGTAGTTCGGAAAGGTCAACATATTCCTGCCATCTAAACATTGTGAAGAAGCGTGAAATACAAATCTGGAGAATAGTGGTCTTGGCCACTTTGGTATCTTCACTCGGGAGTGCTCATTCACCGAAATCCTTACTTATTGGGGAAACCAACAGAAGATACTCACGATATCAGTTCGGCTCGCTCCAAACAGCCCTACACGTATAAGCCCATAATGCGCTGTATAACGGCGCAGAACATTGGCATTTATTTACAAATAGGGCCTCAATAGGGAACGTGCAGTAAGCAACGATATCCATATTGAGACCAGTGTTGCAGATCGAGTTCATTTTCCGCAATAAATGATCGGTTGCGAAGGTGTAAAACTCTCATTCGTCGTCAAGTTTCGAATGAGCAAAGGCTCGGTAGAAAATCATACTGAAACCTGTGCGTTTTGGCATACCGAACGAAGCGGTATAATCCCTGTTGGATTAGAAACTATAAAGCTGAAATTTGAGAGGCATCTAAAGAGATCGAAACACTGTCTCCATAGAATCTACGTAGACAGTCTTTCAAACTACGCTCTACGCTCGACCGAGGAGAGCGTAGCAAGTACACTTTAAGCAGCACCTAAGTGATACCTTTGATTTTCAGAGGAACGAGTAACATTCAAGACATTTCCATGACAGACTGTCTTCTTTCGCTATAGGGTAGGAGATGGTTCCCCCACTCGTAATGTTAAGTACATTTCCTCGGTGCCAACTCATCGTACTTAGCTCATCGCCGCAGACTTGTATGACTTGTATATCAACAACCCTACCAACTGATCGGCAGCTTAAACTATAAAAAATCAAAGCAGAAAAAAACAACAATTTTTTTTAGCAAAATTGAAAGTAAAAATTACTTTATTAATTTATTATTTTATTGCTTTAGTAGATTTAATCACACGAGTGCAAAAAGGTTACTTACCGATCACTGTCAATTTCTTCAAAATGATCTTTGCTAAATATATGTACCTGGTTTTGAATATCTTCTGATTATATTATTCAACTTAATTATTTATATGCGTTCCGTTATCATACAAATACATTTTCAAAGTGTAAATAATATAATATATCCTCTGGGTGGTCATCGATCATGTAGATACTCAGGGGGCTAAGGAAGCACAGTTACGACCGTACTGTTTCTTGCAGGTTCCACCGATGGTTCCAGGGAAAGTAGTTGCCGCAGCGCTGGTTGGAATGCCTCTACTCTCTTAGCTGCTGTTTGTTGTTTCCTATTGTCGGGTGGTTTCGAACCTCTCCACTGGCCGGTGGGCTGCAAGTCTCCAACCAGGGTGATCCCCCACGGGGGTCTCCCATAAGTTGACTTTAATGCTGCCTTTCTTCATGTAGGAATTAAATGTATCCTTCCATCGAATTATCTGTCCTTGTCTCGCGCATGTGTTAGTTTGAAGTTCGGAGAGCAAGAACCGACGAGGCAGTCTCGTCTCTAGCATTCGAGTGTAGTGCCGCGCCAATCTAAATTGATGTTTCATTAGGAGGGCCTCGATGCTGGCGGACTCTGCTTCTTCTAGAACGCTAATATTTGTTCTTCGTTCCTCCCAGGAAACATGTAAGATCCTTCGGAGATATCTTTAATGAAACTACCCGTTGGCTTTACATGACGCTGGTATGTGGTCCATGTTTCGCCACTGTATAGTAGTACCGTGAGGATCACAACATTGTATATCATGAGCTTTGTCTTTGTTCTCAGTCCGCGATTGTCAAAGACCCTTGACTTTAGTTTCGGGAAGGCTACTCCAGCATTGTGGGTGCGATGTTCCAATTCCTTGTCGATGTTTGCCTTCTCTGAGACGTGTCAGCGAAGGTACTGGAACTGTTCCACATAGTCAAGTTGCTCTCCTTCCGCGTTAATTGGAGGAGATGACAAGCTGATTCAGTAATATAGACTGACGTGTTTAATGGTGCACCACAATATATTTTTTCATGATGGTATTTTTTATATAAATAAATTGAGCTATACTATTTATATTATGAGGAGGAACGGCATTAATATATGTTCATAGTTATACGAAATTGATCATAATTGATGTTTAAATTTGGTTGTTTGCCTTTAAATAGAATTGCTTCTTCTAGTTATAGGTGGTTTCGCTGTTGGATTTGTAAAGAATTTTAAAGTAATTGTTGTGTATGCTTCTCAATATGGCATATCCGATATATAGCGACGTATAAGGATAACCGGGGCAGATGAAATAATACATCACAAGATTGTAATTTGAATATATCACAATAAAATTTAAAAAAATTCCTTCTTGACATTTAAATATCAAAACAAAAGGATTACTTTGAATTACCATAAAGAAATGTTGAACTCATGCTAAAGGTTATAATGAACACCGCAAAGTTATAATTCTTTTCAGTTATACTTCTTCCTCTAACTAACACAATGTAGACAAAGAAAATTCCGACATAGAATTCCATCAACTAAAGAAACTAGGAAATTTATACGACACTGTAAAGGAAAAACATTTGATCGTCACGAATCTTTGAAATTATAACCAAGGAAACAAGAAACAAGTTTATTAAATAAAGGGCTAAATTTTGTTTTACAGAAAAGACCCAAGAAAATATAAAAAAAATAATTCAAACAGAAAAATGTAGATCAAAATTATTTAAGAACATTTCGCAAGCAAATTGGAAATCATAAGAAAATTCTAAAAACAAATTACAGACATTTTCGATCTCTTACTTCAATAACAACTCAAATGTAATATTGAGATAAGATGAGAAAAAGCAATAAATTTTCTAATCAGTAACCGAGATATCATAATCTTATTACCGGAGAAAGGAGGAGGCGGTATCGTATAAGATCAAACCACTTATTTCGAGAAACCGATTTTTTTTTATCGAATAGCAACAAAATCATAAAATGTTGCAAGGAAATATCCACTAATACATGAAAATACAAATAAGATTGCCAGATCTATCAAAGAATATTTTGTCTATTCTGATCTTAAAGTAGGGTCGGAGTCTTCAGTGAGCTCATAACGTGCTATATTTCCTGTCTGAGTAGTTTCTCTGCAAGAAAATGTCGAAGAACCGGTCGGGAGGGACTCTACTAAGAACGCAATTTCTGATATTGCGGTCGTTGTCATAATGGAAGGGAGGAGGCTCTTTCGAGAACTTGCCTAGAACCTTTTGACTTGCTTACACACTTGTGCAAGCGGAGTGTTCCCGCTAAGTTAAGACACGTTTGCTTGCCAAAAAGAATGGTGGGCGTTCCTCGAAACATATCGGAAACTAGCCCTAGCTCAAAAAAATTCATTGACAGTGAAATCATTCGAGCGGGACCTCTAACTCATGTAGTCATATCGCTTCTGTTTTATGGCCCTCTCACCCTCAGCCGAATAATAAGGAAGCGTAACAGCTAGGCTAGAGTCTTAGGAATGGTACTTAGGTCAATGGCATCATCAACCAAAGTAAATTCAATGACTGAGAGATAAATCATGCATTTTCTGAAATAAAGACCACTGCGCTCACTTCAAACACCATTTAGGTTTTTTATCCCTCGGCTGAATTTCAATAATGATATTTAAATAGGAAATTGGTTACTACCATGAAGAGCATCGTTTCCCTCCCAAACAAAAGCAAACTCTGCATCCGTAGAACACAGGGACAGTTCATAACAAGAAAATAAAGCAGTTCTTGGACAGATTTGCGAAAACTGATCAAATACTTAGATCAGGTTGGCAGGTAACCTACCCATGGAATTGATCGCGTAGTCTGCACACAGCAAGTTTCTACTCTTCAAATTCTCAAAAAGAATAAAGCACCTTGGCACCAGTGCCACTACCCGGCAGAGGCCCCCTGTGTCAAAGTCGGCTGACGGTGTAATGCACGTAGATATTATACTTCACATTCGGCTGTAGCTGCACTTAAAATTCATTAAATGATGTGTTTTTAGGAAATAGAACAGAGACATCATTTAGGGTATAAATACTCATCCTTCTGCCCTGCTCCCATCCTTTGGGTTGGCTCAGAAAACACCAGTCTCCTGCAAATAACTTAATAACGGGAAACGGGAAGATACAAGCCTCTGAAGCGTCTACTAGTTAGCCCAGAGATCATGGCAATTGAATTGTAGAATAGCTTTCCAGATCATGCTACGAGGAGATGTGGGGATCATTTCCGATCAAAAGACACTCACAGAAATGGCGGCATATTTCCAAGGGACGAACTTAGGGACTGTTGGCCGTACAAAGCACTGAAGGCGCTGTCTCCTTTTAGGACTTATCTGGTGATGTTGGGATCACCATGCGAGTCTTTTCATCACTTTGCCTTGAAACCAGGGAATTTTTTAGAGTTTCTCGCGTCTTCAATTCGAGCGTTCTAGCCTTGTGTTAGGGCTTGAGAGACAAAACTATATTGTTGTGTTTTTTTTTCAATTTACACACTTGATCCTACACAATAAGTATTTATCATTTACGGCCTTGGACCAATTAACACAGACTTCGGCTAAACCGCTATTTGTACGCAATATTGATTGAACTATTCATTATCCGAAGCGGGGTAGTATTGGAACCTCTACGCGAGTAGCAGAAATGCCAGTAAGCGGTAGTGATAGCAACAAGTACGCACGAACGCATGAGAGGAAATTAGTGTCACATGCACAGACGAACCAATGAGCCATCTTAGAGTGGTCTGCTACATTCGCCAGAAGGTTTTCCTTCAAGAAACGGGTAAATTTTTGCTCTATAAGAGACAGCCTAGGTAGGAATACCATCTGATTGAACATGTGGCGTTTGGCTAACATTTTTTCAACAGTGTAGTGAATAAATTAGAAGTGCTTGAAGCCAGTGTGCTCAAAACCGCAAAGTAGTGTCTCAATGACGGATCCCGACATCATTGAGGCTCCATTTACCATACTAGCGCTTTTATTCTTTCCCTGTCCTTCCCTGACAGAGAATATTTCAGGCCGGACATGCCAGTGTTGGCCACCTGCCGAAACGGAAGGGAACCTGGCATTCCCAGGAAATCTCTCTCGAATGAGAGAATCACTGGTCTTCTTTGCCTTTTCTTTGTCTCTTTCTTATTTTTAGGAGAAGAGGGCGGATAGTGAACCATCTTCTCTCCACCCCTATAATTGGCGCAAACTCCGGAAGAGCCAACTCATCCTATACTTCAGAAACTATGGCTGCCAAGGGGGCAACAACCGGGGTAGTTGGTACCATCTTCCCTATTAAGTGGTTAGGGGCTCTTGTCGCCTCAAAAAATTTTTGTACAAGGGCAATCGGGGAATCTCACCGCGATATTTGATTAGCTCAGGAGAAGCCCTTGCTATCTAATGCAGGAGAACCTCCAGGACCATCACCACCTTAGAAGAAGATTGCAAGAGGCCCCCCCCCTTGGTATTGATTATCATGACCAGTAACTCAAAGTGCCTATGTTCTATCAAGAGGTTATTGGAGCCGGTATGCAGACCTCCATTGGTAAAAAGGGTGAGGGGGCATATCGACGGATATCACCAGGCTTCAAGGGATGATGCGTAATCTTACTCCTCTAAGAGGGTTGAGACGGTTCACCTGTATTCTGTCTCACCCTGTCCTTGACGTATCTCTGATATAGCATTGGAGGCCTGCCTTAGTGGAGATGTGTTTGGGTTGTCTACAGGAGTGAGTAGGAGTAAAGCCCCCAAACTCGTAGGCAAAGGGGGGGAAGGAACGATCGCTTTGCTCTTCGAAACACTTGAAGGGAGCCCTGTTAAATTACAGAGGTAGTTACATCCTAAAATGAGGTGGAGCCGCCCAAGGGAGTCTACTATTGTGTTATTATTTTCTATAATTTTTAATCTTAAGGGCACATTTGGCGACTGCCTACTAGTGCAAACTTCGCCGTACTCACACCATAGCCTAATACTAGACTACTGTCGTATTACCAATGGAGAACTAACAGGAGGAAGCTATTCGTAAAGGGTCTTCAAGAAAGCAAAGGGGGAGCAACCTACTCTAAAAGGTCAAACTATCAAGTCTTCTCCAAAAGAAGTAATGAGCAGAAACCAATGGGGACTGGTGAGAGTTGGGGTCCCTCCACTGGTCGATGGTGTCTGATCTCTTTTCGCGCTGCCCCAACACCAAGGAAACACAATGATGTGTTCACGGCAACATAGTCCTCATGTTGACAATAAACAATCAGCTGTCCGCTCGGCGGCGACTGTACCTTGCTCTTAATCTGAGATTAGCCTACTTAGATCTCTTTTTCATCACGGCCAATGTCGTTAGGACGATCAGTATAGGCCTTCTCCGCCACCCTTTGGGCACTCCAGAACAAATCATACCAATGGCCTGGCAAAGAAGTAGGTGTGGCGGATCCGGCTTCGTTACTGGCAACTCAAAGATCGAGCTCATCACGCTAGACATCAAATCCAAAAGGAAGCCAAGGGGAAGAGTAAAAGATGGCCATAGGAGGAGCCAAGTAAAGCTGAAAAATCGACAGTCAGAGAAAAAACGATGATTAAAGGGACCGGGAAACGCGCAAGCTTTCCCAGATATGAACCCCAGAGTAAAGGTTTTCCCTTTGTTCAAGTCCTTTTCTAAATACAATACGCAACACTTCACACCGTACTTCACTGCGGGGAGCGCAATCAGAAAATGAATTCATGTGTCTCCTCCAGGTTAAATTCGCGGGTAGAAAAGAAATTCAAGGGATAGTTGGGGAAGAAGAAATGGATTATGTTAAGGACAAGGTAAGGAACGAACCAGATTTCCCAGGCCTCGTCAAAGACTGAGAACGCGTACTACTCTTTCAGGGCCAAGTGGAACAGACTACACAAGATACCTACCCCTTGTGTGGCTCTAGGGACAAATGTGCAAAGAAAGTGAAGATATATAGCTAGTAGATAAGCCAGTGAGAATTGGGACCGGGTAGGCAAACTGCACATGTAGATGGTGGGGGTGAAAATTGAGGTAAGGAATTCTTTCAACAATTTTTATTAACTGGAAAATCATGTGAGAGACAAAATGCGACCCTTTCGGATTCTTTAGGCAGCTAAAAGGTTCCTCTCAATAGATTACCAAATATTGACTTAATGAAAAAGAAAAGAAGATCTCGCAAGTCAGCAAAAACCATAAAATCTCATAACCGCCTACTCTCTTAAGCCACCCAGTGAAAACAAAAATAAAATAAATAAAAAAGAAGAATATAATAATAGTGATAACAAAAAATAATCGCGTTATGTTGTTAATCCCAATAAAACAGAAAAAAGTATTTAATATTGCTTCAAATAAATACTAGACTTTTTCATAAAGTGGTGATGAAAACGACGGGTCTTCACAGAGCGCCTGTCTATCGAGTCGAGCAAGAAGAGGATTGAGACAATACCAGCCTAAGCAATGGTGTCGTTCCATAACAAACAAACTTTCTAGGAAAGTGGTAATGTGACCCTCCTGTCTTAAACCCGTAACTAAATCATTTTACTTAAATTAATCAAAGACACAAAGTAATAATCTCATGATTTTCTCCCCTCATTTAGATTATATTAATTTTTAACTGCCAAAATGAGACAGAGATTTATTTAGGACGTGTATTTAATTTGCTTTAGATTGAGAACGTTTATTTAGTGTTTGGATTTGTATAGAATGATGCAGTTAATGCAATACAAGCATATATTTGCAAAATATAAAGCTAGATAATTTTTTTTTTTAGGTAAATCCCCTAACTGCATAAGTAGAGTTGTCAAATGGGGATAATTGAATTGGAGACGACGAAATTACATAGAATTGCGCATTTAATTTACAAATAGAGAATAAAATAGTTGTATAGCTTTGCTTAATTGCTGAATTATTTGTAAAACCCACAAACAAAATGGTTTTTATTTTATGACACCACACATATAGCCAGCTATATTTGAAGTGCTAAAAGAAAATCAAGTCATACAAAAGTTAACTACTCCTCACTTGCTAAGGCATACTTTGAAAATGATCCTCATCCACGTTGAGCTAAGGACTTTATCTACAGACTGATACAAACAGTCATTTCATTCTATAAAGCAAGTCAATCTGACTGTTCTCAAGCTTTAATTAAATCACTTTCACCATCGCATAGTTTCATTCATTGGTAGATCAAGATCGACGCCGCCTCTTCAGTATAGAAAAGCACCCCTATTAATATATATTTACTAACCCCGATCCATCGGATTGAGGCTTCTTCCTTCTTAGCACTCATTGACCACAATCCTACCGCAAGCGAAATTTCGCTAATGTTTCGGGTTTTGTCTCCCGCTGTTCATGCTTGGCATCTGGAAAATCACATAGTTAAATCTTATATATCGTCATCGGCCTCTTTCAACCCCTGCTGAAGAAAGACCCACTCAAGTAGCTAACACTACTCGAGTTCCAGATGTCTAAACTACTGCGTTAAATATGTCATTAAGCGAATTTCATCCTCGCACCTTCTTTTGGGTGTCTTTCTATACAAATGTGACCTTATGAGGATTTCCGATGAGCATTCTTTTTCTAGCTAGGAGCATTCTTCTTTTTTTGAATTTCAATCCTAAAACATACAGATAAATCAAAATTTGATGTAAATTTGAGATTTTCAAAGAAGCAGACTTTATAATATATTTTAGTGTGGATTGTTCCATAACCAATTACTAGGAATCTTGGAATTCCTCTTTCTTCCGTTAAAACAATTCTAGTGCAATTTAAAGAATAGGGTAAATAAACACAGGAGTCACGACCTCGTGCTCTTGGGTGTGCTAAATGATGTCTTTCTGCTGTTTGAACATCCAATGAGAACAATCCTCAGTTAAAATCATTTAAATTGTCAGAAAGATGCCAACTCAACCCAAGAAGTGCAGTAAATTACATGCTATGTTTGATATTATGGAGGTGCAGTGAGTAGGAAGCCTCAATTAACTAGAACCAATATTAAGAAGAGGAATGAGTGCGCTGAATAAATAAGCGACAACTCCTTGGAAATTTGGTACAGCATAATTTTTAATGACGAAATAAAGCTTCGTCAATGTGTAGACAGTTGACAGGATGTATGTGTTTGAAGATTACCCAGTCAGTAGTTTGGCATACACATGTTACAACCAAAGTTAAAAATTAAGGCCTTTTTTGTTATCGCGTGATGAGGAAATTAGTGAGTGTGTGGGCAATATCAATCGAAAATTAAATCTCCATTCTTAATGGAGAACATCAAGGTCCCTGTTATAGTGAGAAAATGACAAAATAATCACAGAGCCAAAGTGGAATCAAACGCCCTTTTTTGCACAGTCATTCTTCCGATATGCACCAAATAGAAAGTCTGTCGGTGAATAGTAGGCAGGCATCACATCACGCCAAACATGAGGACAAATACCACTAGCACTAATCTCAGAACTTATTAAACTAATGTATATTTCATTTATTATATTTTCAAATAAAGTTATTCCAGTAATTAACTATGTATCATTTACTCAATAGTAAAAATCTATACAATAAAGCCACCTCCAGGCTCAGTGGCCGCCAGAATACGGCCTCGCAAGTTACTGCTTTCCCTGACTACCTGGTTGACATTAATGTTCGTGATAATATCCAATATTAAACATTGATCGAGTCCCTTGTTTCTTGGGCGTTGGTTGTTCTCATTCTCTCTCTCAACGATGCCTCAGATTTATTAATCTAGGGTGGTGAAATCGAGAGAATTAGGTTACCACATGTTATGGGTCACTTCATCGTGAAAATCCTTAGTCAGTCTCTCTGTGGCTGAGAACAGAATCCTACTGGAAGACGAAAGGCCTTTTGGGGATAAGGGGCTTAGCAATATCGTCTTAATCCCCGATTTTATAAACTAATCAATGATGATCTTTTGAAACTGCTTGAAGAAATCGGCATTTAATACCACTTCTGATCACTTATAATGGTTATTTCTTTTGGTTATGGATGGAGCGATCAATATTAAAAACCAGACGCTGTTTTCTGAACTTTAAAATGAACAACTTGGCTAAGTTCAAGATGCCAATCTCTGAGTTCACTTGGCTAACTGGTAAGGCTATGTGGACGGATTGACTTCTTTTTACCTGTTTCAGATTAGAAGTTAACATGTTTTGGCTTAAAAATAAAGATGATAAAGTTTGGGGCCATATATTGCTGGTTAACTTTCTGTTCTTAATTAATTGTTTTGAAAAGAGAAAAGAAAAGATGTGACCTATGTATGTATCTCCAGATTTTGGTCCTCAAATTCATGGCACAGCTTGTAAATAGAGAGCTGTCCACTTTCGAGTATTTCATATTTATTTAGCATTTACATATTAAAATAATATGACTTTTAGGATGTTTGACGCTAGAATAAACCTCCTAACTTGACGTTGTTGCCCATACTAGTGAGGGAAATAACTTTTTTTCTCCCTATCTGCACACTATTCACTCCTTCCGCTTATTTTTCTCTTTCTTCTAAAACTTATAATAAACCACTAAATGTTTATGACAAATAAGAATGAAATCCGACGGTAAAATACACCTTTATATCATCCATCACAAGAATCACTTTTGAATCTATTTTTCTCCAAAGTTTTCGGATTTCAGGACAATCCTTAAATTTATGTCCCATTGGACTTGTGATGATGAGTGTTCGTGTAAGCATTATAGACCCAATGGTACCTCAAAACAGGCTTTTCACAGTTAACAATGTATTTGAGAACACAGAAATATCAAGCAATGAAAATCCTGAGATCTATCATCTACAAAAATATATGAGCCACTAAATAATAGCCTCTAAGCTGAAACAGGAGATGAGCGGCGCGTGATGTTCGCATCCTTCACCGATAATCACAGTGATTCGGAAGTTTATCTCCTCTCTAACGTGGCAAGTTCGTTCATGTTTAAATTTTGCAAACTGCTACGTTCTTCATGGGTCATCCTTAGGTACGAGAAAGAATCTTGTTGAGTGCTGAGACGTCGTCACTATGTCTGTTTCATCCAGCAGGTGATGAAACTGATCAAAGATGAGTCGATTAAGGCACGTTTGGCAGGCCCTGTGCCGAGGAGGGTCTCTTTGTGGAGGCCCTTTTTATTCCATTAGGGATTCGGTCCTTCCCATACAGGCCATGCGACCCAAGACTGGCTCTCTGAGATTATTCAAGATCATTTTACCTCCTTCTCCGGATTTGACACTTTTGGACAACTACGTTGGATGTTTTGTTAAGAGAGAGAGAGAGAGAGAGAGAGAGAGAGAGAGAGAGAAAGAGAGAGAGAGAGAAAGAGAGAGAGAGAGAGTGATCAACCAACGGGACTACAACAACAAGGACTCTTTGAAGGATGACATCTTGTCCAAAATTGATAGGAATTATAAAATTTGGTTTCTATTTATATTTAGGATTAAAAAGACAATGACACTTGTGTACCTTAATTACTACAAAGGAATTGAGTGAGATAAAATACCTCTTCACTTGGAAAGAAAAAAAAGCAATGTGAGATTTTATGTTCATTCGACGTACAAGACTACTTTCGAGAATTATCGATTCACCCTTTAGCTCTGCAATAAACTTTGTGAATCATCTATGCAGGCTTTATAGAACACCAAGGAAAAGGGAAGGAAACTATAATAGGAATATTACAAATAATCAAAGGAAATATATGTGATACCTGTGTGTAAGATTATTAACCTGCTAATGCTAAAGATTCCTGGGGATAGATTGATCCCCGTTTCACTTTCCATCTATCCTCAGGGATCTTTCACCTTAGCCTTTCTCTAAGCATATAAATAAAGGGTGTTCCATTAAGACGGATCGCAGTTAGCAGTGATTATACATTGCAGCAAAATATATATTGAGTTTTCTGCCTCTTTCAACACTACTTTAATCATCAATATATTGATGATTGAAATTAGTGTTGGAAGAGGCAGTAAAACTCAATATATATTTTGCTGCATTGTTTATTTACTGCTAACCGCGATCTGTCTTAATGGAACACCCTTAATAATATAGACACAGGTATCACAGGTATTTACTGTTATTATTATTATTAATATTCTTCTGTTACCTTGACATTTTTGCCTAAAAGCAGCTGATATTATTCACAAAGATAATTGTAGAACTTAAAGGTGATGCAATAATTCTCGAAACTAGACTTGAACGTCGAATAGGAGTGTCTCACATTGCTTTTCTCCTGATTAATCAGCGGGAGAAGAAACCTATTACTGTATATTCAGTAGCTGTTCGCTTATTTGAGATTTACAGTTTCACTTGAATAGTTTAGATACAATCACCTAAGTTAAAATGTGCGGGCGATTTTCATGCTACAAAAGATTAAAGGGATTTTTTCGGAACATGGTGACAGCGAGTAAATCTTTCGAGCCAATGGCAAGTGTCGAAGAATAGGTCACTTCACTAGATAATATATATATATATATATATATATATATATATATATATATATATATATATATATATATATATCTGTATCTATTAGGTTGGAGGAAAGAGATAAAGTCCAAGGAAATATGTATATATAAAGTTATACATACATATATCCTCTAATGTACGTACTCGTCCTTGGTACGTACAAGTACGTTCACTTCGTAAAAGTAATCTGTTAGTTATAAGGTATAATAGTGCGATTTACTACAGGGGCCAATAGCGTTGAACTGAGTTTACTATGTTGCAGTTCAAAGTTATATTTAAAGAATGAATACTAAAAATAGAATTTTTAATGAGTCATTAGTTAAAATATATACATACGGGAAATATAGGTAATGTAAATAAAAGACAAGTCTGACAGAATACAGAATAATGGGCAATCGGTAAACGTTAATTACTCGTTACTCAGCTTTTAAATGGAATATTACAAATCAGTTATACAGATAGAATTTTTAAATGTCGGAAACTGGGTCGATTATCGTGAGATTAAAGCAAATAGTCGTTTTACCTTTAATGAGGTCAGCTCGAGAAAGGGAGAAGGCCAGCGGACACGGCCCTCGTGTGAACCTCCTTTAACAGGTCGGCGCGAGGAATGGTGAAGGCCAATGGACGTGGCCCCAGGTCGAATATCCTGATGATGACGAGGATGAGGAATGGGGGTCCAGAAGACAAGTTCACGATCCTTCTTGAAGATGGACGATGGCACCTCTTCTCCAGAGAAGTAAAACTTTCAAATCGAGACTCTAAGGCGGCTCGGCACGAAGTCTCAAACGGGAAACTGTTAATCTTTGAGGGTGGGAGGGTACAGATGAGACAAAGAGGAATCCCAGCTCACCCTTCAAGGACGAAAACGATTAGAGGCTTGATTTAAACAGAGTAAGGTTTCACAAAAGAAATGGGTCTGCCTGGTGAGATCCGATCTCGAGTTATAACCGAATACCAAGGAACTTGAAGAAATAGACACAACAATCTGAACCGAAGGCGACAGGTTCTCAATCTAACCAGAGACTCGACAACCCAGGGTATTTATATGACGGCCATTTTTTATGCTCAATCGCGTGAAGGCACAGACGTCTAGCAGAAGACTTCTGGCGCCTAGAGTGATTAGAGTTTGTTACCCGCCTTATGTCTTAATGGCTTCCAAAGATGTGGGCGGGAGACTCGCCAAGCAGCCTCGTAAATACGGAGATTGGCGTTCTCACGTTAGGATTAAAGCTTTTAGCGCTCTCAACTTTATTAACTGCACCTGAGAGACAGCTGGCAGATTTTACATTTCTTTCTTTCTTTCCCCGTTTCTTTGGACTCTCACGTTACTACACGTGAAGTTAGAATTTTAGAACTGAGTAAGGGAAGAAATTTAAGGGACAAATTAAGGGGATATTGCTCTTTGAGTTCTCCCCTTAAAGCAAGGTTAAGGTTAGGTTAGGTTAGTTCAGTGACTTTGACAAAATGGAAATATTATGAAACCTTCATCAGTTCCTTGGCATTGATGTTGGTGCTATATTAATAGTGAAGGCAATTTCAGCGTTGGATTGCGGAAAAGACCCTTGGCTGAAAAAATAAACTTTATTTGAGACAATCGTTTATTTTATTCACACAATGAACAAAGGGTTGGCAACTACTGATTTTGTGTTAAATGAGTTTAAAATGTCAACATATCCATAAAAGATGGGAATAACATTTGGCCAAATGTTACTTGGGCTTAAACCTAACTTAACCTAACCTAGCCTCATGCAGTTCTTACTCTACGAGCCTTAAACTACCTAACCTAACCTTAGCCTAAACTTCAACTTCACGATTGCCTCAACCAACTAATTCGCTGCCGAGCCTGATTCCAAAAGATCCTAGAAACAAAACTACACGAACCTTTGGCTACCTGAAACAAAAGAGTTTCCATCCGTTTCGGAGATGTGTTCTGACAACAAAAGAAAAGTTAATCTCTGCCACTTTCACTCCTTTATCTTTGAAGCAAAAAACTCGTTTTTAAAATGCTTATCTAAAGAGAAAAATGGTGGAAATAAAAAAAAAGACATTTCAAGTGAGTATAACCCTTTGTTTTCCTCCTATTTTTTCTTGACTTTCGAATTTATTTTGCTTGCTTTGGGTATTCTTTGTTTATTGCTTTTATTGATTTGTTTTCTGCTTTTTAATGTGGCGTCGTGAATACGGTGTCCTATGCTTTTCCTGGCAGTGGGTATAAAAAAGGAAGAGAAGTTCGCGGATAAAAAAGAAAGAGAGATTGGCGGATAAATACTTAGATCTCAAACATGTAAAGGCAAGACGAGGAACTAAGTTCTCTCGGCCCAAAACAGAAATAAAGGAGATCCAACAGGAAGGTGCTCAGATATCTGCCAGGGTCAAATAATACATGGATTGCTTCCTCAAATATATTAAATGAATATAATGCACAATCATGTCTCAAATATCACAGGATTAAACCACTAACGACACCACGTCGTTTTAAAATAAAAACTGCTACTCCGGACAATCGGTATAGGAATATACACCCGTCTTATATGTAATAAGTAGTGAACCAATGTAAAATAGAGAGAAATACTGATATTACACAATTGTATATTTATTAGGGAAAGCATAAGAGAGGCAATTGAAAAACTGGTTTCCGACGCGGCCACACATACATACACACGCAAAGGAGCAGCTGCAAGACGAAAAGATACGAATGCTAGATAACAATGGGGGCCGAACAAATACAGGGTGATATATATGATTGGACCGATTGAGTTGTCTTTATAGTGTAAAACGAAAAATAAACTGTCGTATCTATTGATAGGGTTTGACAACCCAGTCTGAAAATGCGTAATTTAGGAACGCACACTCCTCTAGTAAGTCCGCCCAACGGTCAACGAAAAGACTAACAAATAAACTTCCAATCATTAGCTCCTCCTCGCGCCTAGAGAAGAAGAAAGGTAAGTCACTCGCCCTCAAACAAAAGAACTATAAATAAACGAACGTAAACATTATGAAGAGAGAGAATCAGTTAAGTCATTTGGTCGGATAGACTCAAGTAGTGGCATTCAACTAAGTCCTTTTATTAAAATTAGCGCAAGGCGTCTGTTCCTCGTCCTTAAGTCCTGTCGTTTTAGCTTCAACTACCGAATATTAGTAAAAACTTACATACTGCAGCTTAAGACTCGAACTATTTCGTTTACTCCGAATAAGGTAGACCCAACCAAGAATAAAAGCCTATTTATTGACGCTTTCCTCTCTACTCCTTTACTTTAACCCCGAGGAAACCAAGGTACCTTCTGAAACCCAGCCTAGAAGTGGAACCTTCATAAAAATTTTTGCAGTCAGAGCAAATTTGACGGATAGACCATTTAAGGTGAGTGTGTACGTGACTAAATTCCTGCCGGCTTCCAACTCGCTGACCCCTACTTCCCAGCGGCTACGACATAATTTATTAGTGCGTCGTAAGCTACGTAGTAGTTTACCCTTACACTGCCCCTGGAAAGAGAATTTACTAGGAGTAGATTAACACATTAATACAAACAAGATGAGAAATGAAAAGAACGGACGACTAAACAGAATAATTAACATGGGAACTTGCTCAAGAGATCAGCGCTTAAGTTGTCTTTTCCAGCAACTTGGACAGCTCTAAACTTGTAGGACTGAAAGGCTTAAGTCCAACAAAGTAGAAATTTCGTCAGGTACTTCCACCTGCTGCATATGAGCTCCCTGCAGTGGTAAAGCCTGGGTCCTCGAGGAACCTCAATAAGATAGTCTACCTTACCACGCCTCTCCATTACCTTATAGGGTCCTTTCCATGTAACCAGCAATTTACCTGTATTGGAAGACAGGAGTACCGGCACTTCGTCACCCGTCTTGAATTGACCGTTTTGTGACTTGAGATAGAAGTAAGTCTTGTACCGGGAACAGCTAATGTCAGCATGTTGGGCAACAATCAGGAAACATTTGGCCAGCTTCTCCGGCAGTTCGATGACGTTCTGTAAATGAAACAAGAAAAGTTGAATAAATGACACCCTGAAAAGTGCCACAAACGTAACTAGTACGCACAAACATGCAAAATCATAGCCATGTAAACAGAGGCAATCAGCAAGCCTCAAAATCGATAAAGGCTACTAATACTAAGCAAACTAGGAACTCACTTCCGGGCCACAAAGAGTGAATGGTCGCTCAAGGCAACTTACACCCCCAAGCAGATAACGGCACCAATCCTGGCAAGGTCGCCACTGTAAAGGCAGGACGAGAAACTAAGTTCTCTAGGCCCCCCTAAAATAAAGAGAAATTCAACAGAAAGGTGCTTAGATATTAATCAAAAATAATACAAGGAATACTTTCTCAAATATACTAAATAAATATATTGCGCCGTCAGGTCACAAATATCACAGGATTAAACCACTAAAGACAACACGTCGTCATAAAATAAGCACTGACACTCTGGACAATCGGTACAGGAATATCTGTAAGTTTCAATAAAGTTAACCTAAAAATGGGGCGCAAGATGAAAATAAATACTCCAAATCCCTATTACAAAGTAGGGAGGTAAGTCACAGAGGATGTTCGTCCTATAAATAGGGAAGAGTCGTAACGGGCACAGATGGGTCCGACTTCCCGGTGACAATGACAGAGGCGAGTAAATTGGGAGCATGCAGCAGTTGCAGTGGCCGAGATAATGGCGACAAGTAATGGCAAAGGTCTGGTAAGGTGGTGCAGGTAACAGCAGCTGCTCTATGTGCAAACTTTTGATCAGCTCTGTCTTCCTCGACTCAGGTGGTCCCTATTTATACCCCTTCACCGTCAGTGTGTACGTGACTAAATTTCTGCCGGCTTTCAACTTGCAAACCCTCATTTTCCAGCGGCTATGAGGTAGTTTACTAGCACGTCGTAAGCTATGTAATAGTTTACCCTTAAAAACCTAGAATATTCAGTGTATTTGGCAATACAAGTAGGATGTGTGGTTGTGCAATGACTTGCTGGAGCCCAACCTCTTTATAACGACGCGATGAAAATGTTCGTCTTTCCCGACGCATTTACTACAAGTCACTCTTTCTGACTTTTATGGTTCGAAACCAAAGGAGGTTTTTTTTGAGAGACAGAAATAAACCTTAGATTTGGGGGAGAAGATCTAAAACGGATTTGGATATTTTGTATAATAAATACCATTGGTCAAACTGTATTTTCATTTATTTACGTAGGTTAAAAAAAGGCTGAAAGTCACTCGTTTTTCTACTATTGATGATGTTAAAAGAGCTGTTTTAACTTTGTTTGATTTTCAGTTTTCTAGATTTGGTTTAAAAGGATGGTATAATCGTTTTAAAAAGTGTTTTCACCTCAAGAGATCTTAAGTTGAGAAATAAAATTTATGCTCTCTTTTGTTTAAATTTTATTCTATTTTTTCAGGATTTTTTTTAATGTCCCTCGAAATTTTATTCTTCTCGAGACGGACCTAATTATGTCTCGAGGCACACGAGTGGTCCGCGAAACACTTTAGGAACTAGTGACTTCGTAGCCCAAATGAGAGTGCCAGATTGAATTTCCCGATGAGGTAGAGGAGATTCTGCGTGTACATTAATGTATAGGAGACCAAGCGGACACTCTGTTTATATGCACTGATGGCAAAGAGAGTTAGGTGTTATGGGTGATGGAGTTGTATAGAAATAATGAGAGGAGAGAAAATTCGGGTGTGCGGTGAAAATCAATAGAAGAAAATCTTGGAGTGAGGTGTAAGTATAATGTTGACGTGAGGTGGATATTGTATAAAAGTTTGAGAGAGGTGGAGGTATGAAATTCTGAAGTGAGGTCTATGTATAAATAATGAAGTGAAGTGTATTTATAAAAGTTGGAATGAGGTCGAGGCCTTTTTGTCATGTTCGATATAAAAATTCTAGTGAGAGTTGCGCACCCAAATGGTCCCGTAATACTTAGTCTCCTCTTTAAACTGATCAACATATTTTCCTTTCTCTTAACTACACACCTTTATTTAAGAACAATCCTTCCCCACACGACCAACCCCCTCTTGTTATTTAATTTAATTTAAGAAATGCAAACCAACGAGGGACTCTCCACCATGAAACATGGAAGGCAAGTAAAACAAGCGTTGAATTAAGGTAATGCGAAAATTACTGCAAGGTAAATAGCCAGGGAGGGGCGATCCTAAATTGGAGAGTAGTTTGCGGGGCTTTAGGCACCGGTAGAATCCTCAGATTTCTCTACTTTGTCTCAACTCCACACGTCGAATATACGAGTATATATAGCTGGGGGCTTTGGGGGTTGATATACCTAGAGTTATATAAAGAGGAGACTATTTGGAGCTCATGACTGATGAGTGATCATAAAGAACCGAGTTTTTTAGTCAAAAACATCAATCATTTTCTTGAAGCTTGAGATAGAAAGAAAGGATTCAAATGGTTCTGAAGAATCCATGCTGTAGCTGTCATTTCTAATATCATGGGCGAGCAGGAGGGTAGCAGCTGACATCTGGAGGATTGCATTGCACAAGCCACAACAGCCGCTAGTGTATCTCACATAGACACTTCCCGATATTCACCACTTTCTTTCTGCAAGAGAAGCAATACTTTATTTTCGCTTAAATTACAATGGAAAAAAAGTAGGTTTGCATGACCTACCAGCCCCAACGTTGTAAGATATGTGCAATCATTGCACGAATATTTTACACCCCTTTCCACTTCCTCCTACTTTACTTCTGTGTTCTACATCTCACCTTACATCCTCTCTGGTGGAGATGCCTTCGTTGGTGTACGACTTAAAATATAAAAAAACATCAATGCTATTAATAGCTGCCACTTTACAATTAATAGATTCCCCTATAATTAACTATTTGATCACTTTGCCATATAGAAGCCATATGGGAACACTGAAATAAATACATGGATAAGAAAGCAAACACGTAGGCGAGATATGAGGAGGACGCACTGCTAGAAGCACCAATGGAAGAGTAAGGGAAGAAATCCTAACCTCGACATCCTTATACATAAAGACACCCAGAAGACGACACCGCAGAATGTGAGCGGGTGAAATTTAGGCATTGGCTGAAGTTAAGGCGCAAACTCGAGCGTTTGGACCGTGGTTAGTGAAGGGATCTTGGGGGTAGGGTGGGGCTTTGTACAAGAGACAGACGATATGGATGTATGGGGATGAAAGCTAATGGCCACTTGGGAACTAACTACTACATTGAGTTAGAATTGTTTTAAACAGAGGTTCTGTCCATCTGCGTGAAGTTGAAGTTAGATGTAAAAATGTACGGTTGAATAAAGCTCGACTTTAACATGATGTTTCTTTGGCGCCTTAGGAAGGGATGGGATACGCAACTCTCCTCAACCAGTTAGACTTTACGATAGGAACACATCTCCCCTTTCAGGGTTATTATGACGGTAGGTGAATATTGCTGTGGAATATTATGATGATATTCATTATGTCGAGCGAACAGAATATTCACTTCATACACTCTAGAATATCAACTAATTTTCTCAGATAGAAATTAACGATCTCGTTAAATGAAGTGCATAAAATAGTCACGAACTTAATTACTACATAATTATCGTTCGCTGCAATTTAATTACAGTTTAGTATAAAATTTTAAATAAGTTCACATCTGATATTATAAATAATTTAGAAACAAACAGCATCCCAAATAATGACGTGGAGTAGATAGATTTGTGAAAGCCACTCATAAACATAATTTTCTCTTCAAAATTACATCATGAGCCATATGTTTAACAAATCCCTAAAATATTATAAAAAAAACTAAGAGCCAATTTTTATTATATCAAGAGTTTTACTTCCATCTTGTGTACACTACCAATTAGAGTTGAGCTCAGTTGAGATCATGTGTAAAATTACTAGAATTTGAAAATTACACTGTGTGACAAAATTTCACTTTTTTCTTGTCCTTTGGTTAAAAGTGTTATTTCCCAAATTTTTGTTGCTCTATTAAATAAAAGAAGTCAATTTTAATTCTCCCAACTTTGCTGTTTTGGCTAGGAAATTGAATTTTTAAATTAGTCCATTTATGGTAAATAACATTATTTTGATGCAAATAGTAAAAATATATCAAAAGTTTCAAGGGTTATGTTTTTTTCAGTTATGGTATAAACATGATATGGTGTATTTAAAAAGTATATAAAAAGTAATGCAGTAGTAATAGCTATTATTTTCCTTATATATTTTTTTGGCGACCTGGACAGCAATGGAAGTTAGTTCTCATACATTCCACATAGATTCAGTACTAATTTAGTGAAAAATAAACTGTAAAGCTTTCTAGAACTTTCGGGAATATTTTATATGTTTGAAGAATTTCTAGAACATTCTGGCAACGTAGATGTCTACTAAACAGATCAGTTTAACTCTAGCCGTCACAGTGCAGACATCGTCACTGTTTAATGATAAAAGTATTCGTCATACATGGCATGAAGAGGTTGTAAGCATCCGACACAGGCATTTTGCTATGTTTGCGGCGAATTTGTTAGGAGTGAAAAAGTACTCTGTAGAGTGATCTGCTAAAATATGTAAGACCTACAAAGAATATTTCGACATGCCAGTCGGAGATCGAGACAAACCTCCTTGGGCCCCTCATTTTACCTACAAGCTCTGCAAAAGAACTATGGAAGGTAATATATATATATATATATATATATATATATATATATATATATATATATATATATAATGTGTTTTGTTTTTTTGATACTGGATTTATTTGTTTTTAGCATTCCTAATAACACTAAGGGAAAAGTATTTATACTTATTTATACTTATGCTTTTCTTTGAATTTCACAATCCAACGAATTTGGAGGGAACCAACTGGCTGCTCAAACAATTGTTTCTTCTGTATGGTAAACCTATCCAAACGTCGAGCAGGCGAAAATGCGCCTGTTATCATGTATTCAGATCTTTAGTCATCTATTGCGGCGGGTGCCACAGAGTTCTGATCTCCCCATACCTACTCTTCCAAAAAGAGAGCAGCAGTTTTTAGAAAGGAAATGCAGTTTAGAAGAGGATGAAGTCATTGATCCAGATTACAGAGGTGCAACTGAGGAGAGAAACCCATACTACCTCAACCCAAAAGATCGCAACAATGAACTTGTCAGAGATCTTTGTCTCACAAAGTCCACTGCCGAGCTTTTAACTTTGAAACTTAAGCAATGGGATTTGTTAGATGACAGTGTGCAAATATCAGATCAGAGAAAGCATCATAAGGGGTTTTCAAGCTTTTTTACACATCAAGATGAGCTTTGCTTTTGTCACAATGTACATGACCGGTCTCTTTGAGGCAATGAGAATCGCCTGTAATCGAACGAGTGGCGCCTCGGCGTTGACAGTTCGGCCAAGGGGCCTCAATTCAGTGCTGCTTCATAACATGAACATGTATACATCTCTTCTCCTTGCTCACTTGGTCCAGCTCCAAGAAGAATACAGCAGTATCAAGACTTTGATATATGCATTAAAATATGAAGAGTACGGTTGGGAGGTTTTCAGAGACTTCAAAATGGTTGCCTTCTTAATGGGTTTCCAAGGCGGCTTTACCAAGTCTCCTAGTTATTTTTGCCTTTGGTACAGCAGGGACACCGTGCCACCCTACCATCAGTGGGATTGGCCACAACGGACCGAATTTAGTGTGGGAAGATACGACGTCACATGGGGGCCTTTGTTGGAATTCCGAAAAAAAAGTACCGTTTCCTCCTCTGCACTTAAAATTGGGACTTATGAAACAATTCGGCAAAGCTCTAGATAAGGAGTCTCCAGCTTTCAAGTATCTCCAAGATTTCTTTCGTAAGCTATCTGCGGTAAAGGTGTAAGCCGAGGTCTTCACTTCGTCAGTCCACAAATAAAAATGATCATGGAGTGCAATGAGTTTCTCGAGAAGCTCACTAGGACGAAGAAAGCAGCGTGGAACAGCTTTATCGCAGTGGTTGTGGGCTTCTGAGGTAATCACAAAGCCGAAAACTATGTAGAACTTGTTGAGAACTTGGTGGGAATCTACGGCAAGATGCGTTGCAGGATATCCCCAAAAGTCCATATTCTTGACGCTCTTCTTGATAAATTTAAGTAGAACTTAGGAACATACTTAGAGGAGCATGGCGAGCGCTTTAACCAGAATCTACTGGACTCTGAACGCCGTTATCAAGGATCATATAATAAAAATATGATGGGAGACTATAATTTGGGGGATAATTCGTGAAAGTAATTTACAGTATAAGCGTAAATCACTGAAAACTACTCATTTCCAATATTTTAATTATCTCATTTATGTTATTCTAGAATAAATAAATGCTATTTTTGTATCACGTCGTTTTGTTTCTACCTAATGCAAATAAAAGTTCAAAATTTTCTCTTCCTTCCAGAGAGAATAGGTATATTTCATATAAATATTATAATCCTGGACACAAGAACAAAGTTTGAAATGAATAACAAAGTAATTTTTCATGTATTCTAGACAAGAGAAAATAGGAAATAACACTTGCTACCCGAAAACAAAAATCGTGTTACGCAGTGAATTATCAAGAAAATTTATATTTCCTCTACAAGAAATGGAGCCCAGCAACAGAATTTTGAAATCCCTCAGTCAGAAACTTTGTATTCAAACATTTTGATACTAATAAAATTATCAATCATGCAATAATAGCGCAGAAAGAGAGTAGGGAGGGGGATGCTAGTTGCAAAAGAACTTGGCTGAGACTGGAGCGAAAGACTTGGTTAATGGGTGAGAGGGAAAAACCTTTGACGAATTCCATTGACAGAGTGTTTTGAAACACGAAGCTTTGATTAAGAAAATTCGGTAGAACTCACCAAGATATCATTTATCACCGAGATATCATTTATCCCCGATTTGTAAGGACGATTTAATGTTAAGAACATCTAAGCAAGATGTCGAAATTCAGCCTTTGTAACGTAACTGGAGAAATTATTTGTTACAAAAAACGATGCCCAAACGTAAAAAAGGGTGAAGTGTAAATATATGGAATTTCATTTGACAGAATCATCTAAAAACGAAATAACTTTTGGCGAGTAAGTAATGAGGGTGGTCGGTGTACCACTTTCACCTCCTTCCATTTAAGAAAGACTCCTGAATGGGGACCTCTTAACCCGCACATACCGCTAAGAGGCACCACTCACACAAAAGACCATAACCAAATGTTGCTGAAATCAAGATGGATCGAATTCACTAAGAAACGAAATCTGGTTCTCCAGAAGCAGGATGAGAAAATTCCTAATTAAATCGATATGAAAAGTGTGAAAGGTACAGACGCAAAAAAGCACCAAGATTCATTTAAGGGATTAAATTATTCAACAGGAAAGATGCAATTACAAGAGCTTTCCTTTTATTCACCACAACCACATTTATGCACCCTTCAATTCGTCAAATACTGTTTAAAATATAGACGAAAGCAGTCGGAAAATAAGAGAAAAAACCTCACAGGAAAGAACAAAAGGAGCAAACAAAATCGAGGAAAGAAAGAACGTTATATTACTCTTCTAAAACATTAAATGATCTTTTAAAGGGGTTTTAATACCTCCTAAGATCAATAGGAGTTAAGTTTAATATTCTTGTAGGACGAAGACTATTTATCTAAAAATCATTTCAAGTATATGAAATATGACGCTAAGTGAAAGAGTAATTTTCTTCTTCCCTCTTTGTGTTTCTTTTAAAAATTCATATGTTCATAGTTTTATTGAACTTATTTTGGGTCTCCTTTATTAAGTGGCATTCGGACTCTAATCTTTCGGTTTTATCCTTTGTCTTGAAATTTTACTACTTGACCAACCCAAGCGTACTTATTTCGTTTATTGTTCCTAGTATATGTCAAAGTCTATTCTTGTTTTCTCTTGGTTATCCTACTTTTGTCGTGGTCAAGTTATTTACTATTTAAATATGTATTGATTGATTAAATTAATAACAGTTAGAAGTTCCTTGGTTTCTATCACTCGTCTCCATCTTTCTACTAACACATCAATACTATGTTTGCTCTAGTGGTTTATCTATAATTAAAAGAGTCTGAAATATTAAAAGTTCTAAACAATGGATTAATCCTGCAGAAAACCAATACCCCAGTCAAAACCATAAGGCTGAACAATAAAGAAAGCAAAATCTTGGCTTTAGTCTTAATATAGTGATTATTCTGGTATTTCTCAGATAACAAATTGAATCTAAGGGGCAATACAAGGAGGACATTTTACCCCACTTTCTGAGAATTCTGTGGCCAGGATAAGGCGTTCGCTTTCTCTTTTTAAAAAAAATTCGGTCATATTTTAACCCCAAGTAGAGAAAAGGACGACTTGTCTTTTTCAAAGGTCGTATATTTGATTTGCCCACATCTCAAGAAGAAGGAGATGAAAATACATTTATATGTCACTCCTGAAGGTCTCAAGCCCTTGCAGAGCCCCTTTTTAGGATTGAGAGAAGGGTTCACGAAGGAGGTGTGTTTTTAAAGGTTATCTCGAAGGAAAAAACTTGGGAGAGTGGCGTCTAATGGCCTGTATGTAATTCCACGTCCGAGTGGCACAAAATAATAAGGGGCAGTTATCCTCTCTAGGTTTTTTCTTCATGTTTTCTAGAAAAAGGACGGGAGAAACTTCTGAATCAGAGACATGAGAAATAAATACCTATATCAATAAAAACAGTAATTAGATTTAATTGCATATTTTTAATTTGTATGATTTTATTCTGTATCTTATTAAAATACGTAAATCGATTTACCAGCAATAAACTTTGCACGGCAAAGTACCCGACATCAGATGCACTTTTCTACAATAAAATACCCATATAAAGAGAAAGGTTTATGAATTTCTACACTCGTATTTGTAATACCTCTTATTGGTTATCAATATGGTATTTAAATCTTCATAATTAAAAAAAATATATATTATGATTTGATAACATTCATATACTTTAAAGACATAACGTAAAATTTACTGAATTTTGTATAAAATAAGTGAAAGGGCAACGCGTTTTTCGGTGCGTGCGAATCTATTCCCACTATGTCAGTCGTCGGTTAGTCGGTCCGGCTTTTGTTTTCCTTTGTTTTGGTAATAAAATTGTAACTATTCGGCAGATTTGAAAGAAATTTAAAACTCTTATGTTGTTTTACATTTTCTTTCGAATGATATAAAGGCCAAGGTCCTCCCAAGGTTATCCCGGGAATTCTTTTGTTTTCGCCATAACATCAAAACTATTCAGCCGATTCTAATAAAATTTGCAACCCTTATGTTGTTTAACATTCCTTTTCGAATGATATAATTGCCAAGGTCCTCCCAAGGTGTGTCAGGGAAATTATTGAAAGTTGTGACGGGCATAAATCAGCAGACCTTGTTTTAAATAAACTCAAAATTTTGCCTCTCTATTTTTGTCACTTAATCACTCTATCTCTCCGCTAGTTTCTCACTCTCTCTCTCCTCCCCTTTCTTTTTCTCTTCCATTCACTCTCTTAACCATATATATGTAAATTAAATACGGATGTAATTATAACAAAGATTTATTTATTGTAAAACACGAAAATCAAATAATGGAAACAGTAAATTAATATCATGCGCTAGCCCCTTCAGTATTATTAAAAGCAGTAAGGCTTTTCTGATAACAATGTACAAGATTCTTGCTTGTTTTGGGAAGATATTTTCCAGGTTTCTTCAGAAAACCTCTCCAACAATGTTGCGAGGAGCTCTCTTAAGGACGCTTCTTCCTCTGGTTTCTAGTTTTGATGTAGTTGCAGAAATCGATTTGCGTACAGTAGTATAGTGTTGTACTTGATATTTCTGAGTTTTTGCTGTTTTCTTTGAGATCGTTGTTTTCTTGAAAAATGAAAGGCCTTCCAACTCCCAGTTTCCTTGCCAATTTACTCACGCTCTTAGTAAGCATGTGCTGATAGTTTTCAGAATTCTTGGTCTCATGTATCACGTAAAATGTGCTAGTTCAGCACCATCGAAGCACTCCTACAACATAATAGAACTACCTCCATGTTTGACAGTAACGACGATCTTTTCTATTAAAGATTCACCCGATATCCGGTAAACGCACCCTTCGTCTTTTCTATCGAAATGTTCGATTTTTTTATTATCTGAACATAGAATTTTACTTAATTTAATTGGGTTTTCTTCCAATCGCTTTTTAGCAAACACCAAAGGGGCCTCTTTATGAACTCTCTTCATCAAAGGCTTTTTTCTTTTAGGGACATGTCCATCAAAACCTGCCCGTTGTATATAGCATTTTCCTGCATGTGCCTGCTGCAGGATTTAGGGATAACTCAAAGGATGAAGCCTTAGTATTGTTTCCTATGGTATTCATTATAATGTAAACATCTCTCGGGCTCGCTTCGTTTGATCGATCTTAAGGCAGGCAATTTACTGCGATGCCATTAAAGTTATACTTCACGAAATTGTTCCTCATGAAAGACATTAGAATGTTTTAAATGGATCAAATATTTCAATAACCATGACTGGCCTTATGTAGATTAAAATGGATTCTTCCTTAGCGAAACAGTGGAAAGCTAACCTATCCTTCTATAACATTTTAATTTACTATAGAATCGTTTCTAATATATTTGAAAAAATTCCGGCGTGTCATTTTATAGAAAAAAATGCTTATACGAGGGGCGGTCAATAAGTTTTGCAATTCGGATTTAAGGAAACGAGATATGAGGTAAGTGTTTTATTATTTTTCAATATAACTACCCTTGACTTCAATGCACTTTCGGCACTTGTCTCTGAGGTTTCGGATTTCCTACAACCAGAAATTTTCCGACTGCTGTTCAATCCACTCCTGGACGGCAAGCTGGAAATCTTCATCGTCCCCAAACCGGCGTCCACGCAGTGCAGCCTAGAGCTGGCGGAATAAAAATTAGTCGCTAGAAGATCCCAGTGATGGACCTACGTTTCATAACCTGTCACTATGCGTACCTCGAATCCTGCTGGGTCTTGGTTGCACAGGAGCAGCAGCTCCTCCGTGGACGACGTTGAAGTCGATCATGGGGCGTGACGTTTCTAGGGACCCAACGAGGAGAAACCTTGGTCATGGAAAAATGTCGTGGATGATGTTGATAACACTTCCATGTGATATTCCAAGTTCTCGCTCGATTTATTCAACCTTCACCCGTCGATTTTCGACGATCATCCTCTCTAACAGGGGCCACATTGTCCTAGTTGTTGACGTCTGACGGGCGTCCTGGACGGGGGTCATCTTCAAGGGACTCACCTCCATGGTGAAACTCCCTATTCCAGCGAGCAATGGTTTCATAGGAAGGGGTGGTGTCGGTGTACATTGAAACCATGCGTTTATGGATCTCAATTGTATTCTTGCATTCCTTGGTCAAAAATTTAATCACTGTGCGATGCTTAACCTTCTCCATTGTTAAAAAATTTGTGACTGACGATCTGGGATCAGCTACTGCTTCTTAAATTGCCAAGGCAGGAGCGTGCGGCTGCAGGTCCTGATTTGTCATAACTTGTCCTAACACCCCCATAAACAACCATTCCCCTTACTTTGTTTTGCTCTACCGATTCGCAAAACTTATTGACCGCCCCTCGTATAATCAATAAAAGACAAGAGCTATGCATATTGCCTATACTTTTCCATTGGCGTTATAATAACTCTTTACGAAACCAACATATATTTGGTATAATCTTCTGTTCTAATGATTTATATACCAGCCAAGGAACAGGTTACTGCTAAAATATATGCACCAAAACGAATTCGAAGTTAACGACTATATATATAGGGCATATCGCTTTAACCCAGTCTTCACCAGTATATTATGGATATTTCTTACAAAATTGCAGTCTATCCGTAAGTTTCTACCTTTTAGTGATAGGAGTTTTTTTCGCAGCACTTCTCGACTTGAGACCTTTGTTGAAAATTCATTGCCTCACTGTGGGTGCTGAAGTGTTCACACTTGCTTCTTTCCATTCGTGATCCAGCTTGCCACTTAAACCAACTAAAACATTACTAGGAAGCAATCTTGGCTTTCAGTTTAATTACTTTGCTGTCGAGAAGACTCTTAAAGTTCTCAATGATCCTAAAGTTCGGGGTTCCTTGATGCAATATCCTTAGCAACTATCTCCTTGCATTCAATCAACAATTGTGGCGCGCTTTTCTTTGGAAGGAACCTTTCCTTGGATTTAAAAAGTTACAAGCATCTATTTTTACAAAAAAATATTACCCAATATTAGTTTGAACGAAATTAATGTTAGATTTTAGGTATATGTTAAAAAAAACCCTATGATTATGGAAATATCTAATCATAAACATAAATCTACTGCTTTCCCCCAAATCATTTTAGCTGTTACCAAGCTTATAAATTCCACGATTGTGAAATTTTTTAGGTTTGATGGAATATATGAATATATCTCGTTATTAATTCCTTCTCTTGATGTCAACCTAAGATCATGAAAATTGTCCTGTAATCTCATAAATATGTGATAATCAGAAAAAACAAAACTAGCAAGTTATGGAGGATAAGGCAATATTTGCCAACCGAGCTCCTCCAAGAGATCTTTAGTTATGGGAGCTTTATGAGGGCAGGCATTAACGTCATGGAGGATAAAACCACTTCTGTTGACAAAGGAGGGTGACATTCGCCCAAAGCGGTTTTCAAACGACGAAGTTGATTGGAGTAAAAATTATCATTAATTGTTCGCCTGTAGTTCAACAGTTATTATTGGAAAATTCCTTCAACATCCCACAATACACTCAACAAGATCTTTTTGTGGTTGAAAAATTATGCATCCACGGCTGACTCACAAACGGCAGCGTTAAACGATATGATAAAGGCTCCATTTCTTATCACGAGTAATAAGCCTAGCCAAAAATGGTACTTGAAGATGTCGCTAAAGAAATGGCTCACAACAAGCAACACGTTGTTGCAGATTCCTAGTAATGCGGGACCTCTTTTTCACTTGAAGCTTTCCAATCAGTTTGAGTTGGCGTCAGAAAATCGAATAAGTTATGATATTATTTTGCAAGTTCCTTAGAAATCGTAGCAGGATTTGTTCTGTCCTAAGCTTTCAAATGTTTGGAATAAGCTTCCTCTGGTCGACCTTCTTTTGGTCCGTCTTTTAGAGTGAAATACACACTTCGAAAACAGAAATCAACAACCTTCTGCAACTTTTTTCATTTACTGCATTATTCCCATAAGTAGTATAAATGGATTTTGGTGTTGTATTGCATTGACACCATTAAGAAACTTTGAGAGCAAATCATGTCTAATATGATCTTTAGATGGGAGATAATAGGGGTGAATACAGAATAAGATTATGAGCAATATTTTTATAATGGAAAGAAAACTATAAATTATTCAATATATTATTCCTAAACGATAACAAGAGGTATTAATTTAATAAATATTATCTAAAATTTATTTTAGAAAATAGGACATTACCTTCTTTCAAACCTCATATATTTTAATTACATAACATATTTCATTTAACACGTTTGTCATCCTTTCAGCTTTTTTAATAAACCTGCCATAATTTAAATATTAGAACAATTATTCCTGTCACGTAAATTTTGAAAACTAATGAAAAAAATAATATTAGTTGCCTGAAATTTACCCATGGCTATATATATATGTAGTGGGTAGGGGGATTTTGATGTCGTCAGTCGATATCTAGACTTTTAATTATCTCTGTACTACTTATACCCTCCCAACAACTTCTCATCCTTCCCTTCCTTCTCCTTACTTTCATTTTATAGACTAAGTCCAAAGTAAGGGAAGCTTTGATCATCGACCCATGGTATGGCTCTTAGTCGTAGTACCCTCGTTGATTATTTCAGATGCTGAACATCAAAACAAAATAATTTGCTCCGAGTTTGATTCTAACCGGGCTTTCCTATGGACTCAACTCGTTAGCGTGGAGAACAAGAGAACGGCTCAATTCAAAACCCTTTGGTTTTTATCCTTTATAAGCTTTCTTAATTCACCCTCAACATTCCCGCCCTCCCTCCGTCAAAATCCTAGCTCCATTCTACCCCGAATAATCACTCTCCTACACTCCCACCTTTCACACGACCCTCCAACTAAGTCCGAAAGAACTCGTATCTCAAAACACCCACTTAAAATTCCTAGCCTATTTTTGAGCTCAGCTTCGATAGCGCTCTCCCTCTTAAACCCTTTACTTACTTTGAAACCAGCCTCGACAGCGGCCTCCCCCTCATCAAACAAGGAGCATCTTTATAGGATGTGACTGCATGAACTCCCTTCTCATCCTTAGAGATACTGGAATGTGCAGTCTCCCCAACCCACCACATTCGCCTCAACTGCTGCCAAGGTACTATTTTTGCGAAAAAGGTCCTCCGCTTAAAAAAGAAGGTCGGCATTACCAACGTGCTTACTCCAGGCTGCTTCCACCTTCAGATCTCTGTATCCATTCCTCTATATTTACTGGGCAAAATATAAACCACCTGGTTAGGCCTTATTTTGACTAGGTAGTGCAATTATTGGTCACCGTATTATAGGATGCATAATGGTTTGCTTGAGCCTTTGGAAAGAGAGATGAATAAGATGATATTCACTGGTTAAGGAGCTTACCTTAAGTTAAAATGCTTGACACTAAATGTGCATTATTTAGAAAGGAAAAGAGGTCATCAAGGACTTGATTGAAATATTCACTTGGGTAAAAGGTTATAATAGGGAAGAATTAGGTAAGGTTCTTTTTTAAGTGAAGAGGATAGGACACTTAGTAATGTGTTTAAGCTGAACAAGTTTAGGTTTAGGAATGAGATTGGTAGAAATTGATATAGAAATCTAGTGACTAGGGTCACTAGTCATGTGATAGAAGCGTCCTCCCTGCGTAGTTTTAAATTTCATTGGATAGCTTTATGGAGGAAGATCCTAAGTGCGAATGATCTTGGTGATGGAAAATGAACTGCCTCTTATAGGCTATTGATTATCCTTTTGCAGACTCATTCTTTTCTTATGTTGATATATATATATATATATATATATATATATATATATATATATATATATATATATATATATATACGCTGTTAAGAAGGCTATGGCAAAAAATTCTCGATATAGATATATAGAGGGTGTTTGGGTTATATTTTAGAATAATTAATGCTTCCTTGTTTCTGGAACTTGGAAACCTATCGTTAAAGTTAACACTTTTAATAGGATAGAGAGTAAAGTTATAGTTTATAAAATGTCAGTTGAAATGAAGGACTGGAAACCTTCAGAATAATTGGGAAAGATTTACCTGTAATATGATAATTCACGTCGGGTTTCAAAATGTCGCGTTATGACTGCTGCTAAATGCTATGTGAAGACTGCAAAGGCTGTAAGAGGTATAATTGACTAAGAAGCTGTGGCCAGCAGGAAGAGACACAAAAGGTGTCCATACGAAGGAAGTCATCTAATAACTACAGGAAAAGGATTCCTGGCTTTGGCGAGAGAGTTGGGTGTTGTTTGTGCCACCCTGAAGCTAACTCAGAATGAAAAGCATCAATCCCAACCAAACAAGATGCGTAAGGGACAAATTCTGTCAGACAAATACAAGGAGAGGACGATCTGGAAGGCAAGATTGTGGAAAGAGTCAGAAGTGGTTGTCCAACAATTTCTATATCTTCACTAGCGCCACTTTCTAGCCTCCTAATTCCAAGGATTTTAATTGCATAGATTACTCTATGTGTAGCGTGGTTAACAAAGAGACCCAGCACTGTGCTGCAACATTAAGCAAGAGCTGAGAACTAAGATCCTGGAGGTGTTTTAAGAACTTACCGGGGACACAGTGAGGAACATATGCAAAAGGTTTCGGAGCCGTCTTGAGGCCGCAGTTGAAGTTGAAGCCGGCTACTTTGATAATCTCTTATATCCAAGCCATAACCTAGTTGATTGAGGATGTGGACAGTAATCTTTTGAAATTTTGAATTAATAATTTCAAGCATATTTTCTTTATCTTTGATGTCCTTATTCTTCTTGTTTTTGCTTTTTTACAGAATAATTGGGCTTTAAAATTTTGAACTCCCCCAATTTGTGGAAGAGCCATGCAGTCCTCCTTGTAATCCGCGCCTCAAAAAAAGATAAGGAGATTTTAGACTTCCTTAACGTAGGGTGCAAAAGGTCGAGGGATTTGACTACGAGGCAATAGCAGAGAGAAATACCATGTTAGACGATCGGACGCCATCAGAATGCGGGTATTCGTCGTTGAACGCGTCAAGAATCATCCCAAAAATTCGATGCGTGCCATTGCAAGGCATAAACGTTTGTATGAACAGCTTATCAGGTTATTGATACATAAAATCATTCATTATTTATCATCTAAGATGAGGCCTAAACAATTCTCATCCAAGGCGATGCAGGAAAAGCAAAGTTGAAAAATCAGTTGGATCCAGATATACCTTGGTTTTCTTCGACGAAAATTTCTGCCAATAGCAACTAGAAGAACAGCAGGTGGCTTGCTGACACAACTATGGCTGTGCAGAGAGGCCTTACGTGTTGCAGCAATACTATGCGCCCTGTCATTACACCCAGAAGACTCAGGCCTGGCTGTCAGAGAATTTCTTCACTCACGCAGCCCCCTGATATTTGGTCTCCCAACTCCTCTCAGTGAAACCTTCTCGACTTCTTTGTTTGTGACGTGGTAAAGGAAGAGACCAACAAATCCATTTGTAACACGATGGGTGAACTATGGCCAGGATTATCAGGGAACTGAGGGTTTCAAACGTATGGTAGTGATGAAGGCATGTGGCAGTTTTCAAGGTCGCCTGGAGACTGTCATCCAGTCTAGGTGAGGATCACCGAAATAAATCGAAGGAAACTCTCATGTAGACAAACTAAGCCATATTTGACGAATATACATATCTCAACAAATATAAAACCACACCCTGTATTTTTTAATTTTTTAAATACATTTTTTTAGCTTAAATATTGCGAGGGGATTTTCTGTTATGCACACTGCAAAACTTAGACCGGACGCTATGTTTATATATACCTCTTTTCTATTTCTCTTCCTCGTCTGAAACGCAAAAAGGAATAAATAAATTTTTTTTCTCCATAGAAGGATTTACTCCCGTATCAAGAACCCTCCTACCAAAGAGATTACCGATAAACTGCTTACCAGCTATGGAAAAATAGACTTATAGCACACCTTCCCTGCGATATTACTGATGGGATTTACAGATTAAATATTTAAAAATACATAAATCATTTCTGAAATTACTTAATTTGTTATAAATGAAATGCTGGCCCTAGTGATTGCTATGGATATCCTACTTACAAGATTTATCCTCTAGAATGTTTAACTAGATAAAGAGAAAACAGAAAAATGGATATCTTTAAATATACCCATCACACTTCACTTGAAGAATAAATAGGAGTATCTAGAGGACATCGCCATCCAAAGAGTTTCTTTTTAGGGAAATTCCTAACATAGAGCTTCAGCAAAAGTATAGTACAGATGAAACTCTCCCTACGCGCCAACTTCTGTAGGTAGAGAAAACGGCAAAGAGGTTAAACATAGGTAAAACAGTAAATCCGGAGATTTTACATATAGTAAGGTAAAGTCTATTTAGGTATGAACATTACTAAGCCATAATTCTTCATGGTACCGCTTTCCGGCTTCGAGCTCAAGACTGTAGCATTCGATATGGAATTTATATGTAATAAAAACAAATTTGTTAATATTATCCGCAAATTTCGCAACTCCGGAACTATTAAATACATTTGCAGGTAGCTTGTTCCTTGTCTAGCATAGTCTATATGGCAAGTAGTGGCACATCAGAGTAAGCGCTATTGGCCCTAGCGTTAGGCTAAATATCAATGTACTTCATAGCCATAAACCCCAAATGCTTAGGACTGGATTGGTGTATCTCATCGGCAGAATGTAAAAGGTAAAGAAGGTAGCCGCATCAGAACCCAACCTACTGAATGTAACTAACAAAAATTTTAAATCGTGCAGGTATAAAAGAACCTAAGGCTGCGAATGTACACTTTCTAGGTGAGGAGCCGGTAAAAAATAAGGCCTAAGAAACGATGTGAATACACCACTTCCAGGCGAGCTTCATTTAGAAACGGGTCCTGATGGGGTGATAACTATGTTTGCAGTAGAGAAAAAAACCTTCAAGTGGTAGCAATGCCATCCAGCGTCCATCACAATTTAGTACGACGGAAAATATGGGAGTGAGTCTTGAGACTCCGTCCTGTTTCGTAAGCACACGCTCAAACCTGATTGCGTCCTGGTCAATCATCACTTTTCTTATGAAGTCTTAAGGTGTAATCTATCAATTCTCTTGCATAGAGTACGCGTTTGACAAAACCTATTGAATAGACTAAGGTAATCTGCACATGTATGCCATCAAACATCGGTAAGCGTTCAGTAGAGCTCCCCGGGCATGATTATCGGCGTTAACCAGAAGCCTCCCATCCCCAAAATGGAAGACCGTCGGTTATCTACTAAGAAAGCGAGCGAAAGTCTGGCACTGATGAGGCATGTTTCAGTCGTTTGGTTTTGGTTTTTAATTCTAGGAGCCCATTTGGCGGATGTCTACTTGACTGGCTTCGTCAGACATGATTGCTTCAACAGGCAGGTAATTGAGCAGGATGCGTTTGAAATCAGCAAATTCGAAAACCCCGTTATTTTCTCGAAGATGACCCCCTAAGTATCCGAAGCAATATTCACCATTCTCTTATTTGCAGGAATTTAGAGATTGGAGATATGGTCCTCTTTTCCCAGCGTCCGAAAGTTCTACAACCGGTCAGATCCATCATTTCCGAAAAGAGGACAGCTCCTGCTCTTATTTTTATTTCATTTTACCAAAGAGTGGCGAGATTTTATATTTTCCTTATCATCGAAAATTGGGAGGACGCAATCACCCTGTATTTGCACTGGAAGGGATGAAGAGAATCGGCGGCAGAGTACTCTCCCTTCCCTTTACGCTTCCCCAGTCATAGGGACTTCTGGCCGTCGCGGTGAGTAGAGAACCCGCGGTGTAACCCAACCCTGGACTGGGTTTAAATACAAAGCCAAAAGTGCCCCCGGCTCCTCGCCCCTCTCTAAATAAGAAAAGAAAAGTTGAAAGATGTAGAGTATGGTAGGGAAGGTAAAAAGGAGGAATAGGTATAGGCGGGTGCATGAATTAGGGAGATAACCACTTAGCCCCTACCTAATCTTGGGGGCACTGGGGTTCCATTCTGCCTCCTTGCGGGGGCCCAAGTAAAAAGAAAACTACGAGTGACAGGCAACTCTCTTGAACCACACAAATGTGTCTAATGAAAAAGTACTTCCTATTGGTAATAAAACATGCCGAGTATTCTATAGAGGAGACTACTTGGGGATTAGAGAGCAAGCCTTCACGCATGACACCAGAACCTGTTGAACCTAGCCAACAACCTAAGATTTCTCTGCGGGGTTGACACAATAAGGTAATTATTATTATTATTTTACTCCAGAATGAGGATGTGCGGTCATATCTCTTCCACACATTTTACCTTCATATACCTTCAATTCTTTCTTAAAAACTCTCAGCCAGAATTACCCTCGTTGGTCTATTTTAATAAAATAACCCAACAAATTCATGCCTATCAAATGTCTAATCAATGGATTCTCTCCCACACAATCAATTCTCTCACACCATTTTATATAAAACACATTGGAAGTTTTCGCCTTTGTCGAACACTCAAACATTCATAGAGGGAATTTATCCCCAAACAAAAATCTTTATTTTATTCGGTGTTGTGAAAAGTCCCCCAAATTGTGTGGATGGAATTTACCGCCAAAACTAGTGTACTGAAATTACTGTTTTTGCCAAAGTCGATCCGCGTGTCTCTCTTGATGGACCTTATTTCGACGTCGCGGGATCATCACAAAACGGCCACTCGGACCTGAGCGCCACCGAGGGATTGAAAGGCAATCAGAGAAGTCATTATTTCCTTACTGTCGATTTTGGAAGGCGGAGGAGTGTGATTAGACGCTTCAGGCCGGAAGATTTCAGTCAGGATTGTATGGCTCGATTGCGTGGTGGATTTCGATTAGGATTTCATTGCTTGAGTTTATAGCTGGATTTCATTGTTGATTTCATGGTTGGATTTCATTCTGGATTTAATGATTGGATTTAATGCTGGATTTCTTGGCTTGATTTCATGGCTAGATTTCACTTAAGATGTCATGGCTGTATTTCATTCAGGATTTCATGGCCAGATTTCGTGGCTGATTTTAGTCAGGATGTCATGGCTGGAATTCATTTAGGATTTAAAGTTAGATTAGAGACAAGATGCAACTATGGATTGGAGGCCAGAGCTCATTGAATTCTTCTGGGTAGATTTCAAGCTATTTTTCCTGGTCTGATTTCTGTATAGATTTCATGGCTGGAATTCTTACTTGAAAATAAGTCCAGGTTTCACCATATCTTTCTGGTGTACTTTGTTTATGGGTAGATTTTACCCAAGATTTCATTCTTGGTTCACGGATAGATTTGGTGTGATATTTAATAACTCTATTCCATAAGGAGGTTGGGAAAGGTGAAAATTAATATGGTAATATCGCTCACTTAGCTTTTTAGGTTATTTTACCACCGGAGAATGGGCAGTTCTCCCATTCCTGCTGATACCCTCGCAGTGGAAACAACGCAAACACCAATTGTTTGATAATAAGAAGTAGCGATAGACAGAAGATAAATGGAATAACACGGAAACCGACTTTTTGTTTCAATCCCTGAAACTCTTTAGGAAAAATCAACATAAAGGCTTGATAAGCAATGGAAAATAGAGAGAGGAGAAAATAAAGGTTGAGGACAAACCATTCCATATTACATGATAGTAAAAGAGTAACAAAGTATTATATATACACATTCACATCCCTACTAAGTTTAGAAGCATCACACAGGGAGGCCTAAAGTGAAAAATGAGGTTGAATGAATCGCCTGTAATAAATCCTTGAGTTCTTGATCGATGAATCCTAATTTATTTAGACTTGGAAATCCTGGTTCCTTTTGCGATTGGCTGAACGAAGTTTTTAAAATAATAAAAAAATCCCCAATTTAAAGTATAATTTAGATACCCGAGCAGCCACTAAAAATAACGGATTCTATCTTATTAAAAAGTATTTATGTCTGAATTTTGTGGCTCAATGTCTATTTTTTCTCGTATGTGTATATATTTGTACCCATAAAATTACGTATAAATTCTTGTGTCCCATATGTACTAATTTTATATTATTTCATTGTTCCATGTCTCTTTTATGGTTAAGTTTGTATCCCCTATAATCAAATGATCAAAATAATCATATGTATTGAGGTAATACTAGCAAGGTGCATGAAGGTACGGTCGGTGCAAGAAAGTGAGCTCTTCCCAACGGAGCTCTATGGTTGTCCCTTCTCTCTTTTTTTTCGAAGTAACAACTTCCCTTGGAATGGAGGGGTGTGATAGAACGGTCTGAGGCCACTTAAATTCAGCCGCTATCACATGTTAGAAACAAACACATGCTGCCCACGTGCATCTGCGAGAGGAAGCAGGGCGCGTTATCGCCACCTGAGTGAATATTTAACCAAGGAGGTTATTCCCCCGTTTCGCCTCAATACGGCGATCTCGCCAGATTGAGTTAGGCTTATGGGCAGATAAGGTATTTTCCCAGGCGCGGCTGGGGCATTCCCCCGAGCCTCCCACTCAATTTTCCCCTACGCCAAATCTCTCCAAATCTTAATCCTCGGATTAGTCAAATATTCCCACGACCCATTCCATTCTCCGTTTATGTAAACATTTTCTTTTTGTGTGTTGTTGATAGTTTAATTAATAAAACTTTATTTTATTAATGATAGCCATATTATTATCCTTGAGCTCAGTTCCACTTCTTAAGCATATTAAAGATAAATAACCTCGTTCAATCAGATTACCACGCACTTGAAATATTAGAATAATTTCCTCAACGAATAGTTATATATGGTATATCGTCGAGAGCCTATTCTACGACAATTTAAATAAACTTCGATATCTTAGATCTTTTCCTTATTCAAAATACATCAAGCAAAATTCATGACATAATTGGTAAATTATATTTATAAACATACTACCATATATCAATACTGAGTTGTAGGTGGTACTTCATATTCCTTTTAGCTTTTTCCCTTCCCTCTCCTCTTCACCTTACCCCTTCTCTCTTGTTTTCTTTTAGGTTCCGCTTCATTCGATCTGACGCTTTTTGCAGGATCAAATCCTGGAGCGACGTTTCCACTCTTCGGCGGCCATCGCGCTACTTGTGATCTTCTCAAATCCAAGCTGCTTAAAATGAACGTAGGCCGACCATGACAGCGTAGGGATGAAGAGAATGTGCCACATATTCCGGCTATATTTTTCAGTCACAGTTCTGTATATAAAATAGGAAAGTTCTGTCACAGGGAACAAAGTTTTTATAATTATATTTGCTCTGCGCAGATTAAAGGCCGAAATTAGCGAGAGCCAAGGATGTGATTGATTCATTTTTGCATTTATCTTCTGTGACAATCGCATTGGCGAGATAAATTCTGTATTCATATAATGAGATCTATTGAAAAAGAGGCTCAGGTATGTAATTTTTACAAACGTGTGTGTTAGGCGGGAAAAATATACTTGACGTTTATGGGAAAATTCCGGAAAGTATTTAATGAATTATGCTGTCAAAGAGCCTCACGTGTAGTAATGACGTGAGTGTGTGTTACGCGCTTGCAACGAGTCGTTAACGAGAAATCCAGGATGTGAACGCTAGCTGTAGCAAGGATAACTATTCTGTCAATGCCACCCCTGAGGTTGCGTTCCCTTCTGACCCCATGCACTCCCGGCTCCATTGATTACCCCAAAATCTGCAGTTATATATCTCCCACACATTTTCACTTCTTTTTCTTCCCTACACTTTTATATCTCTCTTTAATAACTCTCTGCTGAGGTCACCCAGTTTTTTAATTTAAATTCAATAAAATATATAAAATAACAACACATACCTGAGCAATTAAAATATATTTTGTGGTAGAATTTGAATTTTTGTGTATATAAATATTTATTCCATTTTAAATCCGCAAGGACACGAATTATTAGATGGAGGTTTTCACTTTTCAGTGATGTTATTTCAAATCTTGAGTCTAAGTTGAGAAGATCTCAAGACTACTGTGTCCTCCAATTCCACTATTTGTGTGATCTATGAGCGTTCCGAACACGATGAGTCTACAAATACAGGTTCAGTTTTCTGTAAAAGGGAGAGTTTCAACGAGAACATCCACGAGTGAAAGTCTCGAAGGAGGGGATAGTGAAAGCTTCAAGTTGGATAAACGTGGACATGTGAAAGCAGATACTCGGACTAAAATCCCTAGGATGCTCAGGGCCAGGTGGATGTTTCGCAATTATCTAAGCCTGTTTCCATTCTACAATTGGTATATTTATTTAAAGTTATGAATTTAGGAAAACTGCTGTTATAGCAAAACCACCGTGGCTATTGGTAGCATGAATTAAATTTAAACACAATCAGCACAAGTGAAGCGTCCACTTCACATTAGTTCGCTTTCAAGGGATGTTACAAATGTAAGAATGGAGATCCATAAAAGATTCATACAGATCCATCCATATCCCCTACTCTTATATAATGAAGAAGCCAATAGAGAGAAAAAGAAATAACCACTACCTATCGTCAGATGATGAAAACAGCTGGTCGATATCATAAGACAATAAGAAAATTTCCTCCAACCGAATAAAAGGCAAAGAAAAGACCGAAATTACAAACGCGAAGGGAAAACATTGCTTTAATTTAATCCCAAAGGAAAAAAAGTAAGACATTACTAAACTATATTAAAAAAGACCTACTTAAATGAAAGATAATGTAAAGATGCTCAGACCTACTTATAAAATAGCTCCTAATGAGTAATAATGATAAGAAGGTCCAATTAATAAAAGATAATTAAAAAATGCTTGGGGTAAATACATTATATTTAAAGTGGAAAATATTAGGCACCTTTATTCCCTGCAACTCAACAAACTACAGTTCTTGGGTGTAGCGGCCTATTTAGTTTATATAGGACCATTTTTAAAATGATGGAACACCGTCCATTATCCCTTTTGTCGACTAAACTAAGATATTAGGTTTATTCAAGAGGCAACATTTTATGACGAAAAATTTTATGTGCTCTCGATGGTGACCCCAAAACTTTCGAAAATTCTTTAAAATGGAGGTGAAGTATTTGAATTGTTTGTCTAGGATGCGTGGGAAATGAACAAGCTGACAAACACTAGAGAGTAGTTAAAGTGATAGAAGAAAGGAGCAAGAGAAGAGGCGCAAGGAATAATAAGAGAAGCGGAAGGTTAATTAATATACAGTAAAACAGGATGGATCACTTTATCAATGTTTAGTGTTGGAGAACAAAGGAGTTTGGAGATTAAGGAGCGTAATATGATCTAACTATTTCCCTAAAGTTCCCTCCTCGCCCAGCAAAGGAGGTTGTATTAGACGATTGAACATTGTGAACGAGGTTTTAGACATTTATCAGAATTAAACCTCATTCTTTCTGGGTCAGTGAAGAAAGAATAAGTTGTAAAGATTTAAAATCAGAGTAGAATAAAGATGAAAATAAAAAGGCCTATGAAATAAAGTGCCTAAAATAAGATAGCTGCATAATATCGTGTGAGACCTCTTCCTTGCCCGGCTAAGTTCAGCAACTCGATGTAGGAACGATTCCATAAATGGAGAGAAGACTTCTGGGGCGATGTTGGCCCATAACGTCTCAAATTCTGTCCATAGTTCCATGATTTATAGGTGACGGATCTTGGGTGTTAGGAGACATGGCGTACAGTGCTGAGAAGTGCAAGTGAGCGGTTTAAAAGTTTGGCTTGAATGAGTCCTTTTTAAGACTCAGGATGCCGTTTTGAATTCGCCACTCGCCGACAGGGATCAGGAGACGCAGGAAGCTGTTTGTAACTCCTCCACGCTGCCTTCGTTCTCTATTGTTTCTACCCCCCATTTTCCTACACACCTCTATCAACAATGGTAACTAGACCTAGGGAAGAGAGCGTTACCCCTTGGATAACGTTTCTAAGAGGCGTTCTTTTCATTCCTTAAAAGTTCGCTCTGCTTCTAAGATAGGGCTGTGTAGCGTGCCAAGAAGAGCAAGTCAGTGGTTTAAATGCTTCCCCTGAATAAGTCTTTTTAAGACACAGGATGGCAAATTGGATTCGCTGAGTGGTCTGGTGACCTTACATTCTATCAACAATAAGCATTAGGTGCACAATATGTCTTATTAGTTTATTGTCGATGTAAACCTATTATTGGTAGATTTGGCACGATATACGCTACATTACCCTCCTGTAATGTCCCAGCGTTATTAGGGCATAAGAAAGCCATGAATGAATGGAAATGGTCGCCAACTTGTGCCACCTAGCGATCACCGCTAAATGAAGTGTTAAGCTTACCGGCGGGCCCAACCTGCCTAAAACCACGTGAAAGCGATCCAGAGAAATATGGAAAAAACCATCAACGTGTGGTGCGCCTTGTTAACACGTAGGTTCCATGGCGTAATGGGATTTACGCCACATCCGAACCCTACCAGCATCCAGAGACAACTGCACACGTGACTCGTATGCCCACGCCACATGTTAGTCTTTCTGGGTCAAAGGAGCAACGCTACAACGCCAGGTGCGGAGCTGTATCGATGTTGTGGTGTTAACAAGGGCACTGGTGGGTTTTCTACATCTATATCTCATGAAATGTGAAGAAAGCAGCTTTGAACTGGTGGATATACGTCTGGTACCTTCTGTATTAAATGAACCAGTGGCGTGTGTCTATGCCATAGACAAACTAGCCACACGCTGCTGGGCACAGTCCTTAAGAACCACAAAAGGTCCACAGCGCTCTCCACGGTGGGCAGTAGTGCCTGCCAAGAGGTATTCTCATTAAACATGTTACATCATAAATCAAGTCATGTTGAATCTCTCCACATTTTCATAAATTAAATGTCCCATTCATATGGCACCTACTAACATGTCCTCTTCGAACTCGAATAATTAATTCACGACGCTTTGATGTAGGCAGGCATCCGTGACGGTATTTAGACCGACCCGCGAGATCTCGGGTCACAACTGATACAGGTCAACAAATTCACATCGCGTTACAGTTTGGTGTCCCTTCCCCTTTTCTACTGCTATCCAATGATATTTAGCACTTCAATATAAATTGACTATCATTATGAGCTACTATTGCTCTTTAATAGTAAATTTCAAGTAATATTCATCAATTTTTTTCTTGAAAATATTGACTATGGTGCTTTCTACCCCTTAAAAGAGAGGTAAGGTATCCCATATCTGGGTAAATTGTACAAGTAAAAGGTTTTGTGTTGATTTAATCTGTAATTTCGTGTGGTGAATCTGATATCTAACTCAACTAATCATTCATACTTAAAATAAATGAAACGGTTTAGTTTTTATAGACCCCGATGATCTAGGTGCGAAAAAGACGATTTTCACGGGCAATTAAATTATGATCTCTCATTCCGTTTTCATCATATTTACTTCCGATTTATCAGATTAATTTCTTCCATTTAACTTAACGTGTTCAGAAGATCGAAGTGTTTTCGAAAATGAAGACTCCCAAATTTAACCGTATATTTCAAATTAAATACATAAAACCCTTTGTTTATTAAAAAAAGCTCTGTCTGACTTCAAATGTTCTATTTCTAATTTCTAAATTTTGTTCATAACAGAATTTTAGGGTTGTAGTTATTAATTTTATGGTTATGATATTTATACCATGTTTTGATTTTTATGATCATGCTTATAATAATTACTTTATTTTATTATTGTTATGGTTATAGATAATTAAGAGGTTAAAATGTTCCTTGTTATTATTATAAATTTTGTTTACTTTTATTAATTTGTTGCTGTGTTTATAATTTTATAATATTTATAGTTATGAGAATGATTATATGGTCATGGTTATTATATTTCTACTGTTTTCATTAGTTTTATTGTTATTGCGAAACCGTTTGTGGAGACGTAATGTGTCCAGTCGATTTACTTCCAGCTAATATACAATTTTGAGGAAAATACAAATATATTTACTCTATACACCAGATAGATGTTTTGCTTAACCAGTAAATCTTCTCTCTCCCAAACACGGCCAAACATTGACAGAAAATCACCCACAATGCCAATAAATCCCGGCTGAGCTTTAAACTTTGTCGATACATAAATCAACGGGTGAAATGAGCCCCTCGTAATTTTAAGGAGGAAAATCTACCTAAATATTTATTTTCTTTTGGATTTGCTGTCTGCTTTTTTAGCTAGATGAAGGAAAAGAGTCTGTAGCTAACTAATTAGAGTGAGCTACATACTGATCTAATCTATTTTAACTAAAATTTAAATAATCCAATTTAATCTAACACAATTCAATCTAACGTAACCCAATCCAGTCGAATATAAAACAAACTAACCCAACCCATTCTAACCTTATCCAACCCAACCGGATCCAACCCAACCGAATCCAACCCAACCGAAGCCAACCTAACCCGACCTAACCTCCCTCACCTCAAATAAACTAACCTCACCCAATCTCATATAATTTAACATAACTTAATTACACCTAATTTAACTTACTTGATCTAACCGAGCCTATTTATTCTACCTTAAACTAATACAATTTAATCTAATCTAATATAATTCAATCCAATCTAATACAACTGAAACTAATGAAACCTAATTTACTCGTATACTAATATCCTTTAGATCAGGGACGTCCAACCCGCGGCCCGCGGCCCGCGGGACGCATTACGGCCCACTTAATATTTCCATGAGGCCCATTGCTTACTCAGATTTTATTTTTACGCGGTATTTTTTAGGAATATTTTCATTTACTTTGAAAACCAGATATTGAGAATATCATAAAAGGAAGCCACTCCCCCAGATCAAATTGATTTTATTGTATTTTGTATTAGTCTAATTTAGTTTTCTCCTCTTAATATACAGTATTTTGTTTGTAATTATATATATCTTTGAACTTTTAAAAATAATATTTAAGTACCTCTGTGGCCCGGTGAATATACCTAAATGTATAAGTTGGCCCGTTGGAAAAAAGGTTGGACAACCCTGTTTTAGATGAAAGCAATTTTAAATTCTGTTATAAGGGCAAATTGTCTCTGGAGAGTGATAGTGGGTAAGGAGTGTTTGCTGACAGTCGACCATTGCATTTTCTATTTCTCCGAGGACGAGGAAATACACAGACCACAAACTCGGATAAGAAGAGAAATAAGCGGACAAAATGAGGTAGATATAAAAAATAATAGAATAAAAATCTTTTAAGCTCTTCGGAAATAGGAAGCTAAATCAAGATATGTTGGATGTTCGATTGAAACAAAGGAGCTATATTCATTTGGATGTGAAAACCAGGGAAGAAATATATAGTCGTAAGTTTATATGAAAAAAAAATGAAGAAAAGTAAGAGAATGAAAATAATAGCAATAAATACGTATGATTTAATATAATCTAGACAATTGCCTGGATGCAAAATTATCAGAATGATTATAAATGTGAATAAAATACAATAAAACAATGCAAATAAATAGAAATGAGGCCATCCAAATAATTGTATACAAAGGAATAGAAATGAATAAATGTAAATGCATACAATGAATGAAGGCAACATATAGATGTTGATGTAAACCCAATTTTAGAATTATTATCTTTGCATGGGTGTACAAGCGAGAGCGTATAAGGCCCCCATTATTTGCAAGGTTTAAACCAAGTAATTGCACAAGAAGTAACCCCTATCCAGTAACTACCTATGGTTTAACCTCAGGTGGTAAAATTATTTACATTTTAATACCACTCTGCGGGTATAGTTTGTTTCTAATAGCGTGTACTGGAATTATTCTCCTAAAAATAATTCCAGCACACGCTAAAAATATTTAATAGAAAACATTAATTCCAGGGCTACATAATATTTTTTCGCTCTATCTTGATAACGGAGATCTAATTTCTTCCAAGTACGAAAGAGCACATAACTTTTATAATCTAAGAAGCATTAACATATTTTACTGCTACTATTATTCGAGATATCCTTTGTTTAGTGGTAACCGAGAGTTGAATTAAAGGAAGCCTCCTTTACCAAAATTACCTCAAAAAGCTTTTTCATATCTTTGTGAGATTGGACATCAGGCAGTCTGTAAGCCATTGTGTAAATGAATCCTTGAGTCACTGTGGAGAAATGTAGGAATTTTACCACTTACTGTTAATTAGAATGAGGAACCAGGGAAATACAGAGACTTGACAAGATTTCACCCTACAGAGTTAAGGAAGGTAAAAGTCCATATTAGGAAAGAGTGCATTAAGTTTAGCACAGATAGTGAGAAGTAGGATTTTTTTATTAATATATATTCGACCTATAATCTGAGAGATTGGCGTACGAGAAGTAAAGGCAAAAAGGGAAGAAGGTTATTCCTTGTTTAATCTGCGATGAAGTTGTTCTTTAGCGAGCCGAGTCCAACTTACATTCTACATCATCTTTGTTTTCATTTCACAACCTCACAAAGTATTAAGCGAAGGGAGGAATAGAAGAACAAGGTATAAACTAATATGCGATCACATGTTAGTTTAAAAGAACAAAGCCAAGAAGGAACTGCATCAAGATTTATATTTTAAAAGAGGAGAGCGAAATGAATGGTGTCCAGGAAATAGAGCTATACTAACTAGGAACGGGCGAATCAATGCAGCTCCTAAATGTTTATTAGTTTTTAGGTAAGAGACGACCGGAAAATCGTCTTGTGTAGGACAGTCTGCTTCTCTAGAGCTATTATAGGACTATTCTGTTCAATAATGTATTCATGGTGGTTTGGACGATTGCAATCACAATGATTTCCCCAATAATGATTTTTCGGTACCTGTCGTTCATGTACCTACTTTGTCTGTACAACCGTACGAAAGAAATTGTCTTCAGAAAAAAATAGAAGTTTATGGCTGTTTACATTTCTATTTGTTTCACTTTCTCATAGTTTTTGTGATGAAATGTCTTTTTCTTTACTCGAAAGATTTATCGTCGATTTTCTTTATTGTTTCTAATTATATTCCCTTAATGCGATGAATATTCCCAATGTATCTGCTTTACCCTTCTTGAAGTTTCTATTCGCATATTCTTTTGTTTTGTTTTTCATTACTTCATTGTCTCGTTACTTTCAACGATACATGTTCATTCCATTGGTTATTCTAAATTGAAATCTTTCTTTTAGTTTTTACCTTTATCTGAAAAAAATACAGTTTTCTGCGATCTCGATCTATGATTTGAGTTTATCTTGCTCTCTGAAACTGAGTCGTTTTCTATTATTAAATTGATCTCTGAGTGAGACTTGATTCATTAATTTATCTCCTTCTTTTTGTTTTAAACAGCTCTGAGCTCAATATACGTTTAGCTACCTAGTCAACCATCTTTTCAGTCTTATTTTACAACCATTAACCGTGACTATTCCTGGTTTCCAGAACGAATTGCTATCTTAGTTTTTATTTATTATAATTCACACACTTGCTATTAATTAATCTTTTTTTAATTAATATTTTAGGTATTTTTTTAAAAATATTCTTCTCTTCTAGTTATAATAGGTACTTCCCAATTTCTCTATGCGTAAATTCCTTTATACACCTTTCTATTGCAGCACCCGTTGGCTGGGTCCTGGCTATGTACCAAATTTCATACTTATTCCTCAAGTTTAATATTTCACTCACCTATTTCTATCTTCTGATCATTCTATGTACCTAGCTTTCGCCATTGCGGTTTACCAAGTACATTATTTAGCACATTATCTTCTTGAAAATAGGCTCTTGGTATTTGTTCCGTCCTATCTCTCGTCTTAAGATTTTCACCCACTTACAAACCAATTTACATCCAAACACATTATATACACCTTATTCTGGATGTTTCTTATTTCCATTCATTCCAACTATGCTCACCTTTAATTTCATACACAATAACAATTCTACCTCAATTTGATGGCTTAATTATAGGCTTTCTTAACACTCAAACCATTTTTAGCGCCACTAAGTTCATTCTGTTTTGCTTATGCCTCATTTCTTAGGAGCCATTCATCTTTCATACCTTTACCAAAGATCATTTCCTTGCACTTGTTTCTGATTAATATTTTACCTTTGATTCATTCGCTCAATCTGCCGTAAAATCAAGTAATTCTTGCAGCTCTTCATCATCGTTTATTATCATAACGTCATCTTCAAATTCGAGACATCTGATACTTATATCACCTAACCCCATTCCTCCTCTGATACGCTGCAATCTTTTTAGTGCTTATCAATGAATAGATAAAAAGGTTGTGAAAAAATGGTTCTTCCCTGTCTCACTCCCATGACCTTTAGCATCCACTCATATTCCACCGGGTGAAAAATCATCTTTACCCTATTCCTCACAAATTTATTGCCTATTTTCTTATAAACTCTCCCAAGAGCGGAAGTTGTTGCACCCGCAGTCCATCTTTCGCTTGAATCTGCATTTTAGCGACCTTGACGCGTTTGACTCGCGCCAACCAAGCTGTTCTTTCACCTAGAAACACTTTGAGTCTTCAACTATGATATTTTCCACCTTCATTAGAAAATATTTACATGTTTGATTTGGATTTTTTGTAGTTAAGATCCTATTTATTTTCTGCCTACTTAGGGGGTTATTTAATTATTTCAGCAAAAATTACGTTTCTACCATACATATTTACTATATATCTATATGTATTCTTTTCTTTAATAAATTGATTATTCTATATATCTTGGCAATCCACAGTTTCGTTTGTTGTTTGCCATTATCAATGACATTTATTTGGGTTTCACTCTCTCATTTAAATGTCTCCCTTCTCAGATGGATTACACAAATGACTTCCTTGGTTGATTATATAAAATCCCTTTGTCGGTTAGATTACAACAACTTTCCTCTTTAAATCTCGTCTCAATTATTTCTTGTATAAAAACCGCATTTTTTTCGGCTTTTGCTTTCTTTCCTCCGACTAGTACCAGCCCTTGACCCTGATTTCCACTCTCACCCTCCGCCGTTACCGCCCAAAACCTATTCAGCCCTCAATGGAAATAAAGTATTCCTTTGTGTTCTTTTTATCCATCCTATATTTCCATGTATGTCTCTATTAACTCTTCATCTACCATAAAATATTTTCCTTTAATAATAAATCTCCGCCATGCATCCGCCTGCAAATTCTTGAACTTCTCATCCTCACTCCAGGTAACTTTAAAGATCGGTCGTGATATGCCTGGAAATCATTCGATCAACAGAACTCAGCTTCACTCAATTGGCCCTACAGCGCAAATGCCACGCTTTAACTATTAATAATCTACCTCATTTCTGGCTGAAGAAATCGATACTGGACATCACCCTATCCAAAACCATCGTTACTCTAATAAAAATTATTAACCCACCGCCATCCGTTCTAATGCGTATGCAGGCATGGTGAAACTCTATCTTAAACCCATTATGCTATTCCACAATTTACAAAAATTATCTGCACCCACTTTGCACCATTAGTTGCGAAATTTCAACTTATTTAAACGGCACTGTAAGAATCATTCTAAATCTGTATTAATTGTCGTAGAATTGCTCATAGTCCGGTCCAATAATTATTCTAGACCTTGATCTGGACACACCGCTTTTGTTTAAGTCGATGGTATTCAGACCCTATGACTCAATCTACGATCATTATATATATATAGGCTTTAATTCCTACTGAACGTGCGAAGGCTGGTTAGAGGCGGGTTGTGCCACGGCCAGGATTCTTACTATAAAAGTCCCAATTGTTACTGAGGGGAGGTTTGTGATTATTAAATTCTAAGAGTGCATAATACAGGTTGAATAAATTAGCCGAAGAGATTCTTAATTAAAGTCTTGCCAAGGGTACGTCAAAAAGGAGGAGCCACCGAATAAACACACGTACAAAAATAAACTTTACTTTACAACAAAATAATAATTAGTAGCAATAGTTAAACGGGCATTTAGGTAAATAAGGATGAAATATTAAACACGGATTAGTCTGGGTTGACAGCAATTATAAATAATATTATCAGTGAATGACTCACTTGAATCTCCTTAAAAAAAGGAGGATAACACTGACGTTAAGCGCCTAGATTTATAATGACTCAATGGGAGTATCAATCACTGTTAATTAAATAGGTAATTTAAGAAAAGAGGGACACTGGGTTTACAGATTACCATTAATTGTGATGGATTGGAGACACGACTACTCAGGTCCAGACGGGGTGGTTCGGGTGGCGTTAACACGAGTTGTCGGGGAGAGGAAGGATAAGACGACGGGTTCGGGGCTGCTGACTGTAGTTCCGGTTAGCTCACTCCTAACTGGATGTGACACTAACAAATAGTTACTTCCAGTAACTATTTGAATGTTCCTTTTTCTTTCTCAAGTTAAGTTGAGCAACAGAGCGTATTATTCTAGTCACAGACTCTGCGGGGCGAGATTTGCCTCAGGAACTCTTTGAGACAGCGACCAGGTTGACTCAGCAGGCGCGCGTTGACAGCCGATACGTTACGGCAATGACACTCGCTCAACGTGAGGATTACGCGAGTAGGTCTGGAACACTTCTTCTGAGGGATGAACGGCGTTGCAATTTATACCGTGGACTGTGTGAAATCGAGAGAAAGAGATTCACTATACGACAATTCGCTTATCGCGGAGCCTTCTGGACAATCTCCTTGGTATCATAAAGAAGGTAAATAGAATTTAGGCTTCTCTGTGAGATAGGCCTTCTTCCGTCAGACTTCCTGTCGCCTGTTGGGGGATGGGCACGGATAACGACTTAGGCCAGGGGGAAGGCGGAGGAGAACGGTAGAATGTCGTGGGAGGGGGGGGGGAGAGGAGACGAAGGTCAACTCAGACGACAAATCTCTTTCGTTCCCACGATCGGCATTGTAATTGTGCTCAATTTACATAGGAAGGATTAATAACATTTCAAAAATTATTATAAATGAAACAAAGTAAGTGAACAACGAGTGTAAGTTAAATAGAATAAAAGGTGACTATATTCATGACAGTCCAGCTTACAGAATTGTATTACGAACTTTTAAGTTATACTTATTTTTGTATAATTAAATTTACCGTCCTCAGGTGATTATAAAAATTACATAAGTATATATGTGTGTTTAGGTATATATACATACACCACTATTATTAGGAAGCAAAAGGAATTCATTCCCTTAAACCAATTGCTTAAATTTAAATTTAACATTATTTAGGGTCATGCCGTACGAGTTGTCGTCCTCCCCCCACTTTGAAATAACTTGTCTTTAAAATTGTTACGCATTAATTGTTCTGTAGTGTCCTTCAGGATAAGGAGCCTCCTTAAACTGAAAGCACCCTCCTTTAACGGCTCATCCTTTTGTGATAGTGTAGGCAACCACTTCTTGCAATCCCTCCAGCTGGATAAGAGATTCGCTCCAACTTAGGTTGGTACCTCGTTCTAAGAATCATATCAACGAGTCATGTCCGACCTTATTTTTACATTTAAAGAGCAATTAGCTAAGATCTATAGCAAAATGCCCAGGTACTAGCCTAGTATTTTTTAATTGTGTTTTCCAGTTTATAGCCCTCTTAGCACATACCCAGTAAAATAATATTGGAAAAAGGCACGCTTTTTGTAATAAAAGTTGTACAATTATTTTGTCTCCACCTAGTTTCATAAATTGTCATTATTATACCTAGGACAATGTTGTGAAGAGTAGCTTAGGTAAGAATTCTCCGAACCTATTAGTTTGATATTGGAACTTTCTAAAGCTGTAAAATTGTCAAAAACGATCAGCGGATGTGATAATAAAACTTGAGAAAATATGCTCCTGTTTTATCCTTATCCTTTACTCGAAACCTCCCTAGGCAATGCAAAGTTCTACTGCTTAAAGGTCTGATGTGACCAAAACTAAGTCACTGTTTAAGAGGACACCCTCAGATTAGGGTTCCATTAGTATCCCCAAGAATTGTTGCGCAAACCACTACTGAACCCTCAGCACTGTACAAACTAACCAAGAAATTATGTGCCCATTCCTATTGGCGGCCGAGACTCCCCCCGTTTTAACATATTCATACTGGGGCGCCGGACCATGACCCACTCATTCCAGAATCTCAATAAAGAAGCGACATTATAAGTTAAATATAATGGTCGAGGCCAGTCGCTTCCCATAACTGTACTAGTCCAATCTCAGGTGAACACGAATTCATCCCGATCAAGAGATACCGTTAGTAGCGAACATGCTCGTCTCAGTTCCAGGAATCAGGAAAGTTAATGTGCGTGAACATATCGAAAAATTGAGACACTCAATAAAATTGTGCTGAAAGCTCCGAAGGATAAGGTAGGCGTCCATTGAACGTAACAGGCAGAGCGGCCGCACAATAAAATGATGGCGCATTCCACGAGTTTGCATACTTTGAAGACCACACAAAGCTACTTAATTCCACCAAGACATTAGAGGGTCGGTCAACGAAGGACAATTGCGGCGCGGTGGCACAAAAATTTGAATTCCTATCGGTTCAGTCTTATCTTTTATGCCAGAGACCCCAGATGGCTGAGCTGGATACTAACATGTACTCAGTCTAGAGAAGAATCGAGACAGTCGTAGATTCTTTGACACCACCATCGTCTTGCTCATTCACCATAATTACCAATGTTAATTAGCCAAGCAGAGTGTAATCTTAACATAAGCCTAACTTGAGGCAGCTGTGGCATAACATAGTGTATACTACCAACCAAGGAAGGAATGAAAGTCCTTGATTGCTTCTTGGGTAGTACCGGAGTCGCCACCGAGTCGAGAGCTACATCAAAATCTCGAAGTATTTCCTATCCCTAAACCTGGTGATTAGGGTATTACTGGTGTCTATCTGTGCCCTACCAAAACTTAGAGTCGTGCCTCCGGTGTAATGAGAGGCGCTGGCACCTTAGAAGGACATATGTCCAACGCGTACATGCAAATGTACTTTTCACGGCGCAGAGCGAGCGGAATCTCCTCGGAATCGTTAAGCAGACTCTCAATAATAGTAAGCCTTTAGATTTTGTTCCTTCGAATTATATCCTTCATATTCCTATCAGCAAGTTTTTCAAACCTCCACATCATAGTGTGTGTCGCGGCTAGAAAGGAGAAGACTAAGAGATAGATGGCCAAGCATTACAATTCTTTATAATTTATGCTCCTCTTATGGTAACACCAAGTCAATGCCTCTTTACCGTGGCAGGTTTCAACAGTCATTAGAATATTAACTCATTTACTATAAATATATGATCGAGAGTTGGTTCCAAGGGAGATATGTGATTGGATACAAAATGCTTGCGTGATAACATCCTCACACTTCTATGAGACCGTCGTCATTAAGTTTTCTTTTAAAATGATTAATGGTATTTTCCTCACCTAAATAAAAATCACTATTTTCTCTCTCTTTTTTATTTAATTAGTATAAATCTTTATTTGTAGAAAAGGGGTAGACAAATCCACAAGCAGAAAAGAGAGAAGGCTGACCCACTATGTGATTGCAAGTATCATGGAGCTCAAATAGCTCCCAACTGAGTGATATGTACATTAAAATATATCATTAATGATCTTTTTACCTTCAATTTATTTATGTTTATACATAGTTGTTGTTTAAGTCGTTTATTAACAAAGAACCAGAAAGCTTATATTAGTAGTTATTGCTTCAATTATGACCATCTTCTAATTCTACATCGATATTCTATCCTATTATTGCTGCAAGTTTATTTCTTATTTGATCGCGTTTCAATTAGAGACTACTCGTTGTTCAAGTGTTTGTAATCTTCGAAATCTTAGCACAGAAATGACAGAATAAAATCGTCCAAGAAGGAAAATATCTTCATATGATAACTAAAATAAGAATAATATTTGATCATAAACATTAAACCGCTTTCATCCACGTTTTTGCTGCATGTTACTAAATAGTTGACTCCTTTATTTTACTAGAGAAATTGTAGGTATCTAAAATCCAGAGAATGTTCAATAAAAGGGTTTATCTCCCTCAAATCTTTGTATCACACATCAGTTAGAAAGTACATATAGATACTCAGTCTTTTGTTTTTCTCAGGTGTTATTCATCGTTCGTTTTAATAGCGTTTCTTTTCTTTTTATCTTTCTTAGGATATTCAGATTCATGATCATGGGGAATTAGTTTCAAAATAAACGACCTCCCACTAGTTTTTCGTTTGTGAGGACCTTAATAGATTATTTTCCCTGTTCCTTAGGGGAAATTGTACCGATGGTCAACCTTTTTGTGGAGCTTGACAAATACGACCAACATTCAAGCTGACGCCCGAGATAAATTGGAGGAATTCGCTTTTGGTCCATCAGTTAACAATGAATGAAGGTGAATAAATATCCTGCAACGTAAAGGATTTCTAGAACAGATTTTGCCTTTAATTCTAATACCAAATGGGGCATTTGGACTTTAAGGTTCTAGGAATTTTAAATATATTTTCTAGTTTTTATTTATTCAAACACATTTAAATGAAGGAACATAACTATATGGAAATCGCATTTTGCTGTAAATTTTCTATTTAATTTGGTTGCTACTATTTTAAAAGCTTATAAAAATATGCCCTGCAAGATGGGGTGTGGGAGTGAAGCAGAAATAATACCCACGCCCTCCCAACCGAAGTACTTCAAGAGAAACTGATACTCTATCTCGCGTCATTTAAATTCCTTTAGACCGTTATCACTTTTCATTCTTCTTAAATCATCCTTATCCCATGTTAGTGGATGGATAGAATAGTAGGAGTAATTCCTAGGGTAAAGAAGAAACTTAAGTAAATGGTACTCCATCCGAGGCTAAGGGGAAGTCGAGGTTCTCCCCCTCCCCACTTCCGATACCTGTTTAAGATCTAGCGTCTTTTTATACCTCCTAGTATTTTGACCTTTTCAACCTTCACTCCTTCTTTACTTAATCTGCAAATGCCCAAATTCAACGTCGTTGAATTTCGTCAAGCTAGGACTAGGTTCCGTTATACTGTATATCGAAGTATGCCCGCCGATGAGCCTGACTAGTATACGTGTATTCACGTAATGGGAAGACGCATCTTGCAGGCGAGTTGAAGCGAGTGAAAAGGATTCACGGCAAGTTCTCGCAGGCCCCCTCTCCCGTTCTCCAGGAGAACTAGAGTGCAATCTCGGGCCCGCTTCCGTTGCGGAAAATTTCGCGACGGTTTTCTCTACATTCTCTAGCCTGAATGCTGTTCCACCTGCATTAAATGCTCGTCGTGATATCGATTAACACCACCAACTAGAGTTTGTTTACAGAGGCGGAGACCACTTAAATGACAAGTTTACACTAAGGGAGATAAGTTCCTCTCTCGTTGCGTTTGTGAACTATTTTTATCGCCAAGAAAAGTTTTATTATGTCATGGTTTGAGAATTATAACACTTTGATTGACACTATATGGAGAGAAGTAATACTTTTAGACTCCGGGTGAATAGCTATCGTGCTTATTTTCAAAATTTGGTGAGAGATCATTCTACTCCATTTGGTTTCCAGCTAGTTTCCCTAAACTCCGCTAGCTAGAGATGATGAATAAATTGGTTAATGTAAGATTAGCGTTTTCCTGGACAGTGTAGGCAACTTGTATTCTGCACAATGCGGCATTCACAAAATTCACTCCACGTCAGATGCTCTGTACCATCTGAAAAAATGATAAATTTGCGTATTTTTCGATCTGAAAAAGGCTAATGATACCACGTGGAGATTCGGTATTATGGAGACATTCCACATGGTGTTATCGCATGGTACGCATCTCAATTTTCATTTCCGAATTCGTACGATATCGTTGATTTTGCATGAGGTTGAGGGGAGCTCTCTCCAACCCAATTGGTTAGAAAGAAGTCCCGCAGGGGATTCTCCTCCGTGTCACTCTTTTTGCCTAGAGCATTAACGGTATCAACGTGGTGCTACCGGTAGGTTTTCTTTCTTCGCTCTTAAAAGAAGACCTTTTGTTCTCTTTTGGTCAGGCCCAAGATCCTAACTCTGGTGCGTCGAATCAAACAGGTATTAAATCTCACCTCTCGTTTTTCCGAAGCGCACAAGTTTTTCTTTCCCTCGGCTAAGATTAAATTAGTGAACCTCTGCCACCATCAACCACTCCACCACGACTCGGACTTTTTCCTAAACTAAGTTCAACTTTGAATACAGATTTCGCACCGTTTCCATTTTTTTACTGACGCCTCTTCTGAGTAGCCTATACTGCCAGCCTTAGTGTCTCCTGTACCATCGCTATGCACATCTTACATTTCGTGTCGTTTAGTATTTGGGATGCTGATAAGGCAAATACTGCCTTGATTTACTATCGATTCTTTATTTGTTATAATGTTGACTACGAATGGTAATTTTGCAAATCTTTAACCGAGCGTGTAATGCGGAAGGTGAACCCGATCCACGAAACAGAAAAGACTGCATGAGGTAGTCTTATGTAGGTTTCTTTTTGGCCAATCTTGCGGGATGCAACGCAATTTGATGGAATGCTCCTCAGCACCTTACTGTGCCTACTGTTCAATCTGGGTGATTGTGCCCGGTATTTGTCACTATCGTTTATCCCCTGTACTCGTTTTGGTTCGTGCATATTGATTTGTGGACTGTCTAATTACTTGGAGGAAGCTGACCTCTGCCAATTGATTTTACTCTCATTGATGCTGTTTGTATATTGTGCGCCAGGGAGGAGAGCTGCAGCGTTCCCCTCGGTGATGGAAAGGGCTTCTTTCTTTTTGCTTTTGTTTTGTTGTTTTTTCATTTTTAGTTTGTTGTTTGACTAGGTGGTTTTGCTTTTATGTTTTTTGTTTATTGGATTTTTCTTTGCTCTTTTGCTAATAATTGAGGTAGCCTAGTAATAGGCCAATTGCTTATTAGGGAAACTTAAACCCCTGTTGGCAGTCGACAGATGGGTGCTTTTTAATAAAACTATGGGTGTTGAGTGCTGTTAAATTCGCCGATATTTTAGAATGCTACCAGAATAAAGGTCGCTGGTGTCCTGTTCTATAGAGAGCCAATGAAACATTTTCGAATTGATCAGAAGAGGTGTACTCGTATGTGGTTGAGAGATGAAAATTCCCTGAATTCAATGGATGAAACGAGAAAATTTCAGTTCCTGGAAGCAGTGCTGGGTCAAAGAACATCAAACATCAAATACAAACTTGCCAAATAATGTGTTAAAACGTTGAGTTAAGTGTTATTAAGGAAAGGATGTATCTCAGAACCGAGATGCCTGAGGCAGATCTTAGAAGGTTACTGAATGTTCAGACCCTTGCGTGAAATGGTTGAAGATCCCATAATGAGAGTTCATCTAATTTATGACTATAACGACATGGAATAGGTTATGGATTCCCTCCGTACTCTATATTGAGATGGGATAATTTATGCGTTACCTTAGTGTGTGAAATATGAGGAGTGTGTAGTCAAACAAAGAAATCTACATAGTTTGTATATTTTCTACTTCTACCTCTTAATATTTTTTCACTTGGTTTTATTATATAAAAACTATTTTTCCTTATATACTAATCAATTGGATCAACTTTACAAAATTATCCTTTCCAATCTAACACTTATACTCTAATCTAGCACATACTTACCATATTTACCATCAGAGAAAGAATTCATTATGGAATCGAATTCTAGCCCTCTTTGCTCTTCCTAGATTGTGATTGAAACGTTCCCCGCTTGTCTTCACATATCTAGAAGAATTGCATTCCCTACTCTGCCCCAGTATTTAAATTGAACTCGCAAAGTGGTTTCTGGGTGAACGGGGAAATTACCGACACATTTAGCAGGTAAACAAGCTACAGCTGCTGCTCAGATTTTACCTTGTACTACGTGTTGCCTGGCTATGAGCAGAGCGTTCTCACGACCAGAGTTTACTTACTAAGTTAATTCAAGTGATACTAGGGAAAATAGTCAGCTCGGAGAAGAAAGGAGGCGAATTAATAGAGAGGGATTTGTGCATGACTTTAGTATTGCTATCAATGGGGCCAAATTAATATAGTAAATCAAGCCTCCCCAGAAGAAGTTCAGTGAGAAGACTCACGGGTAAACGAAAACTGTTATAAAGAAGCTCTGAATCGATTATTTCAGTATGGGATCAATTTTGACCGGTAAATTGGTTAAAAATATGTCTGCCTTGTATGCAAAGATCACACCAGATCCTAGGAAGAGTAAGAGTTTTCCAATTTAAGTCACCTTTCTTTCCAATTAGCTACTCTCGTTCGGATAAAAGGGAGCTAAGCTTAATCTTGACTCTATTATTTAATCTTGTATGATTGCGTCCTAATTGGATAAATTTTATTCTTCATCACATGTGAACAACATGCTGTAGTTGCTGAGTTAGATAAAGATGATAAGAATTGCATCCCTTCACGCCAAATTATTCGCCTCTTCCAAAAGCATTTAATGGTCTCAATTTAACCGAAAATCCCAATTCGTGTATCGAATGATGAGTCATGACCAAAAACTCAATGAACCAATAATTAATTATATAAGCCAATACTCAATAATAACGTTTAAAAGAGGTGTTTGATTTAAGCACCTTAAATATTGATGATACGTGGCAATCAGATTCTCCAATATTTAATATCGAGTTCTAGACTTAATTGTTCTACTATTTCTGCTTTATAAAAATTAAAATTATATAAGAGTATATTTGGAGGAAAATGACCAAGAAATTAAATTTATTATGTTACATTGATTAAAAAGGATTTTGTTCGTTATAAAGCTATTGAAAAGGGGGTTTTCTTACACAATGCAATTAAATTTTTCAGCAATATTTTTATATTATTTTGTGATTTCTTTGCTATAAATGAGACAAAAACGAGCGAGTCATTTGGGTTACTTTGAATCCAGGCTCAATCGGAAAGTGCTGAATATAGGAATTGCAAAGAACTTCACCAAACAAAATATTAGCCTGCTTAAAATAGCTTATAATACGTGACTAAGCTTTTGTCCGGTAATCTTATGCAGAGGGTACAAAGCTCAAAACAAGTATCTTAAGAAAGTACAGAATTTATTTAAACCTTCTAACTCATTCTAAAGTCTTCCTATGCATTATTTTTAATAAAACTTTTATGCTGTTTCTATTTTTTTAGTTAGCCTTCTGAGTGCCACCCACGAAGAAAAGGACGCCGAAAAGGACAACACCTATTTGGATCAAAGAAAAACCTAATATCAGATAATGGAGAAAGTTAATAGTGTCTAGTTGTATGGACGTATAAATAGAATAGGCTTAAAACTGCGATGTTTTATCCGGGAAGTGTAATAAAAATATTTACCATAAAAGTGGTTCACGCCGGTAATGAATAGGAAAAATTCCAATAAACAAAATATTTTCAAAGACAAAAGATTTATTTTTTTTTGGACGTAGAAGCCGCGAGAATAGTGCGTACAGTATACCACATATTTAAGTATAGCCACAATGCCACTCACTGATAGGACGTACTTATAGCAAATAAAAGAACATAAACATCATACCCAGTGTAAATCGCATATTTTATTGCCAAGGCATATCCCTTGGTGTTGTGGTTGCAAAACTCTTAGATCCTGGAAGGCTAGTAAGGGGGTAGGCGTGTGGCTATCTATCTGCGAAAAGCTATCTATCGGTATGGTATAACACGAGCATCGGTGGTTCTTTCTAGTTGTTCTGGAGTCTGCGGCACTAAATTGAAGTAATATGTCGTCGAGGCCTAGCTCATAGGAGATGCGGGGGCACTCTTCGAAGAAAAGTTTTCACGGTAATGGCCGTATGGCTCTCAGGGTAGAACTCTGGGTGTATGTGTCCGAACGAGGCACTGAAGGTGATATCCCTTTGGATGAATTATCGGGAGAGGATGAGTTTGCTATGCAATTCTTTTCTTTACTCCAAATCGAAACATATTGCGAACTAGAATGGAGTGCTTCGGAGAGAGGAGTCCCTTCTTTTGAGGATCCACCGTTTACAAGCATCCACTTTCAGCCTTGAATGGGTAGGTAGGAGACAAAGTTCCCTTAGTGCTATCCTACTTTTGGGAGGCAGCTTTTGGAAACTTGTCAGACGTCCTCAGGACCACCTTCAAGGGTGAGGAAGAATGAAGGAAACTCTGCTTTTGTCGAGGCTGAGTGTTAACAGTTTGTGTCTCCAGATCCATCAGTGGAACACCGGGTGCAGATGGGCATAACCTGAATGAACGCAAAAGTGAACGTGCTCCAAGGCCTGGAGGAGCTAGGATCAGTTTGTATTTTTTTTAAATTAAGGCATAAGAAGTTCCAAGTACTTAGCTCGCTGAATGAGCTACGATATACAGCCTGAATGACCACGATTTTATACTCCAAGAGCTTCGCACCGCAGTGTTTTGAAGAAGCAGAAGGCGGCTTAAAGGAATTGAGATGCCTTACCTTAAGTTAATGCCTGGAATAACTTACACAAACTTCTGGTGAACCCTTGTTTGTACATCTACAGGAGAAATTGTTAAGGCTAAATCCGCGTAGTGAGCCCATCACGTTAGAACGTGAGAAAGTGTAGGGTGTCTCCACTCCCGTTCCTCTTTTCTCATCACACGTTCGATCTTGGCCGCCGCGTTGTCGGCGATCTCTAAATAGAAATCATTTGAGTAGTGCACTAGTTCACTGGCATAATCCACTCATTCCATCAAATTTACGATACAATGAGGCGTCACAGTTACTTGCGTGTCAATGAGTTTGCGAATGGTACTAGAGAGTGCCACCTCGGTAAGGTCGACTTATTCACCGAAAGGTCTTTGTCCAAAATAGGGTACACCCTGTGTTTTCTTTCAATAAAACTGGATAATGAGCTCTTCTGTTGGATCATGTTGCCTTTTGCCAGCATGCTGCCATCTGTGAAACGAATAACTAGAAAGGGCTTGGAGCCAGCATGCTCAAAATCGCTTAAACACTTAGCGGACTTGCGTATTTGCTATTTGTCTGGTCCTTCCTGGTGGAGGGTGCGTTGGCATGGGCGCTTACCGAACCGGATGAGAACACGCTTCTCTCTACTGAGAGAAAAAGGCCCCAAGGCCAGACGTGCCGGCCTCGGCCAGATCATTATTCGAAATAGAAAAGGGACTGCCTAACAAATGGATGCCCGTCGGGGGTTGAGTCCCCTCCTCTGCTTGCGAGTCCTTGCACCGGGATGGACTATGTTCGGTGTTTTAGCTGTAAGTCCAGCTTCGTCTGAAAAGAAGATTCTGACATCTGTTGCTGTGTCAACTCCGAAACTATGTTTACTTCAGTGTGGCCTTCAAGTGGGTTTCTCTTCCAAAGCTGTCATCATGCCAAATTTAGTACTCTTCAGTCGTTTTTTTCTGGGTCGGCGAGCCGCCCTCTATAGGGGAAGAAAAGGAAGCAGGCAAGGCGGCCTCCGTCCAGTTAAAAATGCAGGCCTGCAGAACAAAGTAGGGCAGCGTCCAGCAAGCTCCGCTAATTCTTGCTTTTTTAAGGGGGTCGGCAAATAGAACGACTCTCATCTGAATCAAACAATTCTGAAACGCACGAGTATCGTCTTGGTAGTCCACTGAGATAACAAAGGGGGTAAACCCTTTGATGGAGAGATGGAGTCTAAAGAACAGGGTGAGTGGGGAGCAACCGCACTCGCAGATTTGGGAGGGGAGTAAACATCCTCTCATTTAGAAGAGAATTAGAACACCCCTGAAAAATTTGGTGAAAGAGCACCTCTATTTCCAGGTGGAGCTGCTTGCGAGTGGCTACATAGATTGCTAAGAGGAAGCCCCTTTGCCATTTAAAAATGGTACGAGATGAGTCACTCTACCAGTATAAAGGGTGGCTCTTATTCACTTGTCTTTCCCAACACGTAGAAAGTGCGAGATTCTTATTTGAGGTGCGTATCATAGAGCAGATACTATAGATACTATAACCTTCCTATGTCTTGCGTATTTAAGGGAAAAGTCTCCATAACATCATAAAAATCCAAAATGTGATCATTTATTCATACTCAGCCCATGGGTTCGAGCTTACTTGGGCCTTGAAATCTCGGCCCACCTTTCACGGTGAATATTTCCTAGAGATTTGACCCCAAATGATTGTGAGTACGTAGCCACCTTTATGTGTACTGGAATAAGGTGAGCAGAGTTACCAGGCCAGCTTGCCCCGTGCATATTACTAGCTTCGCCAGCGGACTTTCTGACTTCACAGCAGGTAGAGGCCTCAGGTTATAGACAGCCACTCGACTTATCACCGGTAAAATGAAGAAAGTGCGCCAAGAAGTCGAACCTCCGTGAATGGGAAAGCACGTTGGAAAGGAAATTGGGCGATATGTAATAAAGAGAAGTATAGATAGGCGGGCCCACTAAAAAACAGGGTGGTGATCATCTATTATTATCATACCCCAGCGCTAGGTGATTCCGCGATGGCGTGCAGTTCACTCAGGCACCATGTCTAGTGAAACGAATTCTAAGTAAGAACAGTTTTTCCCGCTACCGAGTGCAATTAGATAAAAGGTTTGGGGATATTCGTAAAAAAATATTAAACAATGATGATAACTTAGCGCTGAAAGGAAGACGAGTGGAAAATGCACCAAAACTTTCCCAGGGCCCATCAGAGGGTTCATCTTAACCAGATGACGTCTTTCCTAACTTAAACTCAGGGCAAAAACTGGATTATATTCTTGATTTTTATTCTTTATATTTAGCCTCCGGAGTTTGCTTCCTGCATCCAGCATAAAAAAATGGAAGCTAAATCTAATTTGATTTTGTTTTGTTTTACGAGAACTTTTGTAATACGTTACATTGTTTGGCAGTAGAAGAATTTTGAACCAATTACGATCTAAATTCTGTTTCCAAATAAAACAACCTATAAACCAGGAAATCGACGTTAACATTTCATAAATGATAGAATTCGTGTATCAAATGTAGACGAACTGACCACAAATACCGTCTTTGTGAAATTAAAAGAACTACTCAAACATTAGTTTATATTTTGTGCAGTTTTTATCATAATTTGAAGGTAAAATATAGGAAAATTTAGAGTCTAAACCCATTGTATTAATATATACAGTTAATTGATGAGCACAGTCACTATTAGCAAGGATGTCCGTTGTTCGTCGTTGCTGCTTCTATTCGTTTTGGTTTGCTGGAGACCAAAGTGCACCATTTTGGTTCACCCCCAACTTCTCACAATTGGATGGCCTCAAAAAAATTTAACCAATCAATGGGAATCAAACTGGAAAACTCCATTTGTGGAATTTTCAAAAGTTTATTAAATAGGAAATGGTCCTTGAGTAAATCAGAGAAGATGTGTAACGCTAAGTGATTTGTGAAAAAGTAACTGGCTGGCTACTAGTTACTTCCTCCACTCTATTAAGATTTATATTTTGAGATCTAAAGGTTGGTAGGATAAAAAAGAAGCGTCGATAGCCTTAAATGCATCATATTTGGTTACATCTTATCTTAAAATAACTCTGTTCAAGCCGAGCTCCTCAAATAGCTGCTTTCCCATTGACACGCAGTAGTTTCACATCAGTAAATAGAGAAGGAAACCACAGCTGAAGCGCAAAAACTGACTAGGAAGAACAACGAATTTATATTTTCAAACGTTGGATTTTAGAGGGAAATGCCTGGCCTTATATATTTATATATATATATATATATATATATATATATATATATATATATATATATAATTACAACGTGTGAAGCAGAAAATACCGCGACCTCCTCCACCCGAATTTTACTCTTTAGTGCCCCACTAAGTCTCCTCTCTAGCCTCCTCGTCTTCTATGTCTCTCACACATTTTAACCTCATTATTATTAGAGTCTATTGAAATAAATAATTGCTAACAACGTGCCTCACAAAAGAGGAAAAATCAGACCCTCGATTGTGTACGAAGTAGTGAAATTTAGCAATAGAATCCTCCGTATTACCAATGAGCCACGATCTATTAAAAGGAAAGATAAACTGAACTTCTATTAAGAGTTCCGAGGAAAGGAAATATTTTACCAGTTTCTACTATTTATATCAGGATTATTCCATTAAAACTTTGAAGAAAGAAAGATTCGAAGAGAATTATCTTACAACAAGGTTCTAATCCTTACAAGGACATTTTCTTTCGTATTTACAATATTTTTTACTCAAGATAATAAAATTTCCTTCCAAAATTCCAAAGAATGTAAATTTTCTCTGTTCCATTTGTCAATTGACTTCGAATCTTATTTCCCTAAATTCACGAATGCCTATTATCAGTATTCCTTTCTAAATTTCATTAAGATAATACAATTAAGGGCTCTAATGCCCCGAAAATAATTTCCTCATATTGATGATTTTCATTATTATCTAAGAGCTACTTTAATGGGATATAGTATCGTATTAAACGTCATACGTAATTTACTTAACTCACTTTTTTGTATGCCTTTAATATGCTCAAATTGGCAATAAAAAGAAGCTTTAATTTCGATTATGGCATATTTTAGTTTGCGAGCCGAGTTTGCCATTCATAAATTGGTTATTTCGAGCGCGCTTCGGGGTTGGTTGCAGTCGATTAAGAAATAGACGCTCTGGAATTGTTCCCCATTTTTTCAGCAGCGTCTCCAATGAGGGAGAGAAAAATGAAAGGCTGAATTGGAAAGAGAGAATTTAATTTTAAAAACAAATGCTAATGGTTAGTACTAATGGCGCCGTTAACTTAGAATAGTAAACCAAAATTTAAAATAGTATCGATGATTGCTGAGAGCCGAATTTGATTTGGTCTTGAACCGTTTCTCCTGTCTAAAAGTTCATAAAATATACGACAGAGTTTGCTATTAAATAAGAATCTATAAAATTTCCTTTCAAAGATTTTACGATGCGGAAAATTTCCTAATATTCTAGCAGTATGTTTTTAATTTGCCCGAAGTCATTATCAAACAAAATATATTTTGTTTAATAACTAACTACCATTGTTAAAATTTAATGTTTGTTATGGATGATGTAGCGAACCGCAGTTAATACCAAGCGTTAAACCGTAATTTTAAATCGATTTCAGTAAAATATTCGACGAGGAGAATTAGTAATAAAAACCATATAACCCCTATACACTTACTTTATTGTTTATAGAGTTTTATTACGAAATCATTAATGAGTGAGATAGGTAGAAGTGACAATCAATCATTATTAGCACTGAAACTTCATAAATAAACTTATCTTGGATTTTCTAAAGTTGAATAGGTGAAAAAACCTAGAGTTTGATTAATACTGACCGCTTTTGAGTTAACACTCTTTTGACTTGTTTATATTGAGCAGGTGAAGAACAATCCATGTGGAACTAACTCTATACACACTCGGATCAGCGCATATGAAGCTCGCTAAATCAAGTTGAGCAGACTTTCCTTTCCATGGGGTATGCGATTATTTAGCAGGTTGTAGAAGTTCTTATTCCACCGAAACATAAAACGCGTACAATATGCTCATATTTCTGTTTAGAAAACCCACTCTTGCGAATTAATTGTTAATTTTCGCCGGGTAATAACCAGGTACCTGGTCCTTTCCTATTGACAAATGTACGTCAATCCTGATGACAGATCAAAAATTATATTATCAATTTAAACCTGGATTATTTCTTAGTCGATAAAAAAGCTAACAGTCAAACTATTATTAATCGAGGTTGTTTGTTAAATTAGTTTTATGATACCCATTTCACTAAGTTTCTTGTTTTGATGAACTTCATAGGTAAACGGGTAGTATTATTCGTTATGCTTCAATGTATCCTCAAATAGGATATATTAAATATGAGCCTTGGATTTATCATCAATAAAGGTCCCACGTCTTTATTAACATTGTCTTCTTAAAAGTTGGTCGGTAATGCCCGTGTCGGCTGCAATCGAGATCTACAAAACTCGCATGAGGGGTAAAATTTCCAGTCAAAAACCTATCAAACCATTTATGAACACTTGGGCAGCACCTTACAATTTTAAGATTAAAACAAACTTTGGTGCAGCAATGTTGTCTCAACATTTTTGTGATATACGTACACTCTCATTTTAATATTTGGTAGAAAATGTTTACCATATGTTATTTATCTAAAAAGTTATTCCAGGCGGGTAGCAGTTGGGTTGCATATTATTTAAATTTTATTGTTATAATTTACTTTAGTAGTTATCAATTGAAGCCTAATAATTACCTACAACAAAGATGGTACAGAAATAAATATAGAATTCCAATGCTAAACTTTCAATAAAATAATATCAGGCTTTTGTTGAACAAAAATCTTCCAAGAACTTATCAGTTTTCTGTAAATACTGAGTTAATTTATACAAGAAAAAGAGAATTAATTAATAGCTTTTTGGAATAAAGAATAAAAGATTCAACATATGCCGGTATTAAATAGTTTATATATTTAATTTAATTACTTAATTAATTCTGGGAAGAAATTGAGAAATAATTAGTCTTTTTCAAGAATTCATTGGGTGCATAATGCGAGCAAGAACGTAAAATACAAAATGTACAATGTGACATAAAAATAAGGATTGTCTTGAGATATAAAACTATGCAGATAATTAATAGAGACAGTTGGAAAATAATTCTTGTGCTAGATCATAGAAATGGGTAATTTACTTTCGGATTGAATCACTCGCTGTAATAAATCTATTATGGCTTATTATAGGTTTTAGAATAAATGAGATGATTTGGGGAAGGAGTACATAGAATAGAGAGAGGGAGAGAAATATTATTTTCTCCCATCTCTATTAAACTAAGTCAAGCTTAGGGTTATTCCAGTTTATTACTTCCTAAAATTCATTTGAGTTTTCCACATAAATAATAAATATAACTGAAATAGTGGAAACTGAACATGGTGCGCCACACTTTTTTCTCTCTCTTTTTTACATACTGGTATTTAATAACAAATTTCACTTGTCATAATCTGAGAAATTAAATGCGAAGCAAAGCTGTCTTCATTGCCTTAAGCGTTAATCACGTTGACTCTGAGATTACCCCCTTCACCTTTACTGAGTTATTCATTTTTAAGGTCAGAAAATAGTCTGTGGCTTTTTAAGTTGATCGTTCTACCCGTAAGCAAGATGAATATTTATTCCCGGTAACCACACGTCCTCTGGATGGCCGAGTTCCTCAAGCAGCTCCAGCAGATCATCATCGAAGCATTAAGGATGTGACAGTTTAGGACAGATTTGTCTAGCACTCTACAAAGAGGTTGACCTGTGAAGGCCTTACGGCTTCCAATAGGATTTATGTCACGGACACACAGCTTAAGCGACCCACGAGTGACTAACCGAGAATTTTCACAATGAAGTCACCCCTAATATGTGGCAACTTACCTCTGCTGATTTGACCCTCCTAGATTACTAAGTCTGGGGCTTCGTTGTTCGAGATAATAAGATCAACTAACGTCCCCAGGAACCAGGAACTAGATGAAGGTTGCCCTATTGGATGTTATGACCAACATTAATGTGAACCGTGTGTTCAGGGCTAGCAGTAACTTCCGACGCCTTATGGCTGCTACTGAGACTGAAGGTGGCTTATTGAATAACATTTATCTATAGAATAAATATACATCTACTTTATAAATGGAATATAATCGCTTAAGCATAGGTTTAATGAGTTCTGAAATTAAAGTTTGTGGTATTTCCCATCATGTTTGGCGTATGAGTTTCAGCAATCTCACCATGAAGTGCGGTTAGGTATTCACCAAAGATGTTCTTTTGAGTTCATGTGTGGGGAATGACTGCTAAAGAAGTCTTTTAATTCTACTTTGACCCTCTCTTTTATTTTGTCACTTTTGGAGTAAGGAGAGGGAGCTCAATTTTCCATCAATAAATAACTTTCTTCTTTCAAGCGAACCATTTGAAAACGCTGGTAGAAGTCCGTCATTATGAATATAAATTTAATTTTTGAGTTGATATTGCCCCAACACTCACTAATTTCATCATCACACCACAAAATAAAAGACTTCATGATTCAACGTAGGTTGTAACATGTGTATATAAAATTCTTGACCGGGTAATCTTCAAACCCATACCGGTTCACTATCTTTAAATTGACCAAACTTTAATTCGTCACTAAAAAAAGCTGTGGCAAATTTCCAAAGGATTCTCGCTGATTTATTTAGCACAATCATTCCTCTTCTTAATATTGGTCATAGTTAAAAAAAGGCTTCTTACTCGTTGCACCTCCATAATATCTAACTTTGCAGGTAATTGACCGCTAGTCTTAGGCTGGTTTTAATACTTTCTAAGGATTTAGTTGATTTTAAGCTAGGATTATTCTCAAGGGATGTTCAAACAGCACAAAGAAATCTTTCTTTAAATAGAATTATCTTTAAATTGAACTAGAATTGTGTTTATGGAAGAAAGAGGTATTTTAAGATTAATAACAATGTTTATTTGGGAGAGTTCACACTGAAATTTATTAACAATCCTGATTCTTTTAAAATCTGAAATTTCCTTCAAATTTTGCCTTTTTGGTATGTTTTATAATTACAATATGAAATTATTAAAGTATGAGAAAAATATTAGTCATAATAAAGTAAAACATATCGAAATAAACATTTTATCATAAACCTGACGGTTTTCTTTTTGTTTCTTGCCTTTCTCTCTAGGTACAAATTGTATCTCAAATCTAATATCAAAATTTCTCTTGAAATATATATGAAGAGGTTGACTTCCACCCCGTTACCACTCTGCTTGAAGTCGGTGGATCTCTACTAAGCGCTACTTCTATCTTCATGGGCGAGCTGGTTGCAATATATCGCTTGGTACTGAGACCGGAATGTGTTACATATATAGCGAATCACAAAGCGCCGTGAGTACCCTCAGAGCATTCGAATATCTCCATACAATGGTTCGCAGTACACCTGACGCCACAGTTCCCGTGAGCCATACTGATTTTAGATTATCTTCTGCTGAGTTCCACGTCAGGTAAGGATTGCGAGGAATGAGCGCGCCCAAGTGAACGTACCAAAGTAGCTGAGACTACTGGGCTTGAGACCTGCATTTCTCTCTTCTTAACCAAGACTACATGGCAGGGATCAGATAACTTCTCCGAGCTACCTTGTGAAGAAGATGGGAAGTGACCGATGGTAACGTAAAGATGAGCGCCATCGCACTGCGACTGTTCCCATAGACGTACCCAACAATGCCTGGGCTACTTAAGGTCACCTTCTTTTGTCTTTGAACTGGGCACACTGGAAGGACGCACCGCCATTTGATGGAGCATCATCCTGCGACTTACACCGACGCCTGCGTGGATCCTTAGACTTTAGTACCTTTCTGCTGAATGTCCCGGTCTGGAGGATCTCCACGCTAGCCTCCTCCATTTTATTTAAAATTATTTGGTGTTGGAATACTGCCCCAACACCAGGGGAATTTCGGCTGCTCTCTGACGCTGGATCATCTCCTTTTTGGTTTCAACTTGTTTGTTTTTATTTCGTTTTGATTTAAACGTAGCCTCGTAATAGGCATTTTTTATTACGGCGCCTTATGCCCTTGGTAGAGGACGCCTGATATCAATTAATCAAAAAAACTGCCAAGGAAATACGAGTGTTTTATATAGGGATACTTATAGGCACATGACCCTGAAGTGGAACAGGTTGTTCCCATACCCCATGGGACACGAATTGTTACACCATCGAGAGTTGGTTTCAAACCCATAATACGACCACGACATTTTTCCATCATGTACTTCATCCCCCACACAAAAGAGCTCACGTTGTTTTTTATTCTGATCTTTATGTTGACTTAATTATCGGGATGTGAGATTGATCTCGTCCAGTATGTGAGAGATGGATAGCGCAACCTTCCACACACTTTCAGACCTCCTCGCCCTACTCCATCACCACACCACTTTCTTTTACAGATATTTCCTTAAACCCTTAATAGCACAAATACTCTCGTTGGTTTTGATTTAAATTTGAAAAGATAAATCTTTACAAATGTTTGCAGCTAGACTTCGGAGAGTTGTGCGCCTATTCGATCCGGAGAGGCCCCAAAAGTCTCATTTAAATTAATCCGATGAGGCCACTTTGATAAAGTTTCACTTTCCTTAACGGTACAACACTTTTTTTTCTTCTATCAGTGTAGCAGGTTGGCCCTTTTTTCTGATCTCTCCACTCTTTGACACCACTTTTGTAGCGGTATGCTTTGTGGTACGTGAGTTACTTCTTTGATGAAGTAGGCTTTGATCTAAGAGTGCTAATTCGGTAGTTTTGTTCTTAAGAAAGAGCTATTTCAACACGTAAGGATAAGAGGAAACACCGTATTTATACCCAAATAAACATATATTTCAAGTGAAACACTTAACTATGACAAACAAACAGTTAACACATTTCTATCTTTGTCTCAATGCAAAACTCGACTATTCCTGTTGGCATTTAGGACTATCGCACGGAAGGGATGACAAAAATAAACAAATAGGCTACGCGTAAACACACCAATTGCCGATTAGTATTTTTATCGCGACTTTATTTGATTGGCGTTAAACATTAAATTAACGTACGCTCGTCTACAAGCAAATATGATCGAGGTTCACGAACAATGGTTTCTTCTCCCCTTAAAACTTGAGACGTACTAAACTTCTACTATCGCAATATGAATATAAATGTTCTTTCTAACTTAAATGAGAGGAGGTATTAAGGATTGCCGGATGTCGCTGGAGGGCTTATCTATCACTTTGGAGTGTGGTCTTGGCCGATCCTTGAATCTCGTAGTGGTAGTATGGCGGGAGAGATATGAGACGATGAAACTTCTAATTAAAGAACGGGACATCGTTGGGGCTGGGTTCTTCTCCTCTCACTCTTACGGAGCTTGAGATGTGAGAGCCACTCGAGTGTGAGCGGGTTTACTTTTCTTCAGTCAGATTTCCTCTCAGCCTGTACAGGATTCTTCGGTATGGCACCGATATAAAGCTTGACTATTTATGTTAATAGGGCCCGGAAAGGGGGGATCGATTTTCTCAATCTGATCCTATCGTTTCTCACAGAAATAGTCTTGTATGGCTGAAGGATCGATCTTCACGAACTGAACCTTCTTCTTTCTTATCAAATTCTAATCTTCTTGTCTGGCTGAAGGATCGATCTTCACAAACTAATCCTTTTACTTTCGTATCGACTTCTAATCCTCTCTTTTTCTTCGCGGTGCTTATTTATAGGCGGATCACCGCGCAATCTAGGGGAGAAGGGTTGAGGCCACAGAGGGGAGCGCGAGTGGTTAGGGCGCATCTGGGAGAGCGAGGAGTGAAGAGTTGGCCATGAGGTACCCAAGTGGGCTTGTTAATTAGAGAGACCATTAACCGCCACCCTCCTTGGTATGCCTTTTGACTGCCTTGCTTTTTGGTGATATAACCACGGGCCTAGGGATCTCGTAGAAAAATTGAATCTTTCGAATGTCGTTTAAGGGCCTTTGGTGGTTTCCTTAACACAAATGATCGCTCCAACTACCTAAGGGGCGGAGAGATCAAACAGGTTAGGCAGTTACTGTTATTCGCAGGCTACCGTTCCCACGTGTCTCCTCATGGGGATCGCTTCCCCGGCTTTCTCCACAAGGGGAGGGGGGACTTTAAGGTATATGTCCGGCTGGCCCTCCGGGAGGCTTTATGTTGCAATTCCTCTACATTTACCTCCATCCTAAAGAAATTAACGGGGGAGAGAGGTTCTTGTCTGACACTTACAATAATATACAAAAGTAACTTACTGAACACTATATTATACAATAACTTCGAGTTCACTCGAGAATGTCTCGATTATGTTTCCCCTGACCTTAAATTAATGCCTATATTACTGTTCCAACTTAGAAGATTATTACCTACAACCCAAGTATCACTCACCCCTTCTTAACTACAATTCTAACGATTACAATTAACTTGACACTTACTATAAAACAATAGTCGGCATGCTCCTTAATCGTCGACAGGATTCCGACTTAACGAGTCGGCCATATAATTGTTGAACCCTTTATATAGTGAATGGAGTACTGGTACTCCACTAAGAATAAACTCCATCTCAGGAGTCTTCCATTCTTACTCTTATTCTTACTCAAGTATGACAACAATTTATGGTCGCATTCAAACTTAAACTCGCGCCCTATAAGATAATATTTGAATTTACCTATGGACCATATTATGGCCAAACCTTCGATTTTGATCATGGCATAGGCTCTTTCTCTACTTACATAAACTATGGGATAAGCTGTTTCGTCATCTTGGTATTGAAGCAATACTCCACTTAACTCGTTTTGACTAGCGTCAGTGTGAATTCCGAAGATCTTGTTGTGATTTGGTAAATGAAGAATGGGCGCACTTACGAGTTTTCCTTTAAGAACCTCCAACTGAGTTATTGCATAGGGGTTCCACGTGACAGGGTCTGACGATATCATTCTTAACAAATCATTTAGTGGAGCCGCCATGGAAGCGAAGTGTGGTACGAAACGCCTTTAAAACGAGGCGGCTCCCATGAAAAATCGGAGTTGTTTCTTTGTTTTCGGCCGGGGAATTTTGACTATGGTGTCCACTTTTTCTTGCTGAGTAGTCAAGTGTTTTTGCCCTATTTTGAATCCCAGGTAGTCAATGGATTCGTTGGCGAAATAACACTTGGTAGGCCCGGCGGTTAGTCCTTGCTCCTTCAATTTCTCCAGCAACGAGCGTAAGGCGTGTAAGTGAGACTCCCAAGTACGGGTAGCTACGTACACGTTGTCGAAGTAAAACGACACATCACTTAAGCCAGCGATAATTCTCCTCATCATCCTATTTTAATTGCTACCGGCTGTAAGTAGTCCGAAGGCTAACCTGGTAAACTGTAACATACCTCTTTCGGTCGCAAAAGCCTTCAGTTTTTTGGACTCATTAGCGATAAGTATTTGATAGTACGCCTTACATTAATCCAATTCAGTGATGAATTTAGCGTCTTCAAATAAATGGAGATTTTGATCTATTAGTAGGATGGGCTTGGCGTCGAAAACGGTCACTGAATTCAATTTTCGGAAGTCCACGCACATCCGAAATGATTCATCAGGTTTCTTAACCATTACGATGGGGAAGCAATTATCGGACTCCAATGGCTCTAAAATTCCCAATTTTAATAAATTCCAGACTTCATTATGGAAGGCTTCTCGTAGGTGTATTGGCAAAGGATATGGTTTGCTTCGCACCACTGAATTAGCTTGTAGTTTTATTTCATGGATGAAATCCTTGGCACATCTGGGGGTTTCAGAAATGACTTCTGCGAACTCCTTGAGCAAGTTAAACATTTCCGCTTTCTGTTGAAGCTCTAAGTGGGGATTATCTTTAAATTTGCCCAAGGGTCTTCCGGGGTGAGTGAGAGCGAAGGCAGTTCGGATTCCTCGTCTTGTTCCACACATACTGTGTGTATGACTTGTAAGAGTGTACCTGGGTAAGCGGCATCCATCGGTTCTTCTTCGTCTAGAAGGGTAATATTATTTATGCATGTTTATGCGATAGGTTCTTCACCCTGTTGGGGTATCTATAAGTAATCGACCTTTCCCCGTGCCTCGATTACTTCAAAAGGTCCCTTCAATTGGGCCCATAACTTATTATTTTCAGTCGGGAGTAATAATAAAACTTAATCCCTTGCCTTTAATTTTTGCGCCTTTGCTTTCATATCGAAGTAGTCCCGGTATTTGGCTAAATTTTTCTCGGCGTTGTCTTGAGCTAATCCAGAGCAGTATACTAAGCGCTCGCGCATTTCCACTACGTAGGCGTAAGACGATTTAATTTCTTGGTCGAGATGCGCGTTGGTAAATAATACTTTAAGAATACTCATAGGACCTCGCACATTTCTCCCGTATAATAGCTCAAAAGGCAAGAATCCCAACGTCTGATGAGGTATTTCTCGGCATGCGAAAAGGGCTGCAGGCAGGTATCTGTGCCACTGAGTAGGGTTGTTTAGACACAACTTTCTCAATATAATTTTGAGAGTCCCGTTTAATTTCTCACAGATTCCGTTAGTGGATGGATGAAATGGAATCGTAAAACTTGGCCGGACTAGCTGTAGTTTATTAAAATACTCCATCAATTCTAAGGTGAACTGGCGCCCTCTATCCGATAAAATTTCTTTAGGCCGGCCTACTTGTGCAAATATTAAATTAATGCTTCCGCGCAGGAAATAGTGTCAATTTTCCGTAGTGCCACGGCATCTGGAAAATGGGTGGCACAATCCACTAGAGTGAGGATGTAGGAGTGTCCTTTGCTTGCAGGGGGGTGAATTAATCCCACCAAATCAATACCAACTCTAAAGAATGGTTCGGTTATAACGGGCACTTTTTGTAATGGCGTGGGAGGTACCCGTCCTCTGGAAGGATCTTTCTGACACACGTCGCATGATTGGCAATAGACCACAATTTACTTCGCAGCCTGGGGCCAATAAAAGTGTGTGAATATCCGCTGTTACGTTTTGTTGTGACTAAAGTGTCCGGCTAATATTCCATCATGCATGGTATTCGAGATTCTTTGCGTGTATTATTGAGGTACACACAGTGCTTTGTCGCTCTCCTTATTCTCCTCGCTGATAGTACGGTAAAGAAGTGACCTATCGAATGTTTTTAAACTTTTGGAATTCGGTCATATAAGATACGGTCCAATCAACCATTCTATTTTCTATCCACTCTTAATTAATCTTCCTTATTATGTGACATTTTTAAAAGGTTTTGTTTTACCAGTTATAAACCCAATTTTATAATTCCATTTCTCCGGGATCAAAATTTCATTAAAACGTAATTTTCTCATGAGGAAAATGTTTTGATTTTTTTTACCTGTTTTTCATTAACCTTGTTGAAAATTATTCATGTTTATATTTTCTATTCAGCACTGATGAATGCACAGACATGAGCAAACTCTGACTTCAAGGTGATTCTAGGAGTTCTCAATCGTTATGTTTTGCCCTCCCCCCCCAAAAAATTACACTAAATTATTTTATGTTTTGAGAGGTTTACGCATGTGATAGAAAGGTTCTTTCGAAGAAACTTAAAGTTCTAATTTTCCAGCACATGCCATTAAAACTTCTTTTCCATTGTGTGTATGTGTGTTTAGATGTAAGTGAAAAGAATCGAAATCCTTGATCTCCTGTCTGCGGACCAGAACAAGTCGGAGATCGCCAAGCGGCTCAAAGTCAGCCATGTAACCATCTACCCAGTTGCAAGAAGCTCAAGAACTGGGAAGACCAAGGAGATAGACCTTGTTCCGGACCACCTGAGATCTCAACCATGCCACTGTGGTCAAAAACTCGAAATGACTGCGCTCTCTCTCAAAGAAAATCTCGGTGGGCAGGATGTCCAGGGCCGTCAAAGAAAAGGGCGGCAAGAGCTTAAGGTGCTTTCAAAGGCCTCTGCCCACCAACCTTATGATAGAACAACGTCGAGTGTTGCCATCACCTTCTCAACGACTTGAAGAGTCATACCAATCGAATTCTATTTTTTTCTGATGAAAGGACAACTACGGTCGTTTTGATCATCAACCAGCAAAACGATCACGTGATAACCTTCGACCAGGACGTCTCCAAGATCCGTTTCGTATCTAGGACCAATCAATCGGCTTTTGTGATGATACCCGTGTAATAAGGTGATCTATTCTTGCGATTTATTATAGTCTTGTGTCGATACTTCAATACTAGGTGACCTCTTAAGTTCCAGGATAAATAACTAGCCAGTCCACGCCTGTCACCCACTCTATCAAGATAACGACCTACTTAAGAAAAAGCTATAGACACAACAACACGAGCCTACTGTGTTCTATCATAGCCTAAATTACATATTGCATTATTCTATTTACTAACCCCTACTAATAACTTATTGTGTCAATTACCACCACATCTGATGCGCCACGTCATCCTCTGTGGGTATTCTAAATAATAGTTGTTATAACCTAACTCATAATAGATATACTACATTGGCGACGAGGATTGGGGATTTGTGTTTTGCCTATTATCAGTAGGTTAAATTCTCCTCTATTCCTATTTTCTCCGTGTAGATTTCTATTTTTCGTAGTTCTTTTGCAATATGATATCTCTTATAGGTTCTATTGATAGTTTTGATGCTGGAGTCGAAGATTTTGAGACCTATATTAGTAGAGTCGAAATCTATTTTCTAGCTTACTCTATCTCAGAGGAAAATAAGGTACCAGCCTTTCATACATTCGCTAGACCTCAAGTTTTTGACTTAGCTAAGGGTCTGTTATCACCAAAGGAGCCAGGGACTTGTAAATATCCTGATATTATTAAAGTTCTGAAGGAACATTACAAACTCAAGATAATTTTAATATATGAAAGATTTAAGTTCTATTCTAGTAATAAAAAATCTGGTGAAACTATTGCTAATTTTGTTGCTAGGATTAAAGCACTTGCTCAAACATGTGAGGTGGTGACCATCTAACAGATATGTTTAAAGACGGATTTGTGATGGGCCATCTAATGAGTGTACACAGCACATTTTGCTGGCAGAATCAGACTTAAATTTTAGTAGAGCTGTAGAAATAGCTAGTGCTAGAGAAGATGCACAAGCTATGGGACACTCTGCTATAAACAAACTGCATAAACAGAGCGCTACCTTCAAGCATAAACCTACTCAGCCTAAAGCTAGGGTGCCGATGCTACCTTAAAACCTAAGACCCCTTGTTCTGGTTGTGGTAAATTACATTGGAAACGGGAGTGCCCATTTGAAAATGCTACTTGCTTCGCTTGTAATCAGAAGGTGCATATTAAACCAATGTGCAAAACTGTGCAAAGCGTAAATTTTAGTAAGACTGAACCAAAGTTTAGAGGGAATGATCGTGTCCATAAAATGGACAAGGCTGAAGTGACTGGGGTAGATTTTAGCTATGACTATGTCTTTAATGTTACTCCTACTAAAGGTAGTCCTCTTAATGTCACATTATTTCTAAATAATGTCTGTGTAACTATGGAATTAGATTCAGGGACTGCATGTTACCTTATTTCTGAGGACACTTTCTCTAATCTATGGCCACTCAAAAGTGACAGAACTCTTCTTCATCCTTCTTCTATAAGCCTTAAGAATTAATGGTGGCGTTCCCCTCAAAGTAGCAGGTGAAGTTTCTGTCTGTGCTAGACTTAATTTTACTAATTCTTGCCAAGTAACTATTGTTGTGGTTGAAGGATCAGGTCCATATATTTAAGGAAGAGATTTAATTAATTCCTTTCATCTAAATAATCGGAAGCTCTCAGATGTAAATAGTGTATCATATACTGAAGCTGATCTAGTAAAAGAATTCCCAGATTTATTTTCTCCTGGTCTGGGTTGCCTTAAAGGTAAAACGTTCCCTATTGAGGTAAATCCAAATATCCCTCCTAAATTCGGCAAAGCCAGTACAGTTACCTATACACTAAGAAATAAAGTAGAAAGAGAATTGAATAGATTGGTAGAAGAAGGTATAATTTCCCCTATACCGAATTCTGCCTGAGGCTGCTCCAGTGATACCCGTATGTATCGGCAAATAGATCATTCTGGATTTGTGGAGACTATAGGCTTACAGTCAATAGAGCCGCTAGCCTGGATATCTACCCCATTCCTAAGATCGAGGATCTGTTTAGCAGTCTCTCAGGTGCAAAGCTATTTACTAAACTAGATATGTCTCAGGCATATGCCCAATTATGCCTTGATGATGCATTGCAACAGTATACAGTGATTAACACACACCGTGAGTTATTTGAATATAAGAGGTTGTCTTTTGGAGTTCCCCTCGCATCGGGTATTTTTTTACGAGCAATAGAAGATTTATTAAGGGATCTTACAGGTGTTGTTTACTACTTGAATGATGTGCTTATATGTGGTTCATCTAAACATGAGCATGATTAGAGACTTAGATATGTACTAAAGATAATAGAAATTGCTGCATTAAAGCTTTCTTTGAAGAAACTTAAAGTTCTAATTTTCCAGCACGTGCCATTAAAACTTCTTTTCCATTGTGTGTATGTGTGTTTAGATGTAAGTGAAAAGAATCGAAATCCTTGATCTCCTGTCTGCGGACCAGAACAAGTCTGAGATCGCCAAGCGGCTCAACGTCAGCCATGTAACCATCTACCCAGTCGCAAGAAGCTCAAGAACTGGGAAGACCAAGGAGATAAAACCTTGTTCCGGACCACCTGAGATCTACACCATGCCACTGTGGTCAAAAAATCGAAATGACTGCGCTCTCTCTCGAAGAAAAGCTCGGTGGCCAGGATGTCCAGGGCCGTCAAAGAAAAGGGCGGCAAGAGCTTGAGGTGCTTTCAAAGGCCTCTGCCCACCAATCTTATGATAGAACAACGTCGAGTGTTGCCATCACCTTCTCAACGACTTGAAGAGTCATACCAATCGAATTCTATTTTTTTCTGATGAAAAGACAACCACGGTCGTTTTGATCATCAACCAGCAGAACGATCACGTGATAACCTTCGACCAGGACGTCTCCAAGATCCGTTTCGTATCTAGGACCAAGCACTCGGCTTTTGTGATGATACCCGTGTAATGACGTGATCTATTCTTGCGATTTACTATAGTCTTGTGTCGATACTTCAATACTAGGTGACCTCTTAAGTTCCAGGATAAATAACCAGCCAGTCCACGCCTGTCACTTACTCTATCAAGATAACGACCTACTTAAGAAAAAGCTATAGACACAACAACACGAGCCTACTGTGTTCTATCATAGCCTAAATTACATATTGCATTATTCTATTTACTAACCCCTACTAATAACTTATTGTGTCAATTACCACCACATCTGATGCGCCACGTCATCCTCTGTGGGTATTCTAAATAATAGTTGTTATAACCTAACTCATAATAGATATACTACATTGGCGACGAGGATTAGGGATTTGTGTTTTGCCTATTATCAGTAGGTTAAATTCTCCTCTATTCCTATTTTCTCCGTGTAGATTTCTATTTTTCGTAGTTCTTTTGCAATATGATATCTCTTATAGGTTCTATTGATAGTTTTGATGCTGGAGTCGAAGATTTTGAGACCTATATTAGTAGAGTCGAAATCTATTTTCTAGCTTACTCTATCTCAGAGGAAAATAAGGTACCAGCCTTTCATACATTCGCTAGACCTCAAGTTTTTGACTTAGCTAAGGGTCTGTTATCACCAAAGGAGCCAGGGACTTGTAAATATCCTGATATTATTAAAGTTCTGAAGGAACATTACAAACTCAAGATAATTTTAATATATGAAAGATTTAAGTTCTATTCTAGTAATAAAAAATCTGGTGAAACTATTGCTAATTTTGTTGCTAGGATTAAAGCACTTGCTCAAACATGTGAGGTGGTGACCATCTAACAGATATGTTTAAAGACGGATTTGTGATGGGCCATCTAATGAGTGTACACAGCACATTTTGCTGGCAGAATCAGACTTAACTTTTAGTAGAGCTGTAGAAATAGCTAGTGCTAGAGAAGATGCACAAGCTATGGGACACTCTGCTATAAACAAACTGCATAAACAGAGCGCTACCTTCAAGCATAAACCTACTCAGCCTAAAGCTAGGGTGCCGATGCTACCTTAAAACCTAAGACCCCTTGTTCTGGTTGTGGTAAATTACATTGGAAACGGGAGTGCCCATTTGAAAATGCTACTTGCTTCGCTTGTAATCAGAAGGTGCATATTAAACCAATGTGCAAAACTGTGCAAAGCGTAAATTTTAGTAAGACTGAACCAAAGTTTAGAGGGAATGATCGTGTCCATAAAATGGACAAGGCTGAAGTGACTGGGGTAGATTTTAGCTATGACTATGTCTTTAATGTTACTCCTACTAAAGGTAGTCCTCTTAATGTCACATTATTTCTAAATAATGTCTGTGTAACTATGGAATTAGATTCAGGGACTGCATGTTACCTTATTTCTGAGGACACTTTCTCTAATCTATGGCCACTCAAAAGTGACAGAACTCTTCTTCATCCTTCTTCTATAAGCCTTAAGAATTAATGGTGGCGTTCCCCTCAAAGTAGCAGGTGAAGTTTCTGTCTGTGCTAGACTTAATTTTACTAATTCTTGCCAAGTAACTATTGTTGTGGTTGAAGGATCAGGTCCATATATTTAAGGAAGAGATTTAATTAATTCCTTTCATCTAAATAATCGGAAGCTCTCAGATGTAAATAGTGTATCATATACTGAAGCTGATCTAGTAAAAGAATTCCCAGATTTATTTTCTCCTGGTCTGGGTTGCCTTAAAGGTAAAACGTTCCCTATTGAGGTAAATCCAAATATCCCTCCTAAATTCGGCAAAGCCAGTACAGTTACCTATACACTAAGAAATAAAGTAGAAAGAGAATTGAATAGATTGGTAGAAGAAGGTATAATTTCCCCTATACCGAATTCTGCCTGAGGCTGCTCCAGTGATACCCGTATGTATCGGCAAATAGATCATTCTGGATTTGTGGAGACTATAGGCTTACAGTCAATAGAGCCGCTAGCCTGGATATCTACCCCATTCCTAAGATCGAGGATCTGTTTAGCAGTCTCTCAGGTGCAAAGCTATTTACTAAACTAGATATGTCTCAGGCATATGCCCAATTATGCCTTGATGATGCATTGCAACAGTATACAGTGATTAACACACACCGTGAGTTATTTGAATATAAGAGGTTGTCTTTTGGAGTTCCCCTCGCATCGGGTATTTTTTTACGAGCAATAGAAGATTTATTAAGGGATCTTACAGGTGTTGTTTACTACTTGAATGATGTGCTTATATGTGGTTCATCTAAACATGAGCATGATTAGAGACTTAGATATGTACTAAAGATAATAGAAATTGCTGCATTAAAGCTTTCTTTGAAGAAACTTAAAGTTCTAATTTTCCAGCACGTGCCATTAAAACTTCTTTTCCATTGTGTGTATGTGTGTTTAGATGTAAGTGAAAAGAATCGAAATCCTTGATCTCCTGTCTGCGGACCAGAACAAGTCTGAGATCGCCAAGCGGCTCAACGTCAGCCATGTAACCATCTACCCAGTCGCAAGAAGCTCAAGAACTGGGAAGACCAAGGAGATAAAACCTTGTTCCGGACCACCTGAGATCTACACCATGCCACTGTGGTCAAAAAATCGAAATGACTGCGCTCTCTCTCGAAGAAAAGCTCGGTGGCCAGGATGTCCAGGGCCGTCAAAGAAAAGGGCGGCAAGAGCTTGAGGTGCTTTCAAAGGCCTCTGCCCACCAATCTTATGATAGAACAACGTCGAGTGTTGCCATCACCTTCTCAACGACTTGAAGAGTCATACCAATCGAATTCTATTTTTTTCTGATGAAAAGACAACCACGGTCGTTTTGATCATCAACCAGCAGAACGATCACGTGATAACCTTCGACCAGGACGTCTCCAAGATCCGTTTCGTATCTAGGACCAAGCACTCGGCTTTTGTGATGATACCCGTGTAATGACGTGATCTATTCTTGCGATTTACTATAGTCTTGTGTCGATACTTCAATACTAGGTGACCTCTTAAGTTCCAGGATAAATAACCAGCCAGTCCACGCCTGTCACTTACTCTATCAAGATAACGACCTACTTAAGAAAAAGCTATAGACACAACAACACGAGCCTACTGTGTTCTATCATAGCCTAAATTACATATTGCATTATTCTATTTACTAACCCCTACTTATAACTTATTGTGTCAATTACCACCACATCTGATGCGCCACGTCATCCTCTGTGGGTATTCTAAATAATAGTTGTTATAACCTAACTCATAATAGATATACTACATTGGCGACGAGGATTGGGGATTTGTGTTTTGCCTATTATCAGTAGGTTAAATTCTCCTCTATTCCTATTTTCTCCGTGTAGATTTCTATTTTTCGTAGTTCTTTTGCAATATGATATCTCTTATAGGTTCTATTGATAGTTTTGATGCTGGAGTCGAAGATTTTGAGACCTATATTAGTAGAGTCGAAATCTATTTTCTAGCTTACTCTATCTCAGAGGAAAATAAGGTACCAGCCTTTCATACATTCGCTAGACCTCAAGTTTTTGACTTAGCTAAGGGTCTGTTATCACCAAAGGAGCCAGGGACTTGTAAATATCCTGATATTATTAAAGTTCTGAAGGAACATTACAAACTCAAGATAATTTTAATATATGAAAGATTTAAGTTCTATTCAAGGAATAAAAAATCTGGTGAAACTATTGCTAATTTTGTTGCTAGGATTAAAGCACTTGCTCAAACATGTGAGGTGGTGACCATCTAACAGATATGTTTAGAGACGGATTTGTGATGGGCCATCTAATGAGTGTACACAGCACATTTTGCTGGCAGAATCAGACTTAACTTTTAGTAGAGCTGTAGAAATAGCTAGTCCAGTAGAAGATGCACAAGCTATGGGACACTCTGCTATAAACAAACTGCATAAACAGAGCGCTACCTTCAAGCATAAACCTACTCAGCCTAAAGCTAGGGTGCCAATGCTACCTTAAAACCTAAGACCCCTTGTTCTGGTTGTGGTAAATTACATTGGAAACGGGAGTGCCCATTTAAAGATGCTACTTGCTTCGCTTGTAATCAGAAGGGGAATATTAAACCAATGTGCAAAACTGTGCAAAGCGTAAATTTTAGTAGGACCGAACCAAAATTTAGAGGGAATGATCGTGTCCATAAAATGGACAAGGCTGAAGTGACTGGGGTAGATTTTAGCTATGACTATGTCTTTAATGTTACTCCTACTAAAGGTAGTCCTCTTAATGTCACATTATTTCTAAATAATGTCTGTGTAACTATGGAATTAGATTCAGGGACTGCATGTTACCTTATTTCTAAGGACACTTTCTCTAATCTATGGCCTATTAAAAGTAACAGAACTCTTCTTCATCCTTCTTCTATAAGCCTTAAGAATTAATGGTGGCGTTCCCCTCAAAGTAGCAGGTGAAGTTTCTGTCTGTGCTAGACTTAATTTTACTAATTCTTGCCAAGTAACTACTGTTGTGGTTGAAGGATCAGGTCCATATATTTTAGGAAGAGATTAAATTAATTCCTTTCAACTAAATAATCGAAAGCTCTCAGATGTAAATAGTGTATCATATACTGAAGCTGATCTAGTAAAAGAATTCCCAAATTTATTTTCTCCTGTTCTGGGTTGCCTTAAAGGTAAAACGTTCCCTATTGAGGTAGATCCAAATATCCCTCCTAAATTCGGCAAAGCCAGTACAGTTACCTATACACTAAGAAATAAAGTAGAAAGAAAATTGAATAGATTGGTAGAAGAAGGTATAATTTCCCCTATACCGAATTCTGCCTGAGGCTGCTCCAGTGATACCTGTATGTATCGGCAAATAGATCATTCTGGATTTGTGGAGACTATCGGCTTACAGTCAATAGAGCCGCTAGCCTGGATATCTACCCCATTCCTAAGATTGAGGATCTGTTTAGCAGTCTCTCAGGTGGTAAGCTATTTACTAAACTAGATATGTCTCAGGCATATGCCCAATTATGCCTTGATGATGCATTGCAACAGTATACAGTGATTAACACACATCGTGAGTTATTTAAATATAAGAGGTTTTCTTTTGGAGTTCCCCTCGCATCGGGTATTTTTTACGAGCAATAGAAGATTAATTAAGGGATCTTACAGGTGTTGTTTACTACTTGAATGATGTGCTTATATGTGGTTCATCTAAACATGAGCATGATTAGAGACTTAGATATGTACTAAAGATAATAGAAATTGCTGCATTAAAGCTTTGTTTGAAGAAACTTAAAGTTCTAATTTTCCAGCACGTGCCATTAAAACTTCTTTTCCATTGTGTGTATGTGTGTTTAGATGTAAGTGAAAAGAATCGAAATCCTTGATCTCCTGTCTGCGGACCAGAACAAGTCGGAGATCGCCAAGCGGCTCAACGTCAGCCATGTAACCATCTACCCAGTCGCAAGAAGCTCAAGAACTGGGAAGACCAAGGAGATAGACCTTGTTCCGGACCACCTGAGATCTCAACCATGCCACTGTGGTCAAAAACTCGAAATGAGTGCGCTCTCTCTCGAAGAAAATCTCGGTGGCCAGGATGTCCAGGGCCGTCAAAGAAAAGGGAGGCAAGAGCTTGAGGTGCTTTCAAAGGCCTCTGCCCACCAATCTTATGATAGAGCAACGTCGAGTGTTGCCATCACCTTCTCAACGACTTGAAGAGTCATACCAATCGAATTCTAATTTTTTCTGATGAAAAGTCAACTACGGTCGTTTTGATCATCAACCAGCAAAACGATCACGTGATAACCTTCGACCAGGACGTCTCCAAGATCCGTTTCGTATCTAGGACCAATCAATCGGCTTTTGTGATGATACCCGTGTAATGAAGTGATCTATTCTTGCGATTTACTATAGTCTTGTGTCGATACTTCAATACTAGGTGACCTCTTAAGTTCCAGGAGAAATAACCAGCCAGTCCACGCCTGTCACCCACTCTATCAAGATAACGACCTACTTAAGAAAAAGCTATAGACACAACAACACGAGCCTACTGTGTTCTATCATAGCCTAAATTACATATTGCATTATTCTATTTACTAACCCCTACTAATAACTTATTGTGTCAATTACCACCACATCTGATGCGCCACGTCATCCTCTGTGGGTATTCTAAATAATAGTTGTTATAACCTAACTCATAATAGATATACTACATTGGCGACGAGGATTGGGGATTTGTGTTTTGCCTATTATCAGTAGGTTAAATTCTCCTCTATTCCTATTTTCTCCGTGTAGATTTCTATTTTTCGTAGTTCTTTTGCAATATGATATCTCTTATAGGTTCTATTGATAGTTTTGATGCTGGAGTCGAAGATTTTGAGACCTATATTAGTAGAGTCGAAATCTATTTTCTAGCTTACTCTATCTCAGAGGAAAATAAGGTACCAGCTTTTCATACATTCGCTAGATCTCAAGTTTTTGACTTAGCTAAGGGTCTGTTATCACCAAAGGAGCCAGGGACTTGTAAATATCCTGATATTATTAAAGTTCTGAAGGAACATTACAAACTCAAGATAATTTTAATATATGAAAGATTTAAGTTCTATTCAAGGAATAAAAAATCTGGTGAAACTATTGCTAATTTTGTTGCTAGGATTAAAGCACTTGCTCAAACATGTAAGGTGGTGACCATCTAACAGATATGTTTAGAGACGGATTTGTGATGTGCCATCTAATGAGTGTACACAGCACATTTTGCTGGCAGAATCAGACTTAACTTTTAGTAGAGCTGTATAAATAGCTAGTGCTAGAGAAGATGCACAAGCTATGGGACACTCTGCTATAAACAAACTGCATGAACAGAGCGCTACCTTTTAGCATAACACTACTCAGCCTAAAGCTAGGGTGCCGATGCTACCTTAAAACCTAAGACCCCTTGTTCTGGTTGTGGTAAATTACATTGGAAACGGGAGTGCCCATTTAAAGATGCTACTTGCTTCGCTTGTAATCAGAAGGGGAATATTAAACCAATGTGCAAAACCTTTGCGAAGCGTAAATTTTAGTAGGACCGAACCAAAATTTAGAGGGAATGATCGTGTCCATAAAATGGACAAGGCTGAAGTGACTGGGGTAGATTTTAGCTATGACTATGTCTTTAATGTTACTCCTACTAAAGGTAGTCCTCTTAATGTCACATTATTTCTAAATAATGTCTGTGTAACTATGGAATTAGATTCAGGGACTGCATGTTACCTTATTTCTGAGGACACTTTCTCTAATCTATGGCCACTCAAAAGTGACAGAACTCTTCTTCATCCTTCTTCTATAAGCCTTAAGAATTAATGGTGGCGTTCCCCTCAAAGTAGCAGGTGAAGTTTCTGTCTGTGCTAGACTTAATTTTACTAATTCTTGCCAAGTAACTACTGTTGTGGTTGAAGGATCAGGTCCATATATTTTAGGAAGAGATTAAATTAATTCCTTTCAACTAAATAATCGGAAGCTCTCAGATGTAAATAGTGTATCATATACTGAAGCTGATCTAGTAAAAGAATTCCCAAATTTATTTTCTCCTGTTCTGGGTTGCCTTAAAGGTAAAACGTTCCCTATTGAGGTAGATCCAAATATCCCTCCTAAATTCGGCAAAGCCAGTACAGTTACCTATACACTAAGAAATAAAGTAGAAAGAGAATTGAATAGATTGGTAGAAGAAGGTATAATTTCCCCTATACCGAATTCTGCCTGAGGCTGCTCCAGTGATACCTGTATGTATCGGCAAATAGATCATTCTGGATTTGTGGAGACTATCGGCTTACAGTCAATAGAGCCGCTAGCCTGGATATCCACCCCATTCCTAAGATTGAGGATCTGTTTAGCAGTCTCTCAGGTGGTAAGCTATTTACTAAACTAGATATGTCTTAGGCATATGCCCAATTATGCCTTGATGATGCATTGCAACAGTATACAGTGATTAACACACATCGTGAGTTATTTAAATATAAGAGGTTTTCATTTGGAGTTCCCCTCGCATCGGGTATTTTTTTACGAGCAATAGAAGATTTATTAAGGGATCTTACAGGTGTTGTTTACTACTTGAATGATGTGCTTATATGTGGTTCATCTAAACATGAGCATGATTAGAGACTTAGATATGTACTAAAGATAATAGAAATTGCTGCATTAAAGCTTTGTTTGAAGAAACTTAAAGTTCTAATTTTCCAGCACGTGCCATTAAAACTTCTTTTCCATTGTGTGTATGTGTGTTTAGATGTAAGTGAAAAGAATCGAAATCCTTGATCTCCTGTCTGCGGACCAGAACAAGTCTGAGATCGCCAAGCGGCTCAACGTCAGCCATGTAACCATCTACCCAGTCGCAAGAAGCTCAAGAACTTGGAAGACCAAGGAGATAGACCTTGTTCCGGACCACCTGAGATCTCAACCATGCCACTGTGGTCAAAAACTCGAAATGAGTGCGCTCTCTCTCGAAGAAAATCTCGGTGGCCAGGATGTCCAGGGCCGTCAAAGAAAAGGGAGGCAAGAGCTTGAGGTGCTTTCAAAGGCCTCTGCCCACCAATCTTATGATAGAACAACGTCGAGTGTTGCCATCACCTTCTCAACGACTTGAAGAGTCATACCAATGGAATTCTAATTTTTTCTGATGAAAAGACAACCACGGTCGTTTTGATCATCAACCAGCAGAACGATCACGTGATAACCTTCGACCAGGACGTCTCCAAGATCCGTTTTGTATCTAGGACCAAGCACTCGGCTTTTGTGATGATACCCGTGTAATGACGTGATCTATTCTTGCGATTTACTATAGTCTTGTGTCGATGCTTCAATACTAGGTGACCTCTTAAGTTCCAGGAGAAATAACCAGCCAGTCCACGCCCGTCACCCACTCTATCAAGATAACGACCTACTTAAGAAAAAGCTATAGACACAACAACACGAGCCTACTGTGTTCTATCATAGCCTAAATTACATATTGCATTATTCTATTTACTAACCCCTACTAATAACTTATTGTGTCAATTACCACCACATCTGATGCGCCACGTCATCCTCTGTGGGTATTCTAAATAATAGTTGTTATAACCTAACTCATAATAGATATACTACATTGGTGACGAGGATTGGGGATTTGTGTTTTGCCTATTATCAATAGGTTAAATTCTCCTCTATTCCTATTTTCTCCATGTAGATTTCTATTTTTCGTAGTTCTTTTGCAATATGATATCTCTTATAGGTTCTATTGATAGTTTTGATGCTGGAGTCGAAGATTTTGAGACCTATATTAGTAGAGTCGAAATCTATTTTCTAGCTTACTCTATCTCAGAGGAAAATAAGGTACCAGCCTTTCATACATTCGCTAGACCTCAAGTTTTTGACTTAGCTAAGGCTCTGTTATCACCAAAGGAGCCAGGGACTTGTAAATATCCTGATATTATTAAAGTTCTGAAGGAACATTACAAACTCAAGATAATTTTAATATATGAAAGATTTAAGTTCTATTCTAGGAATAAAAAATCTGGTGAAACTATTGCTAATTTTGTTGCTAGGATTAAAGCACTTGCTCAAACATGTGAGGTGGTGACCATCTAACAGATATGTTTAGAGACGGATTTGTGATGGGCCTATCTAATGAGTCTACACAGCACATTTTGCTGGCAGAATCAGACTTAACTTTTAGTAGAGCTGTATAAATAGCTAGTGCTAGAGAAGATGCACAAGCTATGGGACACTCTGCTATAAACAAACTGCATAAACAGCACGCTATCTTCAAGCATAAACCTACTTAGCCTAAAGCTAGGGTGCCGATGCTACCTTAAAACCTAAGACCCCTTGTTCTGGTTGTGGTAAATTACATTGGAAACGGTAGTGCCCATTTAAAGATGCTACTTGCTTCGCTTGTAATCAGAAGGGGAATATTAAACCAATGTGCAAAACCTTTGCGAAGCATAAATTTTAGTAGAACCAAACCGAAATTTAGAGGGAATGATCGTGTCCATAAAATGGACAAGGATGAAGTGACTGGGGTAGATTTTAGCTATGACTATGTCTTTAATGTTACACCTACTAAAGGTAGTCCTCTTAATGTCACATTATTTCTAAATAATGTCTGTGTAACTATGGAATTAGATTCAGGGACTGCATGTTACCTTATTTCTGAGGACACTTTCTCTAATCTATGGCCTTATTAAAAGTGACAGACCTTTTCCTCATCTTTCTTCTATAAGCCTTAAGAATTAATGGTGGCGTTCCCCTCAAAGTAGCAGGAGAATTTTCTGTCTGTGCTAGACTTAATTTTACTAATTCTTGTCAAGTAACTATTGTTGTTGTTGAAGGATCAGGTCCATATATTTTAGGAAGAGATTTAATTAATTACTTTCATCTAAATAATCGGAAGCTCTCAGATGTAAATAGTGTATCATATACTGAAGCTGATCTAGTAAAAGAAGTCCCAGATTTATTTTCTCCTGGTCTGAGTTGCCTCAAAGGTAAAACGTTCCCTATTGAGGTAGATCCAAATATCCCTCCTAAATTCGGCAAAGCCAGTACAGTTACCTATACACTAAGAAATAAAGTAGAAAGAGAATTGTATAGATTGGTAGAAGAAGGTATAATTTCCCCTATACCGAATTCTGCCTGGTCTGCTCCAGTGATACTCGTATGTATCGGCAAATAGATCATTCTGGATTTGTGGAGACTATCGGCTTACATTCAATAGAGCCACTAGCCTGGATATTTACCCTATTCCTAAGATCGAGGATCTGTTCAGCAGTCTCTCAGGTGGTAAGCTAGTTACTAAACTAGATATGTCTCAGGCATATGCCCAATTATGCCTTGATGATGCATTGCAACAGTATACAGTGATTAACACACATCGTGAGTTATTTAAATATAAGAGGTTGTCTTTTGGAGTTTCCCTCGCACCGGGTATTTTTTAACGAGCAATGGAAGATTTATTAAGGGATCTTACAGGTGTTGTTTACTACTTGAATGATGTGCTTATATGTGGTTCATCTAAACATGAGCATGATCAGAGACTTAGATATTTACTAAAGATAATAGAAATTGCTGCATTAAAGCTTTGTTTGAAGAAGAGTGCTATTGGTGTTCCTACTCTGTCTTATCTGGGTTATCGTATTGATGCTTAGTGTATTTACCCCTTCTTCTGAAAAAATTCAAGCTATTGCAGATGCTTCTATCCCTACTAATGTGATGCATCTAAAGTCATACTTAGGTTTGCTTAACTTTTATAGGAGGTTGATTCATAAGGTAGCTTCAATCCTGAAGCCTCCTAACAGCTTATTAAGAGCTGGTGTACTTTGGGCTTGGAGAAAAGCACAAACAAGTGCTTTCCAAGCATCTTCTACTATCTTCTGAAGTGCTAGTGCATTTTGACCCGCAGAAACCTATTGTACTGGTTGCAGACAGCAGTGCTTATGGAATCGAAGCTGATCTATGCCAACTTTGTTTCTCCTACTCTATCAGCTACAGAGCGTTATTATTCTCAGTTAAAAAAGGAAGCTTTGGCAATGTTTTTTTTTCTCTAAGGAAATTCCATTTCTATTTGTGGGTTCAGCACAATTTTACATTGGTGACAGATCATAAACCTGTTCTTAGTTTATTTTCTTGTTCTAAATGTATCCCTCCTATGGCTTCTGGTAGAATACAACGTTGAGCTCTTCTTCTTATTCATCGTTCTGGATCCTTATTAGCTACGGCCGATGCTCTAAGCCATCTTCCTCTTCCTAGTATTAAATAAGTGACAATAGGCCAGTTCCAGCTGACTGAACTATTCTGGTAACTAGTGTCGCTGTCAGGGATTGCACACGTGCAGATCCTGTTCTTTCTAAAGTACACAAGTTATGTGAGATTAGGTGGCTAGCCTCAACAATAACGAATCCTGGCTTTGCACCTTGTGTTCGAAGGAGGGATGAGTTATCCATTCAGTCAGGTACAGTCTTGTGAGGCAGTAGAGTAGTTATTCTTCCTACATTAAGGAATGCTCTATTGCATGAACTACATGCTAATCATGTGGGTGCTTCCCGCATGAAAGAATTAGCTAGAAGTTACTTTGGGGGGCCTAATTTGTACAGGGACTCCGAAGAACTATGTAGGTCGTGTTCCCAGTGCTTAGCTCTACACGCTACATCTCCTAAGGTGGAATTACATCCTTGGGAGTGGCCACAGTCTCCATGGTACAAGTTGCATGTTGATTATGCTGCCCAGTAGATGGGAAGCATTTTCTCATCATAGTAGATGCTTACTCTAAATGGGCTGCTGTTTACCCTACATCAGGCCACCCTGCTAGACAAACTATTAAGTTTCTTAGACATTCTTTTGCTCAGTTTGGTTTACCAGTTTCACTTGTTTCTGAAAATGGTCCTTGTTTTACTTCTGCTGAGTTTAAAAAATTTGTTACAAGTTATGGTATTCATCACATTACTACAGGAGTATATAAACCTTCTACTTATGGTTTAGCTGAGAAGATGGTTCAGACCTGGAAAAAAGCTCTCCGTCCATCTTTCGAGCCTCTTATGACAACTGTAGATAGGTTTTTATTTAACTATCGACTGACACCGCACTCTACTACTGGAGTGTTCCCAGCTGAGTTGGTGTTTGGTCGACGCTTGAGGTCTAGATTAGATTTATTGTGGCCTACAGAACCACTATTGGCTAGAGTAGCCCATAGGCAGGAATGTCGAAAAGCTAACCACTCTAAGTCTACTAGAAACTTATCTCTACCATCATCATCTTCATTGATGATAAGGAATTATACTCCTAGTGGTCCTAAGTGGATACCTGCTGACGTACTGGAGCAGACTGGTCCTTTATTTTATAGGTGTAAGGTACCCACCTAAAATGTTGTCAAAATAACCAAGATCAGGTTATTCCTAGAACCACAGGGGCCCCTGTTATAGAAGATCCTGTGTTACAACCTGTTTCTCCTACTTCTCCAGTTCGTCCTATTTTGCCTCCTACTCCTGTCTCTCCTGTGGTAGACTCTTCACTGTAGGTTATTGGTTCTCCTTCAGCTAATGGGCGAAGGTTTTCTAGAGTGAAAAAACCTGAAGATAAGCTAAATCTATAAGTTTTGTGCTATGTTATAACTAAGGGTAGAGGGATGTAATGACGTGATCTATTATTGCGGTTTACTATAGCCTTGTTGTCGATAATTCAATACCAGGTTACCTCTTAAGGTCCTAGAGAAATAACCAGCCTGTCCACGTCTGTCACCCACTCTATCAAGATAACGACCTACTTAAGAAAAAGCTATAGACACAACAACTCTAGCCTACTGTTTTCTATCATAGCCTAAATTAAATATTACATCATTCTATTTACTAACCCATACTAATAACTTATTGTGTCAATTACTACCACACCTGATGCGCCACTTCATCCTCGGTGAGTGTTCTATATAACATTTGGTATAACCTAACTGATAATAGATATACTACAACCTGACGCCATGGCTTCGAATGGCGAGAAGATGCCGTCGGTGTGTTTCACGGTCGATTACAGGCACACCTTGGCAGATTGAAAGGAAATGTCGACTACGAAATTCCTGCCATGCGTGATGAAGATCACGTAGAAGACGAAGTACGTCTTCCAAGAGGAGGCTTTGTCCTCTGTTGAGACCGTAGTAACGAGTGTAACAGGACTTTTGCAATACCAGGTATATCAGAAGTAGCTCTCATGATCATTTGCCGGCTTTTAAACAATTATTGCAAAGAACAATGATGAATTTCCTCCCTCGAAGCATTTGTACACCAGGTAAAAGCAATTGCTGCAGGCTCTCAAAGCAATAGCAATTAATTTATACGTTACAGCAAAAGACAAGCAAGGATGAAAAAAACTTTTACTCTCGTACTCAAAATGAAATTAGAAACAATGAGATACATTTATATAAAACCTCCTCTACGACGATCACATTGTATTAATTACCTCAATTCTGAAAGAATTTAAAGAAATGAAAACAAAATTATTCCAAGCTCTTTTCACATTTTGACAAAAAGGACTTTTCAAAGGAAAAAATAACGAACGAAATTTTGCTGAAGAGAGCCCTGAAAAATGACCGTCAAATATTGGACCTTTACGAGACTATATCTACCCAGGCAAGAGTGTGACTCTTGATGAGGGAATTGAAATTGAAATCAGCAAAAGTATTTAAACCAGTTTTACCTTACCCAGCGCAAAGTTGACGAATGATCTGAAAAAATACTTCGTCCCTACACATGAGTATTATTTTTTGTTTGTTCTTTATGCTAGATCGTTGATTTTGTTTAAGTCTATTATTTTCCTCTAACCTTTCCATCTCTGGCCTCCAAAATCGCTTTTCCCAACGCTCACTGAGTGCGCCTTGTAGTATTTACATTGTTTTTTCTAAATTTTGACCAAAACTTAGCCCCCTTTTGGGGGTTAAAAACCAACGTATTGTTCCTTTATAAATCAACGATAAAACTTTTTCCATCTTCGTTCAACAAATTAATTGACAGAGTTTATTCAAACTTAGTCAAAAAGCCGTTGGTTCTTTTCTCTCGCACCTATTTTATATTATCTTTGTCGGAGGGACTGAACGGCCACTTCTCCTCTTCCGCACTCGATAAACCCAACTCTTCTTCCATTTGCTCGTTATCCCCGGGCTTTATAAAGTGAAGCTCACTATCACTTCTAAGAAATCGCTCTGTTAAGTTTGGCCAAGACCTTTCTGTCTACTCACACTAAGGCCATCTATTAAAGCTGTCTCTCCTACTGATAGGTCCTCGTTTATGTATGTATGTTCCATCAGGTTTAAGGTGAGGTAGTTCGTTTGTCTAATCGCTTCACCCCAACCCTCCTTCAATTTTAATTCGCTCAACTCTCCTAACACGATAAAAAATTCCTCAACTGCTCACTATTTATACAATTGATCATAGAGAATCCCTTACCTCTCTTTCCATGATCCTCTCCTCCACCTCCTTTCTCAAACATTTCCTCTCAACATACCGGTATATTGTTGCACCGATGCCATTTGGAGAGTTAATCATTGTTTCAAATGCTTCAGCACAAAATGTGTTGCAAGATCTCTCAAATACTTGAAAGACAAATCTATTGTAAAGTCTCTCTAATTCTTCGGTTAGGTGTTTGCCTGGTTACTCGTCGCTGGTGGTTGGAGCCGTATGAGGAAACCACTGGTGGGTCTGATCTTACGTTAAACTGGAGTTCGACCCTGAGATAAGCTGCGAACTACCAATTTTAACTATATCAAAACAAAAAGGGTTCCTTCCCCTCTATTCTTTTCTTCCACCACTCTCATTTCATCCCTCGGAAACATTCCCTATCTCTTCTTCTCTCTCCCTCCATCCCTCTCACTCCTCCCTCCTCCTCTCCCTCCCACCCGCCCCATTCTTCGCTTCCCTAAAAAATTGAGTTTTTTATTTGGCAACCTTCGTATTTTTTAAATCTTTCGCAATGTATTTTTAATTGATTTATTATTCTTTCTATTTAAATTATTTTAATTTTTAACATTTTTTATTTATTTTATTTATTATTAGACATTTTTCTTTCTATTTATTAATTATTTTTATTTATTATTCCTTTTATCTTTCTCCTTTTCAACTTATTTCTTACTTGCTAAACTTTGAGCCCGGAAGGCGATGTCGTCTGACATCTGGTGGCTTGTCTGCCCTTTGGGTCACAACAACCACATATGCCCTTCCTTTCCCAATGCCTGTAAGTGCTTCCTTACATATATCTGCTGACAAAGGTTGTGGGTGTTGTGACTTCGTTGCTATTGCGTTTCAAATTCGAGAAAACCCCAATCGGGACGCTCGATCTCGGCGGAGTTTCTCGACCGCGGCGAGCGCCTCTTATTTTCGCCTCAGCTCAGTCTAGAGATGCTCGATGAAAGTCACCTTTTCAACTTAATCTTCCTTCCTTTACTCAAACACTCCATCCACCACAATCTACGATATGCTTTCATTTTCCCTATATTTATCAAAAGCGACGTATCACCATGTTGCATCCAAAATTTCTTCCCGTGAATTAATGTATTTTTATACTTATGAGCTCCCTCTGACATTTCAGAGTAACTTATTATATATTCTTTCCACAATCCAACTATCCTTTGCATTTATCGCCGTCACATTTTACCTTATCTCTCCACGTAAATCCTCGGTTCGTAGTGGAACAGAATTATCGGTGTTATGGTTGCCTGGTTTATCTTAAAACAATGCCATTCTGAGCAGATTGAATCAGATGGATGGTAATTATATATGGCAAATAAAAGTGATTGCTTTGAGCATCTTTCTTCCATTGAAGTCTAATATTTTCCCTCTGCCCTGTTTTCATGGGATAACTCTGTTAACAATCCTGTACCACCGTGGTGAGGTGTATTGCGCGAAGGACCAATAAAATCTAGCGTCTGCGCCTCCTTTCTCATATCTTAAAAATTGAGATGAGAGAAGTGGCGCAAATAAAGATGATTTGAAACTTCACCCTCTTGTTTATATTTTGGCATAATTTATCATGAAGAATTTGATCAGAGCAAAGAGAATTGCGCACTCTTGCCGTCTCCAACTTATATTAAGTTCGTTTTGAAGTTACTCCGGCTATGAATTTCACCATACTTTACGAACTGCTTAAGTAATATTAGGTAAAAATAATATTTAATAAATACCATCTAGATTTTTCAGAACATCCTGTAAATAACCTCTAAATAGCGTTCAGAAATGTATGAATATCATCTCAATATCTCGTGAATTTAATCTGAAGTTTTGAATATCCGTCGAATATCTCATTAAAATCTCTGAGTATTCTGTATATATGTGTATCCTTTGAATATGCTCTTAATATCCTTGAAACTTCTGAATATTCCTAATAATATGTCTGGATAGATGGTTATCTTATCCTAAGTATCTCTACGGCATTGTACCACTCCTCAATCCTTGGTGATTAATTCTTAGCGAGACAATTCCAAGCGGCCGCAGTCAGTTAATTTTGAATCCGGTCTATCAATCAACGTCGCCGGTCGAGTACAAGCTTGCTTCTATGATATCTGCCGTCGCCAAACCAAGATTAAAACGAATGAAAGACAACTTAATAAATATTTCCAGTGCGTCTGCCAAGTAAAGGCTTCGTGCATCGAATACAAGCAGTAATGATGGAGCAGAACTTTCGCTTAATGAGTTTGTGATGGTGAAATGACAAAGAGGGATTGTTGTGTGTGCGTTGGTGGAGAGTGAAGTTTGAAAGTGTGATGGTGAAAGGTAAACTGCGGTGGAGAGTCATGTTGACTGCAAGGAAGGTTATGTATGCGTAAGGGAAGAGTGTCCTGAATATGTTATGCTTAACGATATAAGTGTGAGTATGGGATCCCACAAGTTAAGCTGCATTAGATGTTCATGATTATATGATGTAAAAGATGTGCCTGTTGTGCAACTGTGTAAGGATGTTGCGAGAAATGATCGTGTTATGGTAGAAATTAAGCAGGGCTGCACTGTGTGCATGAACTAAAGATCAATAGAGTTTGCAGGGAAGGGCGCCGAGTTTGACCTCGCCAGGACCCAAATAGGTTTGGTGATTGAACGAAACAAAGGAAAAGAAGAGAGACAAAATAAAGAAGAATTCAACACAGAAGGGGACATACACTTAGCGTCGAAATTATTCGTACACCAAGTAATATCCAGTATTTTCGATTATTTCTTGAACTTGGTAGGTCGCATGACGCCATGTTGAATATATATTGATAAGAATATGGAGAGAAATGCAAGAACCCTCAAAATGAGGCTCATTTGCTGGTAAAACTCCTAATAAATATATTTTTTTAATTTGCTCCTCTTGTATGGTGAGATTTCACAAACATAAATATTAAAAAGAGCTAGGTTAGGTTTGCAACATTAAATATAGCTAGAGTTTAGCTTAATCCTTCCAAAAATTTAGTCTATTCAACGCAATAAGGTACCCTTTTACTGAAGGAGTAATATTGGAATTTATTTTTTATCCCTAAATCAATAAAGATGAAGTAGGAAAAGATTTAAAATACTCAGTTATTCATTATTTTTTAAAATTTTGTTCGAGCCTCAAATCAAAGTTATATGGCTAATTTGGGAAATTTCAAGAAAACATTTATCACAGAAAATCATCAAAAGGGTCTTTCAAAATATTACCTACTAGAAAATACTACTAATTATTTTTCAAATATTTCCATATAACTTTATTTAGCCATTGGCTGACTATTATACCCATATAATTTATTGTCACATGGTCTCAACAACAAAAATTAACGATGTGCTAAAATTTACAGAATTCTAAGAATATATTGTGACAACAAATAAGAACAAACCTAATTATTTACTATTCACTATTCAAAATCTCTCAAATTTTATAAAATGAATATAGATTTGAGGAGGTCAAACCAAGTATAACGTTCGAGTGAAAATTTAAACGGTTCAAAAATTGACCCTTATAAATGGGAAGATAGACTTCTCGGTATTATTCTCTTTTGTAAATGGTAAATGGGAACATAGACTTTCCGGTATGTATTATTCTCCTATGTAAATTGGAAGATTGACTTCCCGATATGTACTATTCTCTTTTGCAAATGAAAAGATATACTTCCAGGTTTGTAGTATCGTCTCTCTTTTGTAAATGGGAAGTTAAACTTCCCAGTATTCAGTATTTTTCTTCTTGTAAATGAAGGAAAGAAATTACCAGTATACGTGGTCGGTGATGGAGCTTTCCGAAACTGTTCCCCCCTGTACTGGATAGTGAGGTAAAGGGCCAATGTTATGGACGTTTTCTTGGAGCAATAATCGTGTAGGTCACAGAGAGCGGCATTGTTGAGTCGATTGTACTTAGTGCTCCTTCGATTATTCTCTTTGTAAGACCTCGTAGGTAAGAGTTGACACCATTGCGTTGGTTTACCCAAACCTTTACCTCCTTTACCGAGAATACACACTCGGTAGCGTAGCTGGATCCGAACTCTGATTGAGCGCTTTAAAGCTTGAAGATTCAAAATTCAAGATAGCATAAAGTTCAAATGTGGAGAGAAGGATAGGATAGATAGAAAACGTTGTGGAAAATGTGTGTGTGTGTGTGTGTTTGTCGTGGTACACCACTCTATAGCAACACTCTCCTTGACTCTTGAACGGCCAAACGAAGAAGACATCTTGTTGGCTTACTTGGGGGAACTGGACACGTGAACGAATTTTCTCGGCAATATACATTCTCGGCAATAAACATTAAAATATTATCCCACTAAAAGAACACTAAAACTATCCCTACACGGTTAGGACTGGTTAATCTTTCTAATCCAGTCGGGGATTAACTCAAATGTTCCAGTAAATAGAATACACAAAGACAAAGAACGAGTTCCAACTAATAATCTAAATTATAAATAGTTAAAAGACTAAAGTTCCACTAATCTATGACTAACCTGAACTTATTTCGGCCAAAAGAGAAAAATAAAGAAACTTCAATAATGAGAGGAAAGTACTAAAACTCAAAGTGGATATAAATCAACTAAACTGATTTATTATGTATTAGACCCCACACACTTGACACCAGTTTCTATAATATAGAAGTAATATATATATATATATATATATCTAATATATGTCGTGGTACACCACTCTATACCATACACTACTCCTATATTATGTGGGGGGGACTTAATCACCTACCGCAACGTCCACCCTTTAAGGACTGTCGCAGGAACTAACGACCGACAAGGAGGTCAAACTTGAGGCGTTAGGTTTCAAATTTTTAATAATCAGAAATAGTGCATAAATGGTTAGCGAGATTCACTTGAATACGCCGAGAGTATCATTCAAGATTAGTTAAAGATGAATTAGCAAAAATATAATTTTATTTACAAACATCGAAATAAGAATTAAAAATGGCAAAAGAGGATTATTTAAAATGAAATAGTCTCTAGATAATTATTATGAAGAGGGATTCTCAAATCGAGTTAATTGATTAGCGTTACTAGGCTCAGATACAAAAGGGGACTTGCAAGTACTAATAAAGGAGGGGGTCTCAGTCTTATGGGTCGGTGAGTTCTAGGAAGGTCCTTCTTGCGATGAGGCGAGTGGTGAACGCCCCATGAGGCAAGTGCGGAACAGTCCGAATGAGGTAGATAAGGCACGATCCGAACCAACCTTCGAATGAAGATAGCCAATCTTCAAAGATGACGTTCGAAGGGAAATGTGGGAATTCTCGTAATTCCACTGGAAGAGGAAATTTCTTTTCCTCAAAGGTAATTGTCAAAGTCAATTCATCATTTAACAGCAAGGCGGGAAACACAGCAGTTTTTTCTGGCCTCGTCCCAGGGGATGGGAGGGGGAGAGATTTCGCAGTATTGGTGGCTATTTCCTCAATCCGCTCAGGAGTCGAAACTTCTCGAATGTTCCTGAAGGGGAAGTGACGTTTTCCATGGCAGGATACAATCTTACGTGATCTCCATTAAAGTGGGGGTCAGAGGTGTTCTTTTAGTGTTGTTGAGATCATAATGAGTGTAGGATGAACGATGAGAGTGATAAGGTGAGGACGATAATGATTAGTATCAGGTTGCCTGTCTAACGTTTTTTTTTCTTTTTTTTTATGTCTTATTCTTAGTGAATACTTTGCATTCGAGCCTTTGTCTTCTTTTGCTCTATTGGGCATATGTATTATTTTTTTTTATTTGTTTGAATTTTTTTGTGCTTCTTTCACTTTTTTACACTAGTTTTTTTTAATATATATATATATATATATATATATATATTTATTAAATTCTTATGTAATTTTCTTTATTATTATCGATAATTTTCTTATCTGGTTTCTCATTTGTTTTGTATTATCGGTAGTCTTCTTTGGTTGATTCTATTTCAGTGTCTTTATCCTTTCGGTAATCTTGTATTTTATTTATACTTTGGGTTGATGTTATATAGTGATTTTTTCATGTTTCCGTTAAATCGTTGTTTGTAATGCAATTGTCGGATTTCATTTTAGGAATTATGTTTTTTATATTTTTCCACACTTTCGTTGTTCGTTTTTGGAGGGTTATATTTACGAGTTCTATTGCATTTATTCAATGGAGTTCCTCTGATGGTATGCGGTCCTGTCTTTTTGATGAATCTTGTGGCTTGATTTTGAATACGTTGGACTTTTTTTTAATTGTGAGTTAACTTTTCATCGTTACTATTGGGTAAAGGAGCTTGGAACAAACTAAAGCCATGTATAATTTTATTTTGTTTTTATTAGATATGTTTTTGAATCTGTACAGCGTCGACATGATCATTTTGTTTTTATTATTTTCTGCCTTATGACGCAGGTGTACCCTGTGTTTTATTTTTAGATCGAGGACACGCCCTTCTGTGGAGTATAGATATGCCTCTCCATGACCCATACGGCAGCTGTTTTCCGTCTTTTTACGGTTATTAATTTGAATTTTTCTTTTCTTGTTTTGATTTTGTTTCTTTTTTCGTAGTCATTCAGGTTCTTTATTTCCCTCGTTGTTCTTTGAGCTACGACTCGAGGATTGTTCCTGTCGCTGGCGATTATTTGTGTGATGTCATCCACTAGTTTGATGTACATCGGACATTCGTGGGTTGGTTGTGGAAGGTCCCGGGTGTAAACTGTGTAGAGCGCTAGAGAGAGGCATTCTCCCTGGGGGGACACCCATTTGCAGGTCGATATGGTCGCCTGTTTGGCCATTTATTTGTAGTACGGCTTTTATTTCATCCAGGTAGTTGCATAATGTTTTGCAAACATTTATTTGCAGATTCAGGCTGCAGATCTTGGCTTTTAGGCCGGGCACCACACCTTGTCGAAGAATTTATCAACGTCGCGGAGTACTATGTCTAGTCTGTTGACTCGCGCTATTTCTTTGGCGATTTTCTCTGTAATAATGGCCAGCACGTTATCCGTTCCTCGATTGCTCCTGAACCCGTGTTGTTGTGGGTTGTACAGGTTATTTTCAGTAGTAAGGTGTTTAATTAACTCGTCGTTTAGGAGTTTTTCTAGGACTTTACCCAGAAATTCCATCTGGAAGCAGGTAGGATTCTGTATTCTATTATTGGGGTGTGAGTTCTGTCCGTTTCAACGATTTTTTCAGTGATTAGTTTCAGTAGCTTTTCAATATCTTCTGTTTCTTGGTTGTTTAGACATCCAGTTTCTAATGTACTTGAGTATTTTTTGTAACCATTCCAGTTTGTTCTGCTTATAGTTTTCCTTCGTGATTTTTTAATTTGCTTGGGTGAAGTTGAAATGGTGGTTATCATACTTAAGTGATCAGATGGGGTTGCGGGGCCTGGTTCTGTGTAGTGGTTTAGGTTAAAATTTTCATTGCTAAATATGATGTCTTGGGTAGTTAAGGCTTGGGCTGTTAAGTAAGTAGAAATGTCTAGTCCTTCCCTACTTACTATTTCTCTTTGTATTAGAAGTTGGAGGGAGTTACCTGTTCCGTTTGTATTTGTTGTATATTCTGCCTCCCTGCATCTTGCATTGAGGTTTCCGGTTAGTATGGTTGAGGCATGGCGTCGGAAGAGCTTGAAGAAATTGGGGATTGAAAGGTACGAGCGTCTTAGGGGTTGGTATATCCCTGCTATGACTAGATCTCCTGTTAACATTTTTATTTTTACGGCTAGATAGGACTCTTCTAAGTCGTTTATTTCAGTAAAGTCGATTCTAGTTTTAACGCCAATTGCTACACCGTCGTATCTTGTTTGGGTGTAGTTAGTGATAATAACTCTATAACTTGGTATTTTTATGGTCTACATTTCTGTGTTAATACCGTGTTCGGTTTTAATAATTATGTCTGGATCTTGTTTTCTTACTATAATTGTGTAGGCCAGTTGTTTGTCTTCCGTTTACATTCAGCGTGAATATTTTAATTTTCCGTTGGTACTTATCCATGTTGATTTCTTTATTTAAGGTCTCTTCCTGACTTTTTTTTCTGGGCGGCCTGGGGATCGAGTGCGTCCATTTATTTTCCTTTTGAACTCTCCGTCTGAGATGATATAGCACGATTCTGGGGCGATATGAATCATTCCCTGTTTTAGTGCATTATGAACTTCGGTTTCGTTAGCGTCTGCTTCATACTCCCATCTGTATTTTCCTTTGATTAGTCCGTCAATAATTTCCTTTTGTTTGTATTGTTTGGGTATTGGGTTAGTATGGGATCCGTAAACTTTGATGTTAAGATCCTTGGTATTTACTTTTGGTTTTGTCTTTTCAGGATTCGTCTTTGTAGTTTCCTTTTCGGTGGATTCTTTCCCACACTCGTTGTCCATTTCACTTTTGTCTTCTCAGGGATTGTGTTTTTTGCATTCTCTTTTGGAATCATATTAATTTTGTATAGCTCGCTCAAGGGTGAGTTCCCCGGAGACCACATCTTTTTTAGCCCGTTTTTCTCTAGCATGGTGTTGAGTTCCTTTACATATGAGCCTGGTTTCGTCAGATTGACGAAGTGGGAGTGCATTATCAAAGGACTAGGTCCAGTCTCATGCTTCCCTCGATGTTCACCGTTGTGGTCTGTGAGGCGGTTGTTGTGGCTTTTCCGTTTGCAGTAGTTACGGAGAAAAATGTTTCCGTTTCTATTTGATCTGAGGAAATTTTGGTATAGAAGTCGAGCAGTCCATGCTCCGATGCTTCTTTGGCTATTTCCGTCGATATAAAGA